>LPNX010386788.1:483482-632693 GCA_001517045.1 Pseudotsuga menziesii
AGTACTAGACAACAGAGTCATAACCATACAGATAGAATAGAAAGGGGTATCCCTTACCACCCTTATACCCCACAGAAACAGATCGGGACTCAGAACAATCCCGTAGTAACTCCATCTAGTAGCTCCCAGACAGTACATACTACCGCTACATCAAGGCCAAGCTGGTAGGATACTACCGCTACCACTGGTTTTGATAGTAAAATCGATGAAGGCCAGGCTGTTCACATTTTTTCGGAAGTTACTTTTATTCATGGTTATGATAAATCTGCTGTTCAAAATCACTATGAAGATGGTCTAATTTTTTAATAAATATGATGATGAAATTGAAAAGAAAGACCCAGAAATCTGTGAGGTGTGTGATATGTCACAATCTGATCAGCAGACTCAAGAATGCATTCAACCTATTATCCTTGAACAGCAAAATCCAATGCCTAATAGTCATTCATTTGAAGACAGTATGGAAAAGGAGGTTCAAAGTGTTGACATTGTTGATGATACTATCCAAAAAATTATAGAGAAAATTCAGGCTGATCCTGATGTCCTTTTTCGCCAACACCTGATTGATATTCATGGAACAAAATATTCTTATGGACGGCTTGTCTTTTTCATAGAGCAAGAAGAGGTAACTTATGAAAGTTTTTATGACCCAATAGCAAACTATTTAGAGTCAATACCAGGTTATAAATCTGTTATTTCAGAGACGCCATTTGATGAAAGTGAGTATAAGTTGTTAGATCATTATTCTTCATGTTTTCCAAAATTTCTGATTATATATATATTTGGAGTTGGAAACAAGTTTTGGTGGGTTGATCAAATTTCATCTTGGTTACATTGGAAATGGGATTTCGATTTGATTCAGTAGATGGAAGGTTCCTCAGAGAAATATATTTGATTTTTCATTGTATATATCAGTGTGTGAAGGATTGAATAAAGACTACATAGCCCAATGGATGTTTTGCAGAAAAGCAGGCAGTTTTGGTTACAGAAGGCACTGGTCTACAGGTTCTTGAAGCCTCATAGGGAGGACTTCATCCCGCAGCTGGAGCCAGATGTTAAGTCAGGAACTTGTTTCTACCTTTTTTATGTTTGCTTATTATTTTTATTTTAGTTTTCTTATTTTCTTGAGTTTATCCTTTCACTTATTATAAAAATTTTGGTATTTAGTGAAATTTTTCGAGTGTTTTTTGCCTTTAGGTTCATTATTGTTTTTCCTTTGTTATCTTTTGAAGGGTTTCAAGGTCATTATGTTGAGTTAATATGTCACAAATATATTCCAAAAGCATAGTTTAGCACCTAACCTGCATTCAAAATGGAAAAAACAGTTAGAATAGCACCAAAACTGATTTCAAATTATTCTGGTAGCGCAACTGCCAAAAATTAACACTGCGGCGCTACAAGAAAATCGTTTTTTTCCAGAATGGTCATTTTTCAATCCAATTTTTTGGGGATTTCGCTCCTAAAGTGTTAAATAAATCATTGGTCACGTTTGATATATGTTTTGCCAAGTTTTTTTCATGTAAACAGGCGTCAGTCTCATGTGAGGGAGATTCCAGCAACTGTCTGGCAACTGTATGCCGATTTATGGCAAAATCGTGACAGACAGTGGAATGGTATGCATGATATAGTTTTTATAAAAATGGATGATGTTGTCGGTTCAGCAACTCAGAGAAATGTTGATCAGAACTCAGATAGAAATGGGATCGCCAGATTATGACAGAGATGATGAAACTGAGGATCAGATCCTTATTAGCCCCTCAGATGCTGATAGAAAGAATCATGAATTCAAGTCTACAATGAATGGACCATTGGTGGACGTCTTGAACAAGTGGACATTTAGAAGAGTGAGAAATCGAATATTCAAAAGCATACACATTGTCACTATGCAAAACAAAATAAATTTGTTGCTTCCTTTTGGTCCTGCAGCAATGATTTTAGCTCATTTATCAGAGCAGATCAATACATTTCAGAGATGGATTTTCTTTTTCAGCTTGTTGGGAATAACACCTTTGGCTGAGCAACTAGGTTTTGTAACATAGCAGCTAGCATCTTTCACTGGTCCCATAGTTGGAGGCCTTTTGAATGCCATATTTGGAAACGCCACTGAGATGATCATCTTATTATATGCCCTTAAAAATGGAATGATTCGTATTGTGCAAACAATCTTTACTTGGTTCTATCTTGTCAAACATGTTGCTTGTGCTTGGATGTTCCTTTTTAATGGGTAGTGTTATTCATCATAGGAAAGAACAGGTCTTTAACAAGGCTGCTGCAATTGTCAACTAAGGATTATTATTGATGGCTGTTATGGGCCTACTTTTCCCAACTGTACTGCACTTTACACACATAGAGTTGCATAAATAAAAATCAGAATTAGCCCTTTCAAGGTTTAGCAGCTGTGTTATGCTGGTAGCATATAAAACAACAGCATTACATTGAACCATTACCTTTCAAAACCTGAAAAGATGACAGTGTGAAGAGCTGTGCATTTTCTGTTATCCAAATTTCACAAATTGATTTGCTGCTTGTAAACAAGACAACAAAGGAGCCGAACATTTGAAATTGCAGGAAGAACTAATTTCATTAGGTGTTAAAGCTTACTGTTTTCAGTGTTTAAAGCTAATGGGAGCAGAAAATGGGCATACAGAAGATTGTTTTTTATATCTCCTCATCTATTGAATAAACTTTCAGTTGATCTTAGAAATCACAAGTTGATATAAGGAGCTATCAGCTGAGATTACTTGTGTAACACCTTTTCTGCACAGAGATAGTTCATCAGTTCCATTTAAAGGCATTAAAGGTTACTTTGTACAGAACTACAATACACAGGTGCTATTATATTTTATGGAGATGAACCAGTATCTAAATGAGCAGCTTGGATGATAGCTAGTTTCATCAGCAATCTCAGTCAAGAGTATGAAGCATTCTGTGACCTAAATCACTTGAGCTTATGGTAGAGCTTATCCTACATTAAAATAAACTATGAACCTCATCAATATTCAGCTGACAGCAAGGACAAAAGCTCACTATTTACAAAAAATGAAGATCAGTCTGTTCAGGAAAGGGTAACAACAGAAATTTTCAGTGAAGAGAAAACTGTTGCCACAAAGAAGATTGATGTAGATGAAGAAAACATCCAGGTCCAGCAAAGGAGCCCCATCACTATTTTATCATAGAATGAGAGATATCTATTAGAGGAATATAAATTCACTGTCAAAACTGAAACAAGGGCTGAAATGCAAAGATTACTAAGAATTCTGCTCAGTTTTTCCTGTTTTGGGTTATTGAAGTCAAATGCAGACCACGAGCTGATGGAGATGAATTGTTGAAAACAAAAAGAGGTTTTTGTTCATAAGATAACCATATACAAAAACCTCTCTCAATTTTGCAACAGATTTCAAGGTTTGAAATATTCAGTTTAATCTTGGCAACCTATTTTTCAGGGATTTTAAATATTTAATATTTTCCTGTTTTAGTGTTCATTTTGCGTGGCAGATTCTGATCGATTAGAGATGAATTTTTAAAAAAAAAGAGAGGTTTTTTTCCATCACGGACCTATTCACAAACATATCTCTCATTTTTTACACAGGTGTCACGAATTGAGAGATATGCAAGCTTCTTTGACACCTATTTTCCAGAAATTTGCCATATTTGCCAGGAATCCGATTTGCTATTTTTAGTCAATTAGTTGAATTAGTTAGTTAATGTAACTGCTGGGTAGTTTCAATTTTGACCTAATGAAGGGGAGATAGAACTAATTCTTTGTCATTATAAAATAGGGACAAAGGGATTGAAGAAGGGTTCAATTTTTTGGGAGAACTTCAGGAAGTCTTCAGACTTATTTGTGAGCTAAGTATTATGACTCTTGTATGTATTTGATGGAAAAATTATGAAATATATGACACTTTTTACCCTTCAGTTTCTGTGTTGGCTTCATTTTTCAGCTTGTTTAGTTGCTTAACTGATAAATTCATTGTTGGTCTATGTTTGTATGTTGGTGATGCTTATGTTTTATGAATGAACTTCAATATGTGTTCTGTTGGATCTTCTTGATTATATTATGCATCTTTGTCATTAATTGCTTATGATTTAGTCCTTGTTTAGCTCATGGGTGTATTCCCTATTGTTCACCTGATTTACAACCAAGAAACATTGCAGAAACCCTAAACCTAGTTTGTTTTATTGAGTTTTATTTGAGATTGTGTTGGCTTGTTTCTTTGGCCTTGGAAACAATTTCTAGCACAAACAGTAACAATCTGTAGGGATTGACAGACAGAGAGAGAGAGAGAGAGTGAGAGTATATTGTAAGAAGGCAATATAGAGAAGAGATCTAAGAGAGAAGGGCTCCAGGCTGTGTGCAGAGTTACCCGGAATATCTCTAGCTGCATATGCGGTGCAGCAAAACTGTGTACCTCTCTCAAGTTATAATATAGAAACACAGTTCTGTGGACGTAGCTTCTACCCTGGAAGTGAACCACGTAAAATCAGACCGTTATGTGATTGATTCATGTGACTGTATTTGCTTGTTATATCTGTCATTCATTACGTGAACTTTGCTTACAGTAAATGTATGTATGTGTTATTCAGTTCATAGCATATTAAGAGGATAAATGCAAGTTGAAGTCTTTAAGTATTTTGTATAAGAGTTTGTCTAAGTTTCACTCAAGACAGTTAAGAGTCGCAGTGTAAAACAGCCTTGTGTGTTGAGTCCTGTAAGTTGAACACCAGTACGCTAAGTACGTTGAGCCGCAGTGGTAGGATATCGCAAGGAGGCGATATCGCACCATCAGAGGAGTTGTGGTGCGCGGTACCGTAGGTTGTGGATTGAGCATAGGAGAAAGGCATTTGTTTCCCAGAACGCAGCGATGCGATAAGGGCTAGAGTCATCGTGAGTAAGAGGAGACTGCGCTTCGCAGAGAGGAGAGAGACATCTCGCGGGTTAAGAAGAGCTGCAAGACACACACAGGACGCCATACAGAACCTAGTTGAGACACTTGAGTCCTTGGCCAACCCATTAGGATCACTTCAGGTGAGACTTCAGGCTGCTCCGCGGTCTATTGCTGAAAGGGCCAGTGAGCTAGGGGTGTTGTTGGTTCATTATAGTAAACCCGGGTCTTCCTAGCGACCAACAACAAGGAATCCCATAACAACTCAATAACAACCATGTACTCGGCCACATTATTGGTAGCAAGACCTAAGCAAGCGCCTCCAAAGGTGACTAGTTGTCCTGAGGGTGAATAGATGACCCATGCAGCTAAAGTCGGGTTACAAGTATGACAACTAGCACCATCCACAAAACCTACGAACCACTAAGCTGACATCTGTAACAATCACCAAATGGTATAAAAAACACTAACTAGCTAACTATTGTACATAAAAATACATACAAGAAAAATACAAGAAAAAACCTATAGTACTTCTTTGGGTAGAGCCCATTTCTAGACCTTTGACATAATGTAGGGTCCTAACCACATGGAATTGAACTTTCTTGCCCCCAGGGGTTTTTTGTCCTGATACCAGAGCAAGACAAGCTCCCCCTCAAAAAAATTCTAGGCCTGACCAATTTATCATATTGGTTTTTAACCCTATTCTTATGAGCTTCGTCTGTCGTTAACGAATCTCTGCATTGTTCACCTAGATTTTCCAAATGTAGCAAGCGTTCTTCTATTTCAGTTGTGTCAGGGAGTACATGAATGGCAATTTTAAGAGATGGAATTTCACACTCAACCAAAATGATTGCTTCCACCCTGTGAACGAGTTTGAAATGTGAAAACCCCGTGGCCGTCTTAACATTAGTTCGGTATTCCCAAAGTGCATGATACAACATAATGTGCCAATTTGAGCAGGTTGCGTTAATAGTAAGCTTGAGAATGGTCTTCAAGGTCTTATTGATTGCCACGACTTGGGCCATTCGCTTGTGGGTAGAAGAAAGATTAGTGATCTTGATTGAACCCTAGCATAGTATCTAGTTCGGTCAACATGCTATTCTGGAAATGACTACCATGGTCAGTGACAATCTCCTTTGGAATTCTGAAGCGAGTAATGATCTGGTTGAACATGAAGAAAGCTGCAGTTTCACCGTCGGCTTTGAAGGTAGGCATTGCCTCTGCCCACTTGGTGAAGTAATCAATAGTGAGAATAATATATTTGTGCCCCCAAACTGAAATTGGGTTGCACGTCATGTAATCCACCCCCCACTTAGTGAAGGGGCCCACCGCGATGACGGGAAACAATGGAGTAGGATGTGGCCGCATTTTCTTGGTGTAGAGCTGACATGGATGGCAGCGCTTCACAGCCTCCACACAATATTTAAAGATCGTGGGACAGAAATAACCAACACGTAAAATCTTATGGGTTGTTGCTAACCCAGATAAATGATCCCCACATGCTTCTCTATGGGAATCATTTAGGACATGCTCATCCTCCTCGTGGGTGAGGAATCGACAGAAAACAGAGTCTACGACTCTACGGTATAAAGTATCCCCAATGATAAGGTAGTTTTTCGCATGTAGACGCAGTTTACATCGCTCTTCCCTCGAGAAGGATGTTGGACACTTCAAAGTCTGGAGATAGATAAGTATATCTCTGTACCAAGGATCAGAGGTGGAAATCAGAAAAATGTATTCATCTGGGAATGAATCTTCTTCAACCACTACATTCTCTTTCGTTGGAAATTATGCAATAAGCTCTGCAAAAACTAAGGAATTTTTAGATTTGGTAGACTATAAATCGAAGTCATACTCTTGGAGAATGATTATCCATTTATTGAATTTTCCCCTGGTTATGCGTCGGGACAAAACATACGGAAATGGATTAACATCTGACACTATTGTAGTGGTCCTCAGTAGGATGTAGTGACATAACCTCTGAGTAGCATAAACAGCTGCTAAAGCCAGCTTCTCGATGTGGGAGTATCAAAGCTCAAGACCAGCCAATGCATGACTAAGATAATAGAAAACATGCTCTTGGATCTTGTCATCTTCTTGGACCAATACTACCCCAACGGTTTACTCTAACGCATCCAAATACAATATAGAATCTTGAGAGTAATCTGGTGGGGGTAACAAAGTTTTCGACATCAAATCTTTCTTCAATGCCTCGAAAACAAGTTGTGCGGTTTCATCCCATACAAATGGAGTGTCCTGCTTCAACAGGTGCATAAAACCCTTGGTGATCTTGACATAGTTAATGATAAAACGTCGAAGGAAATTCGACTTTCCTTGTAGGCTTTGAAATTTCCTGGTAGAACGAGGAGGATGAATATTTACAATGGCCTCTACTTTCAAAGGATCGACCTAAATACCTTTGTTTTATACTATGAACCCGAGTAGTCGTCCTGGCTCAACGCAGAAAACACACTTGTGGGGATTCAAGCGTATTTTGTAATGTCTACATCGTTCAAAAATTAAGAGAAGGTGATCTAGATGATCAATCCTCTTACAAGAATCAGCAAACAAATCATCCAGGTACGACTTGACAATGCTCTTAATATCATGGAAAGAAAAATCCATTGCCCACTGAAAGGTATCCTCTGCATTTTTCAATCCAAAGGGGATTTTTTAGTACGCGAAGGTACCCCATGTACAAATAAAAGTTGTTTTTGTTGGTCTTCCGGCTTGATTTGAATTTGATTGTATCTAGAAAAACCATCCATAAACAAAAAAACTTCACTACCCGCACAAGTTTCAATGATTTGATCTATAAAAGGGGTGGGGTAATTGTCCTTGGGACATGCCTTGTTCAAGTCACGAAATTCTGTGCATAAGTGTATTGTCCCTTGCTTCTTATCAATAGGAACAGGATTTGATACCCACTCCGTCAAAGCAATCGGGTAGATGAACCCAGCTTTCATCATTTTTTCCACTTCAACCTTAAAGGCTGTTTCCTTACGCGGGTTAACAGGTCTAAGATTTTGTCGAACCGGTTTAGCATTAGGATAGGTTTAGATTTCATGTTCAACAATCAATGGATCAATTCCTGGAATCTCCTCATATGACCAGGAAAACACGCCGTGAAACTCCTTAAATAAGGTGATATACATAGAAATCTCGTCCGGAGAGCAGTTTGCACCAATATGTAAATTTTAGATGACATCGACATTTGCAGAGATGTTAATAGGAATGGTAACAGAAATATTTTCCATATTTCCCTCAGCAAAAATTCCCTCCCTTGGCAAGGGATTAATAAGTAGATCAACATCATCTGCCAGTCTCACGTGGAACTCCTGGTTTTCAATTCTACTCAGCTCTGGAAGAAAGTAGGATCTATGGTGAATATCTTCACAGATATTATCTCTCATAATCATAGCTTCCAAATGGCTTCATCCGAAGGCAAAACCATGTCTAATTAATCATCTGAATATAAACAGTTCTCTTCCCTAGCAAGCACATAAGCTTCTTCCAACTCCTATGAGACTATAGAAGGAGTCGATATAGGATCATAAGTGGTGTTTACAATAGCTTGATAAGCTATGTCCACTCTCGATAAGGGAACCTGAGGTTTGTGATGGGTAGGAATGACTCAAGGATCACTTCTATCGACAATCGTCGTGATAGACTTACCCACACTCATAGATCCTAGATAATTTATCGGGGCTGGGATATCAAAAGTGCCCATTAATAATGAATACATTCCATCCCCCAAGCTCTCCGTAGCTGATTTGACCTAATAAACCAAAGGTACAGTGGACTCATTCGTTTCCAAACAGCCCCTTTGAGCAAAATTGAGTTGGTCCACAGTAACCATCTTTCCTTCATGTGTAAAAACCACTACTCGAAGAACAACCGAGGAAATCACACACATATTGTAAGTCCATCTTCTCCCCAGAAGTAAGTTATAGTCCAATGGAGCATCAATCACCTCCACTTCAACAGACACTGCTTTCCCTTCCAAATTAATCTCAAAAGCTGGTAGGATACCATCCAGGCGAAAAGACCTTTCGTCAAAAGCAGTAAGCAAGGTGTTTGACAGAACTAGTTCCGGGGAACCTAAAGCCTTCTAGCAAGAAAGAGGTATAACACATGTGGAAGCACCCTCATCAAGAACTATACGTCTAATGTTATTATCACCATGAATGACATCTACTGACAAATCCACATGGTATGGTAGGCACATCTTAACATCTGACATATTGAACTTTTCCATCAAACTCGAGGAATCCATACTGCCTAAAGCTACTAAAAGGCCATCCTGCTGAGCAAGACAACTCTGAAGCACTTCCAATGCGGACATCGCACAAGGATTTTGGGCTAAATATTCCAGCATAGAGTAGTTATTATCAGCCCTAGAGTTTGGATTGTGAAATGCCATTTTAATGACACCTTTCGGTATTTAATGGATTGGACCAGTAGGTTTCTCGATCATGAGAGGGTTAGAGGTTTCACCAATAGACTTACCCCTCTCTTGAGCCTCTGTCTCATAGTTTTTGTTTATCATCTAGATCAAGGTACTAGATCGTACCATCTTGATATAATTTTGGTGTGGAGGGGCAACAGGAGTGCCCCCAACTACATTAGAAACAGAAGCTGCATTTTGTCCTTGGGGAAAAGGATCCCTTGGGACAACCGGTTGTTAATTTTTAAGAAACGTCTAATCTTGATCAATGAGAGGGAATGTATGAGTTAAGTGATCTCCCTGGCACAGCTTACAGGGAAATTTCACCTTCTTCTTATCCTTATTTCCCCCATCAACATTGTTCGAGTGTTTAGGCTTGTTTTTATTTCCCTCACCTTTATTCCCTTTATTCTTTTTACCATTGGGATGTTGATTGCCATTTTGGGAGGATTGTGCAAAAACATTTGCATTTTTGGGTGAGGGGGCATCCTTTACTACTTTCGCTTTAGACTTCTTCACTGACAACTCATGGAGTTTCTTGGCCAGTGACTCTATAGTGGGAGGATTAACTGAACCAACCACGCCATCGACATGGGGTCCAGGATTGGGTTTCTCGACACTAATATGGGTAGACCATGGTGCCTCAGGTATGATTTCATATAATATCCCAAACTGAGCATATATCAAATCCATCAAGTGGGCCCTAAGGATGGCCTCTTCTTCAATGGTCACCCCCAAAGTGGATACATCCTTAGATATAAAAGGCAATAAATATGTTAGGAACCACTCTAATAAGAACTCGGGGGGTATAGTGGCTTTGATAAGCCTCTTCCGTGTTCGCCACTCTTGGATATGATTCAAGATGTGAGTGGCTTTGTCCTGCCGAAAGGTAGACAGGAGATATGTGTCGACATCATATCGGACAGGAAGCTGGAAGTGATTCAGGAACACATTTGCTAAGTCCCAAAAACTGTCAAATGCAGCAGAGGGCAATTCAATATACCACTTTGCTGCAACACCAGTCAAAGTTATTTGGAACAGCCTCAACCAAATGGTGTCATCGTTCAGTGAGTTGGAAGAGAACCATAAGTGAAAAGTGGCGATATGGGCACTTGGATCTTCACCAGTTTTTCCCTCAAGCTTTGGAATGTCCAAGGGTAACTTGCTTGGAATAGGTGGCCATGTGGCATTATGCTTCATCGGTCATTCATCAACTTAGACAAATATGGAAAGTTTAAAGTTGCTAGGAATGGAATTTTAGACCTAACCGGATCCTGAAAAGCATGAGATTGGGAGGTAGAAGGACTTTCCTTCTAGTTCCCAAACGTAAAGGTGGGGTTTCCCCCAGCCGCCAGTTGTAAATTAGTTGGACTACTTTGAAATAGATTCCACCCATAAGCCAGTGTATTATTTGTGTGCGGTGTAGTATAAGTGGTTTGAGCCCCTCCAGATGAAACTGGAGTTTGAAAGACAGGAGCGTGTATCCCTTCATTGAAAAGTAAAAAGGGAGAGCTCGTAAATGGGGTTGAAATCACGGTCTGTAAACCTTGGCCAAAAGCGTTCATGTTTCCAAAATGCATCCCCACATATGCAGGTGTATGGCCTACATAAGGAGTAGACAGGGGAATGTGCCCCCCATTCCATGGGAATCCTTAAACAAATGAGGAGGATCCACTAGGACCACTCTAAGCAATGTGCATGAAAGTGGGGGAAGTAAAAGGTGCACTAGGAATCCCAGTGACCACCCCACTAGAAGGATCTACTACATGGGAGGAACTGGTGGTTGGACCACTCGACTACTTCGTGATAATGGTGCAGTAGATGCACTTGGTCTAGGAGTACCAATCGGGTGAGGTGGCACTCCTCCATCCAAAATGGCTGAAGTGGAGGTAGAAATACCCTCTCTAGAGTTATCCATAACTCTTCTCACATGAGCACCAATCACAGGTGAAGTAAAAGGAATAACTTGATGATCACAGGATCGTTTAAGTCAGTAAGAGGTGGGTTAAAGTTCCTTGCAAACTTGTTGGCCTTCAAGTCTTCAATCTCTACTGTGGTTGTATCAACCTGATTAGTCCTAAGTTCTGGTTCACCTGGAACTTCACTAACTCCTACCAGTTCAAATGAACCATCAGTATCTAATCTCTGCCTTTGAGGGGGCGGTGGAGGCTCCACTGTAATAGCTGGAGGAAGGTTTTGCAACCTTCTTGACCTTCTGAGAGGTTGGTCCTCCACATCTAAAAATTAACTCTTCACACACCTAAAGGCCAACTAAATATAGACAAACCACACAACACTCACTAAAAAAATTTCCTAAATCCAAACAGACAAACAAGGATAAGATATGGTTTCCAGAAGAAACCCAATAGGTCGTTACTTAGAGTCCCTGTAGATGTTCTTAGGCACAAGTAGAGGAATCACCCAACTACCCTCCCACACCTTCTATCAGGGTTACCTTCCAATCTCGTCCAAGGTAGACCAGAAACATTCTTTCGGTATACCTGTGTATGATCCCTACCGTTAAAGAGACTAAAGGCTACTGCAACTACACTGAGAGTCTGGGGGGACAGTCGCAATCATAATTCATACGCATGGGCAGGGTAGCAAAGCCTGAAACCCTGTCAACACCAGCACCGCATGGGGCACAAGAGATGGTATTCGCAGAAGTCCCCAGATGCGTAAAAATCATGATCTACGCTCGAACAAGGAATCAGAGGGTTATCTCCCCAGTTCAGGTCCTAACGCGGCCTCGTGCTTAACTCCTGTGTGAGAGGAACTTCCTAGATACACTCAATATAGAAGAGGATTTACTTAGTGATTGGCCAACTACGTCTAAAATAAAGTACTTATGGACAGTTAAACTCCCTAGCCCACAAGTCTAGCCTAAGCTAGTTGGTGTAAGAACCTAGAAAAGAGAAACTTAATAGTAATTTTTAATAATGTCGTTCTTTTTAATAGGTTGTTTTTAGTCAGAGGCAGTGGTGTGAAACTTGTATGGTGTTATGGACTTGATAAAAGAAAGCAAAAAATGATGTAATAGCTAGAAATTCAAAGCAAGATGCAACTGCCAAGCCAACTTTTCTTTTCTTTTCTTGTAAGTAAAAGCTAATGAATTTAAAACTAAGCATGAGAAACTACAAGAGTCTTTTTTAAGATTTTTTTAATTTTTCTTTGAAAAATAGCGAAAATAAATAATGACTGCAACCTAATGCAAAATTATAAAATATTTTTGTCTTTTCTTTTCAAACAACTTCAAAAATGACTATGCAAATGAATGCAAACTTGAGCAAATTTGACTAATCTAAGCATACAACAGTGAAATGAGGCAAAAAGACCCCAAAGTAGCCCACTTCAACCAAAAGCAAGAAACTCGGACAAACCCTGACTTGGAGGAACTATCAAACTTAAAATATCACTAGATCCACAAAAAGAAGAGTGACAGACTCAATAGTACAAGAGGAAGTACAGAGCATAAAGTATTCAAAGGACTTGATCACTGACCTAGAACACAAGCACTCAAACCTACAAACCAAGCAGGAGGACCACCTACACTCACCAATGAAAGAAAACCAAACACAAAAGCTCAAGGACATGAAGAAATCAAGTGAACGATGTGATGTACAAACCTCAAACTCACAGAGTCATGTCATAAACAAAACCCTCACAACAAATCAAAAGGCCAAAAGATAGAGACAAGCAAACCCTAATGAACCCAAAGAAAGCTACATGAAACACGTGACTATCTATGCAGACAACCCGCACACGACACACGACTGTCTAGAAGGAAACCTGCATGTACATAGTGAAACATGTGACTGTCAATGCAGACAACCCACGTGTGCATCTAAAAAAAAATTCAAAGAAAAAAGACCATAAACAAGGCCCTGAACATGCCAAACTATAAATCAAAGGAAAAAAATAGAGAAATCACACTCAAAATAAAAAAGAAGCAAAGGCTGGTAAGGAAACCTAAAGAGTGGACCCACGGCAGGTTGGACTCCCCAACAAAGTCACCAGTTATGTTGTTCAAGACAATGCACCCTTGTAACCTAGGGTCTATGGGCTTACCAACTTACTAATACACTTGCAGACAATCAGCTTATGTAGAAATTGAAATAGGAATAGGAAGGAAACTTAGCATACTTGTTTTATGACGGTTGATCCAAGCTTGGTCTTCTCCTCTTTCAGTCTCTTCCAAAGCTTCCAGGGTTTCTCCAATTCACCTGCAAAGAGCAAATTCTTCCAGCAATATCTTGTATATATATATCAATGGTTAATGAGATACATGTTCATAATAAAATAATTAAAACGATTCATAATCCATCATATACAAGAATGCAACAACACAGAGATTGGAAGAAGAACTTTCTTTATTAATAAACAGAGAATGGTGAAATTACAACCCAACTTCTGAAACAAGGACTCATCTGCAAACCGAGGACACTGATTTCTGCTGCTCCAAGATGTCTGAAGGCATACCACCAGCATAAATTTGCTCTTCTAAGAATGATTTATTAGCCCCATCACATTCCCTCTATTTATACATGGGGAAATAGAGAGGTTTCGAAGGTTAGGATGGTTGAGACAGTTGAGATAGTTATGTTTAGGGACTCAACTGATCTCGACTAATCATGATTTAAATTTTTTAATATTAAATTAAGGTACACGTGAGTATTAATACAAGAAAGGTGTGTGTGACACGCTCCCTGCTTTAAGGAAACTCGCGTGTTCAATGTACATGTGGGTTGCAATGCAAACACTCACGTGTGACACGCGGGTTGCAATGAAAATGCTCGTGTGTGCTACCCTAATCTCCAAATAAAAATATATTGAGCTGGTCAAGATATTATGTAGCAACAATCATGCACATCTATAGTGTTTTGGATACTTCAATCCTATTTGTCCTTTTCTGTTCCGACATATTGGATGTCAGTACTCGGACGGAGAAGTGCCATTTTGGTTGATAAGAGTATGATACTGACATATGGGAGTTGTTGTTCATGTTTAGAATAAATATATGCATGGATGAATAAGTGTGTATGTTTTGACCAAAAGTGTTATAGATTGCTACCAAGTAATTATATGTGGTTTAAATTTGAAATAATACAAATATTGATGTTTCCCTTGTTTTTTGTTTTTTGAATTATTTTTGAATTTGTTTTTTTTATGAATAAATAAAATAATATGGATACATTATAGACAAGGAGACATGTGCCTTGAGATAGTTGCAATAAAATGACTTTGTTGGGTATGGTGAGAATGATGGAAACAAATAAGGGTGGTGCCTCTAGAGAAGGCTTCCTTGGTGGGTTGATGAATGATGGGGTGAAATGCATATGGTTTATGGGTCATCGATGAGATGTGAGGTTTATGGGATGTGGCGAAGGATCTAGCATAGAAATCTATAAAGAATTTGTGAACCATTGGGAGTCCAATGGCATGGGTCAACATAATGATGAGTAGACAATATGAGATATTCTCATATATAGAATCCTAATCCTAGGGGAATAATGTATTATGGGTGGCATACTATGATGGGATATAGTATAAAGACAACCCATCGAGGTGGAATGAAACTTCCTAGAAAATGATCTTGCTAAAGTTGGAGAGGGTGATGACTCTTTTCTTAATTTGTTTCAAGACTACGGTATCGGATGGAAAAAGGATAAAATTACAAGGCTACCATATGACTATGATACATCTACCATGTTGGTGAAGAAAATGTACCTTACATAACATTAGTGAGTTAATACATGTAATGAGAAAAATGATATCTTGGTGTTGTACCTACACACATGAAAAAAGTGCATGACCTAAAAATACATGAAAAAATGAAACTAACAATGCAAACAATGTAGAAATGGGGCTTCTGAGCTCCTATACCTATTTAATGATCTTGGGATGGAAAAAAGCCTCCTAGGAAGTTGTTGATTTTTGCAAATGGATTATGCCATGTGAAAGAGGATGAGACCAAGATTCCAATGGTACTGACAACTCAAAAAACTTAACACCCAGCCTCCCAAATAGACGACTTGAAGATTGGGGAAAAACCCTATAAATAGGGTGAGACCCACTTGTAGAAAATAATTGGTACTTTTGAATTTATTGGGCCACATTTTAACCTGAAACGTTTAGGATATCGTTCCAGACAAACAACCGACTACAATTTGATTTCGTTATTCCTGGGTAAGAGGTCTCTTCCTTCCCTTCATTTATATTTATTTCATTTTTGGTTTAGGGTCCATGTTAGTTTTGTACCTAGGGAAGTGTTCCCCTAGTGACTTTTTCCTAAGTCACTTAGAGAGGGGACACAAAGTGACCCTTGCATTAAATGACTTAAGTAAAAGCATTTAATTTGACTTTAGAGCACTAAAGTCATTTTTTGATAAATTTAACTAGGTGAGTGAAATTAATATTTTAGAAATAAAATATGGGCATTTAATTTTAGCCCTTGATCTAATCTAATCTCCACCGTTAGATTATACTCACCCTAGGGTTTTCTCAAAAAGGCATGGGAAAGGCATTTTGGCTCACTTTTGCAGATTGAAGTGAGAAGAGAGAGCTGAGAATAGAAGTTTTCTTTTCTGAGATAGTAAAGAAAAATTTGCAGCATGCAAATCGAGGAGAGGACAACAACAAAGAGGGCATGGAAGTCAAGGAGAGGACAACAATATTTATTGCTGGTATGTACGGTATGATTTTCGAAGCAGCGGGCACATTTTTTGAGGTAGATTTTTGGGCATGATTTTTGAGAAAAAAAAATTCTCGGGCATGGATTTCGAGGTCCATACAGTTCATACAATGGCATAGAAATCAAGGTAGAAAACAAAAAAATGAGTTTGATTTTTTATGTTTGGCGCGGAAAATGAGGCAATTTTTTTCTCTTCTGGGTTGAAATAAGTTGGTCTCAAAATTTCTGAGCTTTGCTGTAAATTTCCCTATAATAAAATCTCTCTCTCTGACTGGTTTTCCCCTGGTGGGTTTTTCCATGGCCATTGGCCGAAGATATTTGTGTTCTGTGTGTTGAATGGTGTGCTGATATTTATTTTCTGTCAGTGAAAAATTGTAGTTTCAACAGTGTTTTAAAGTCTGAAAAAATCATGTTTATTTCTAGCGCTTTTATTTTCTGAGAATGTCATAAATAGAGTTAAAGTTTACTTGAAACCAGTGGCTGAAAACTAGTGAAAAATCTACATGGTATCAGAGTGGGTTGTGGCAGAAAATTAAATTTTAGCAATGAAACAGTCATTTCCAGAATTCAAAGAAAACATTTGTGACAGTAGTACATTTTGTTGAAACTTATTCTTTGAGAAAAATGACTTCCATGGGGTTGAGAACTGAGGAGAGGTTGGATGGGGCAGCAAAAATTTTCTCATGGAAAGCCCGGATTTTACTTGTGTTAAAGGAGAATGAGTTGTGGGAGGAGGTAGTTAGAAACATTACAGTAAATCCCGTTACTATTCCTGCTTCTACTGATGCAGCATTACTTGCAGCCTTTAATAAGAAGGATATTAAAGCCATGAGGATAATCTTAGATGTTGTTAAAGACCATGTTATTCCACATATTTCAGTGAAGGATCATGAACATGAGATGTGGTCTGCTTTGACCGGCTTGTTTGAGAGTACTAATGAAAATAGGAATATGGTGCTTCGGGAGAAGCTGAAAAACATCAAGATGGTCAAGGGAGAGGTGTGTATGGCCTATCTTACTAGGATCTCTCAGGTGATAGATGAGCTTGCAGTTGTGGGGGTGGTGGTTACTAGTCCTAAGTTAGTGCGGACATCCCTGAATGAGGTGACTGCACCTTGGGCTGTGTTTGTTCAAGGGTTGGTGGCTAGAGAGAACTTACCATCTTGGGACAGGGTCTGTGATGACTTTGTTCAAAAGGAGACTCACAGAGGTTTCTTGCAGTACAGTGGTTCTACTAGCATGGGGGATGAGGAGGATGTGGCATTGACAGCGAAAGGGAAGAAGAAGAGCAAGAAGGGTCCCAATAAGGGTGGGTCCAAGCAGCAACAGGATGGGCAGAAGAAGGATATGAGCACTATGAAGTGCTTTGAATGTCACAAGATGGGACACTATGCTGCTACATGTCCGATCAAGAAGAAGAAGAAGCAGCAACAGACAACTGCTTCAGCTGAGATTGATGATTTTGCAGCACAATTTCAGAGTGAGTTTTCACTATGCACTGGGTATATTGAAATAGAGAGAGCATCCATTCTCGCTAGTGTGGATGTTGACAGATAGAGGGATTTTTCCTGTGTGACAGACCATTCTTACAATTCATCTACTTCTGGCATGTGGTACATAGATAGCGGAGCCTCAAGTCACATGATAGGTGCTTGTGAGATGTTCTTCGAGCTTTCACAGGCAGAGACATATGTGGAGGTTGTGTTGGGAGATGACTCAATAGTCAGTGCAGTTGGATGTGGGACGATTAAATTTCAGAGGGAGTCCATGAGTCCCATGGTATTGCGGGATGTATTGTATGTACCAGGGCTGAAGAAGAACCTAGTGTCAGTTTCCATGATCGAGGATCAGGGTCTTGGGGTGTCTTTCCTAGATGGACACATGCATATGTTTCCCAAGACTCCAGGACCATCTGCTTCAATTGTCATTGGAGCGAGATGTGGGAAACTGTATAGGCTCTTGTTTTAGCCGCAACATGCCTTGGCACATAGTAGCGGTAATGAGCTATGTGAAATTTGGCATATGAGGATGGCTCACTTGCATCATCCATCCTTGGGGTTGTTGAGACAGATGGTGACTGGGTTACCAGAATTCAGCACAGGGCATAGTGATGTGTGCAGCGGGTGTGCTTTGGGAAAGTACACCAAGACTACTTTTCCAAGCAGTGATAGTAGGTCAGATGGTACTCTTGACTTGATACATTCAGACTTATGCAAACCTATGTTTTCTATGTCCTTGAGAGGATATGAGTATTATGTGACATTCATTGATGACCATTCCAGGAAGAGCTAGATCTACGTTCTGAAGAGAAAGAAGTCTGACAAAGTCTTGCAGAGGTTCCAAGAGTTCAAAGCTCTTGTGGAGAACCAAATAGTGAGGAAGATCCAAGTCTTGAGATCGGATAACGGGGGTGAGTATACCTCCAAGGATTTTTATGGATTTTGCAGATAGGAGGGTATCAGGAGACAGTTGACAGTTTCGTATACTCCAAAGCAAAATGGAGTAGCAGAGAGGAAGAACAGGTCCATCGTTGGAGCAGCCCGAGCTATGCTACATGACCATTCACTTCCTTTCTTTCTTTGGGATGAGGCTTGCAGCACCATTGTATACCTTCAGAACAGGATTCCCCATCATGCAGTGGGGAACATGACACCTGAGGAGTGTTTTTTAGGCAAGAAGCCTGAAGTAGGCCATTTTCGTATATTTGGTAGTCTGACTCAGGGATAATTTTAGGGGTGAAATTTAGCAACATGGCCCTTTTTTAGGGGTGTTTCTCCAAAAAAAGATTTGCCATTTTGCATTTTTTGAAGCCCTATTTCGCCCAATTTTGATGGGGTAAACTTTTTTCACCTTAAAAATCGCCAAATTATTATATAAACGATATGAAATACTTAGAAATTAAAATATTTTTTTAAAAATATCGCCAACCTTTTAATGGTTGGCGTTTTAATAATTGGTAAGATTTGCCAACATTTATACACTTTTAAATAAGTATGGTTCCTTAAAATCATCCCTGGTCTGACTTACTCTCATGTCCCTTCAGAGAAGAGGACAAAGTTGGATCCCACTACAGAGAAGGGAATCTTTGTGGGTTATGATGAGGCTGTGAAGGATTTTCGTATTTACCTTCCCTCTCAGAGGAAAGTGGTGGTGAGGAGGGATGTGAAGTTTGAGGAGGAGCGGGTCTTTAGGAAGTCAAGAGATTCAGAGCACCAGGTCCCTACACCTCAGGTTGTTTCACAGGTTCTATCTACAGAGCAGTCACGATCACAGGTTTCTGGGGTTACAGTACCACAGAGTGTTGGCACAGGTTCACCAGGTTCAGTGGTTAGGCCAGCAGGGTCTTCAGGGACAGGTGATGGGTCTACTATTACAGTTACACCTTACAAGGGATCAGGATCAGGATCGGTATTACAGGGCACACCTGGTGTTGGCACACCAACTTCAGGTTCACAGGTGACTGGGGTTTCTAGCTCTGGTAGTTCTTCAGATGAGGACAGGCCAGTGTGGGAAGAACCTTCATGAAAGAAGAAGCCTAAGTGGCTTCAGGAGACCTTGAAGGATGCCTTAAAGGTTGGGACACCTAGGGATGAGGTGAGATCCATCAAGATTCCTGACATATTGGGCATGTTGTTGGTGGCTAGTACACGAGATTCTGAGCCTTCTACTTTTCAGGAGGCCTCCCAGCATTCGGTATGGAGAGATGCCATGATGGACGAGTACCATTCCATCATGAAGAATGATGTATGGGATATTGTTCTGATACTAAAAGGGAAGTCAATGGGGACTTCTTGTTGGATTTCAAGCCGAATCATGCGGCAGATGGGAGTGTGGAGAAGTACAAATCCAGGTTTGTAGAGCGGAGGTTTTCACAGGTTGAGGGCATTGATTATGATGAGACTTTTGCGTCGGTTTCTCGGTGTACTTCTATCAGAAGCTTGATCTCCATTGCATCAGAAATGGGTTGGAACATCCATCAGATGGATGTGAAGACTTTATTTCTCAATGGGATCATACAGGAGGAGATTTACATTAAGTGGCCTCAAGGATTTGAGATACATGACAAGGAAACACATGTATGCAAGTTGAAGAAGGCCCTTTATAGGATGAAGCAAGGTCCAAGAGCTTAGTACTCCATGATTGATTCTTACTTGCTGAGTATGTGGTTTCAGAAGAGTGAAGCAGATATGAATCTTTACTTCATCATGATTGGAGATGATCCACTTGTGCTTCTGGTATATGTTGATGACTTGTTTATCACAGGGAGAGAGAGACCCATTGCGGCTTGCAAGAAAGATCTTGCGACAGAGTATGAGATGATTGATATTGGGTTGATGCATTATTTCTTGGGATTGGAGGTTTGGCAGGAGCCTGGACATATTTTCCTAGGGCAGGGAAAGTATGCGGTTGATATTTTGAGGAGACTCAGGATGGAGGATTTCAGGCCTATGTCGACACCTATGATCACCAACTGGAAGAAGCTTCATGCTTCTGAGGCAGAGTTGGTGGACCCTACTTTATATCGTCAGCTTATCGGGTCATTGATGTACATGGTCAACACTCGGCTAGATTTGTGTTTTGCAGTGAACACACTTAGCCAGTTCATGGTTGAGCATAAGAGTGTGCATTGGGTCGCTGAAAAACATGTGTTGCGCTATCTTTCAGGGACAATGGATTTTGGTTTTGACTACAGGAGGTCATATGGGATCAGATTGGTTGGCTATATAGATTCAGATTGGGTAGGCAGTGTGGCAGACCGGAAGAACACTTCCGGATGTTGTTCCAGTTTGGGCTCTACAGCAGTGTCATGGTTCAGTTAAACGTAGAAGTTTGTTGCATTGAGTACTGCAGAGGCTGAGTACATGGAAGCCAGTTTGGCCAGTTGCAAGGCCTTGTGGCTTCGCAAGTTGCTGGTGAATTTATTTGGATAGGAGCTTAGGCCTACGTTGATTTACTGTGACAATCAGAGTTGCATCCAGCTCTCTAAGAATCCAGTCTTTCATGACCGGTCAAATCACATAGAGATCAGATATCATTTCATCCAAGAGTATGTTCAGAGACAAGAAGTCACACTTCAGTACATTTCCACTGATGAGCAGGTAGCAAACATATTGATGAAGTATTTGGGGAGGGGCAAGTTTATCTTCTTAAGAGACAAGTTGGGAGTGGTGCAGAACACCTTCCTCGATAAGAGGGAGTGTTAGTTTTGTACCTAGGGAAGTGTTCCCCTTGTGACTTTTTACTAAGTCCCTTATAGAGGGGACACACAGTGACCCTTGCATTAAATGACTTAAGTAAAATCATTTAATTTGACTTTAGAGCATTAAAGTCACTTTTTGATAAATTTAAGTGGGTGAGTGAAATTAATATTTTAGAAATAAAATATGAGCATTTAATTTCAGCCCTTGATCTAATCTAATTTCCACCGTTAGATTAGACTCACCCGAGGGTTTTCTCAAAAAGGCATGGGAAATGCATTTTGCCTCACTTTTGCAGATTGAAGTGAGAAGAGAGAGCTCGGAAGAGAAGTTTCATTTTCTGAGATAGAAAGGACAAATTTGCAGCACGCAAATCGAGGAGAGGACAGTAGCAAAGAGGGTACAGAAATTGAGGAGATGACAGCAACATTTATTGTTGGTCTGTACGGTACGATTTTCGAAGCAACAAGCACGTTTTTTGGCCAGATTTTTGGGCATGATTTTCGAGAAAATTAAAAAAAATGGGCATAGATTTCGAGGTCCGTACAGTTCGTCTGTACAATCCGTACAACGTCACAGAAATCGAGGCAAAAAACAAAAAAAAATGAGTTTGATTTTTTCTATTTGGCGCGGAAAACGAGGAAAAAAATTTCTCTTTCGGGTTGAGATAAGTTGGTCTGAAAATTTCTGAGTTTTGCTGTAAATTTCCCTATAATAAAATCTCTCGCTCTCTGACTAGTTTTCCCCTTGTGGGTTTTTCCAGGGCCATTGGCTGAAAATATTTGTGTTCTGTGTGTTGAATGGCGTGCTGATATTTATTTTCTGTTAGTGAAAATTTGTAGTTTCAGCAGTGTTTTAAAGTCTGAAAATTTCATGTTTATTTCCAGCACTTTTATTTTCTAAGAATTTCATAAACGGAGTTAAATTTTACTTGAAACCGGTGGCTGAAAACTAGTGAAAAATCTACAATCCATACAAGCCATATGGTACCCCATAGGGTTTTCTACCGATTATGTGAGTATCAATAGAAGAACCACACAATTATTCATGACTATCCGACCTTTAGTCACACATTTCACTGGATGTGTTAACTTTGGTCGTATTAAAGAAATGTGTGAGTATTTGGAATATTGCATGTCTTTCTTCTGGGACTAACACATAAATGAATTTCATGTCTTAATGGGTGGACCCCACAAAACTCGTGGTATACTATTGGTTAGGTCGCGTAAACTATTTGTGTGGTAATCTAATGGTAGCCACACATTTTTGCGACCCAACTATGTGGGTCTCGTGGAATATGTTTTCATGTCTAATTATATTGTTTGTGCAGGTAATTGAATGACACTGATGAAATTCGTGAGTTGCTAATTGGTATCCCACGCAAATTGCTCGTGTGCGTAATTAGATGGCACCGATGAAATTTATGATTGTTGGTTGATATCCACATTGATTATTTGCATGTCTAATTGGATAACACTCATGCAATTGCATGGTGTTTTAAGTTTGTGTGTCATGAAAAATGTCTACATGACTATTTGATGGACAATTGCATAATTTGAATGCCAATTTGCCCCATACTCATGAAAATAACATATTGGTGGGAGAAATACTATATATCTATGAGATGAGATCTATATTGGTCATGCTATATGAGTGCAAATTGGTTCTAATGGGCTACTCAAATACTTTGATTTCCCCCTTTTATGCTCCAATGAGATTTTGTTCCAAGAGCTAATCTAGCTGTGGCATCCTTAGGATCGTGACTTTGATGTGAGGGGGGAGTACTTGGAGTTGAACCTTATTGACATATTTAATGTTGATTGTTTAATATAAGAAAGGGATGCAGGAAGAGATACACCCCTGCACCAATGAAATTTTTACTATAACAGTTAGTAGATTGGTATGGAAGAGTATATGTTTTTATGGGATGGTTCATTGTGATTTCACTGCTTCATGACTATGACGTTACTCGGGTGACTACTACAATGCTAGTGAGGATTCTTGGGTCTCCAGTCACTACCCACATTACTAGTGGATAGATGGATCTATTCTAGTGGGATCTTCAATGGCGAGCCTATGCATGGGAATCTATATTACGGGATACCATGCTGAAGCAACCGAGGTAGTGAGAGTCATGTAGAGATGGGAGTATGTGCTTGTTTCAGTTTTATGCTTATTATTTTTAGAGAGTCACCCTTTTTCACTCTTAATGTGTTATTCATGTGGGAGTCATGATGATGGGGTAGGGATAATAGCTCAACACACAATATTGGTGCTTGACATAAAGGACCTCCAACATAAGTTATACATGATTTTTCAACGGGTGACCAAGATCGAGTGGTAGGATCTCAAGGATTTAATTTCAGATGCCTATGTCAATATCATAGTACTATATCATTTTTTTTTGTGTGTGTGTGACGTCCCCGACCCTCCGACCAGCGAAAAGGACTCTACCATATCATCATCTATCCGGGAAGCTAGCCCCATGAACATGTACATAAAAAAATTGAAATGCTTTGAAACTAAAACATGGATACATCGTTACCATTCAGAGGAAGCAAAACATACATTCAAGCAATCGGCATGTTCATTGTAATTCATTAAATAGTAAATACAATTGCAGAGATGAAATAGACAAGAATACTTATCTTTGAATGAAGCTCCCCGCAACCAGCTATGTCGCTGCAAAGTTCCACCCAAATCACCAAAGTGGGACTTGACCCTCTAGATGTCAACTTATCATTATTAAGGTGATATGTGTAACGTCATTCAAGTATTTTCTAAACATTATGTTAGCAGCATCTATAAGGTCACTAAATCAACAATTTGTAAGCTACCAATTCTTAGGATTAACATCACTTTATGGGTGTTCATAATTACACCCTTTTTTACCTTAAGGTAGTCATAATGACGTACAAATGTGATTATATTGGTGTTATGGGAATAAAAGAAACATCTAGATGTCAACTTATCATTATTAAGGTGGTATTTTTCTATGTGACCATTGTCCCATAGTTCCTCAATTCTACCCTCTAAAAAACACTACCAATGATGTAGAGGGGTGTTGCTTGTTATCTCCACTTTAATATGACAATGATGATAGTTCATGGTTGTAGTATCCCAGCAATGGTGATTATTTTTCACCATTGTCAGGATATTACTACCAAGAATCATTATCTTTGCTAGGTGTTTTGGGGATTTTGTTGCATTAGTGATAAAAAACACTTGTCGAAACTAGGTTGAGTTAGACAAGAGACAATGGTTAGTAGTGAGAGTAGCACAAGGATATTCTAACAAAAATTAAGCAAAAGGGACACATGCAATAAATAATTTTACAAGATTAATTTTAAGCATTCCATTCAAACAAAAAAGAGAGGAGGAAAATAATAATACTTGTATATTTTTCTAATGGAAAATCATAGAATATGTGATATCACTTGGTAAGAGTGATTGGAAGTGACATCCAACACTCACCTTAGGATAATGAAGCACACTTGTCCCTTTGAGGAAGAATTTCAAGGAATCTTGAGAGAAATGAATGGTAGATATGAGAGAGTGATACTTATGATTTCTGAGCTCATTCATCCAACATAACCTTGTAACTCTTTTCTTCTTCAAATTATATCCCTTGGATTTCATTTATAGGAAAATTTTGAGCTCCAATGAAGAAGTGGTTCACATGTGAATGCTTTTCATTTGAAATGGGAATCCAATGCTTAATGGGAACACTTGGGAAGAAAAAGTACTCCTCATTGATGAATCAGGAGCTTGAATTAATTTTGCAATCCCCCATAGAGCTATTTGAACTACGCCTATGAGACTTCAATGTGCCCATGAAGATGATTTTTACATGCTTGCAAGAATTGCATGGGTGTCGAAAGAAAACTCGTGCAAGTTTTGTGAGTAATACATAGTGATGATCATGTAATTGAATAAATAAAATCATTTATAAGTTTTTTCTTGTTCAATTGAAGTGATTTTGTAGCTAGGAGGTAGTGTTATTCAATGCTTATCTTTTCCAACTGATGATGCTTTAAATTTTTTTATAGAAATGATTCTTATGAGAATAACTGTGATAATAGTTCCCCCCTAATGTGTATGGTTGGGAGAACTTGAATAGTTGAATACATCATTTTTTCTTTCCTACGTTCTTGTGTTTTCACTTTATGGAGAAGATCCGTAAAAAATGAAGGATTTCCTACGAAGTGATGAAGGCCACTTGTAGGACAATCATAACTTGTTATGGAAGTGATCTCTTTATAGAAACGAGATGAATGTGTCCAATGCTCATGAAAATTTGTGAAAGTGCATTACAATAGATGAAATTGGCGCTTTGGGATAGATCAAAACACTGTGATATTCCCATGTGAAAATAGCTTCAATTACAAAGAAAGGTTGTCATTTAATGAAGCTCCTTGTATGGAAACACGATCACCCTCAAGGGTGAAAGTAAAAGTAGAGGGATTCCCCTTAAGAGAGGCCCAAAACCTATAAGGATCTTGGATAATTGTACAAACCCAAAGGTCTTCAACTAGAAATACAATATTGTAACCATTGTATTGTACAATCTTCCCTGAAGTTGTGATGAGTTGATGGTTAAAATAGGGGATCTTGATAAATCAAATAGTAATGATGACTCTCTTTGCTCAGTCTAGGGAAAATTATTGTTAATGATGAATGGTGATCAAGGTGCATGCAAATTTCTTTATGCCTTCCTAGAAAAAGAGTTGAAGATGATGGGTGTGAGTATCATAGAACAAAGGACAGGGGGTCCTTATGTATCATAAGGATCACCACATAACCAATTGTAACAATTTATGGATTGACAAGGATAAGCAATATTTATCCAATAAGTGTAAGATTAAAAACTCCCTTTGGTCAAAACATGAATTATGATTGGTATAGGAAACAATATGGATTGATCTAATATGACACATCCTAATGTTAAATTAGAAAACAAGATACTTATGCAAAGCAGGTATTGGGGACTATGTGATTGTTTTAAATGACTAAATTAGGTGCCTTTGGATACATACTATTTCCAATGGGGGATGACAACTTGATGGAATCAAATTGTATGTGTTGTTCAGGACAATGCACCCTTGTAACCTAGGGTCTTTGGGGTTACCAACTTACTAAGACACTTGCAGACAATAAACTTATGTTGAAATTGAAATAGGAATAGGAAGGAAACTTAGCATACCTGGTTTATGACGGTTGATCCAAGATTGCTCTTCTCCTCTTTCGGTCTCTTCCAAATCTTCCAGGGTTTCTCCAATTCACCTGCAAAGAACAAATTCTTCTATCAATATCTTGTATATATATATCAATGGTTAATGAGATACATGTTCATAATAAAATAATTAAAATGACTCATAATCCATAATATACAAGAATGCAACAACACAAAGATTGGAAGAAGAACTTTATTTATTAATAAACCGAGAATGGTGAGCTTACAACCTAGCTTTTGAAACAAGGACTCCTCTGCAAATCGAGGACACTGATTCCTGCTGGTCCAATATGTCTGAAGGAATACCACGAGCATAAATTTGCTCTCCTAAGAATGATTGATTATCCCCATCTCACGCTCTCTATTTATACATGGGGAAATAGAGAGGTTTCGAAAGTTGGGATGCTTGAGACAATTGAGATAGTTATGTTTAGGGACTCAATTGATCTCGACTAATCATGATTTATATTTTTTAGTATTAAATTAAGGTACACTTGAGTATTAATATAGGAAAGGCATGTGTGACACACTCCTTGCTTCAAGGAAACTCGTGTGTTCATTGTACACGTGGGTTGCAATGCAAACACTCGCGTGTGACACACGTGTTGCAATGCAAATACTCGTGTGTGAAAACCTAATCTCCAATTAAAAATATATTGAGCTAGTCAGGAGATTATATATCAACAGTCATGCACATCTATAGTGTTTTGGATACTTCAATCCTATTTGTCCTTTTGTGTCCCGACATATTGGATGTAAGTACTCAGATGGAGAAGTGCCATTTTGGTTGATAACAGATGCCCCCTAATGTGTGAGGTCAGAGGGAAGCGATGGCTGAAATACATTACAATATTTTAATCTTGGAGAAATAAATTGTTCGAAGAAGCAGAGGAAGTACCTGAAACAAATACATATCAATGTCATATACAAAATCATATATGAGGATTCGATGTTCAATATAATGGAACACTAGCTCCTTTACAATATTTGATTACATACTGTGATATGGTCACAAGACCACATATATTACAAAGGTGGATCGAATCCACAATATGCAATAATGAGTCTTCAAAATATGGAAGTTGTGTAACTGAACATAACATGATCTTGCGCAACTTAGGCTATAGATGTGAACCTAATGTCTTTATCCTTACCATGTGAATAGATGTGCTGAAATCGAACATGGAAATAACTCAATAGAATGTCATAAAATGAGTGAAACTGACAACTGAAGCAAAGGAGTTCACCAATAATGATAGTGAATCCTAAGGTACCATCATCAAAACTCTAGGTCTTCGTCTTCATGAAGTACTAATGATAAACCATGATGTGATGTGGAAGGTAATGGATCCTCCAACAGATCACAAGAGTGACTAGGAACTGGATATGAGAAGGTAGACACAAGTAATACACAAATAGGATAATGATGGAATCAGGATAATAATCAGATGAAGGGATAGATCCTTGAACAGTGAGCATGACACAGAGATGACCCAAGGAATATTTTAACTTGTAGATAGGACAACTAGACTTATCTGTCATGTAGGAGACATGATCAGATTCCCCATGTATAAAGGACAAGTGGAGGAGTAAGAAACTCGAAGTAAGAGCTGAGTTGAAAGTGTAAACTAAAACATGAGTATCGGAAATTTCAGAGAGTGCTATGTTCAAGGACAGCATGCTGCCACTGTTTATAACTGAAAGAGAGTACTTCTTCCTTATCTTTCATGTGAAATTTTAATGAGTCCAGGAAAGTCAACTCGGGTCTCTCTTCATTTTTGACAACCTTGAAGAGGGGAGAGAATAATGCTTCATAAGTTACTTATTCGTAGATTTTACGAGCCCGAACTAGTACATGCTCGTTGGTGTTTTAATATTTTGAGAGTTTGAAAACTCTGAAGAAGACTCCATGGGTGTGTTTTTTCATACAATTTAGTCTCATGAGACCGAAAAAGTATAAAACAATCCACAGAAGAACTCTCTTAGCTTCCGAAGAAGTAGGGAGCACCTTTTTTGTACTTAGTTAGGAGGATTTGAAAAAGGTTAAATTACCACCTACCCAACGCCGCTTCAAAATCAGCATATAGGCTGAGTTTTATGAGTGTGAAGGAAGGAAAGGTCAATCGGAAAGATCCATTTGATTATGAGAAATGGGGCTTACAACAGTAAACTTGATTCTTTGTTATGTAGGGTTTAAGGAGCATGAAAAAGACATAAAGTACACTCGGAATATTTTTCATGTTTGGGTCTAGAGCACGAAAAAGAGAAAACTAAGCTCATACTGAGGGTTCCTTTCCATAAGTTTAGTCCCTCGGGTCTAGAAAAGTGATAAACATATACCTGAGAATACTCTTCTCAATTCCGAAGAAAAGAGAGTGCTCATTTTTTGTATTATTCCACATGGTCTGAAAAAGTGATAAACTACCACCAATGTGGATGCCCATTCACATATTCTTAACGAGCCTGAATGGACAAGTTTAATCGACAGTCAAGTCTATTTTGAGGAGTCATACATGGGCCTAAAGAAACTCCATAAGGGTGGGGAGCCTTATAAAAAGAGACCAAAATGAGGCTCAATTTGGTGTGAAAAATAGCTAAGAAGGCTCCCACAAACCTATGACAAATGTGGCATGAGTACCAAGATACGACAAAGTGTTCTAAACTAGGGTACTCATGGAAATGAGGCCCTATTCACGGAAGAACAATGATGTAGACAAGGTAAAAATGGTTAAAAACCATAGTATGTGGTCAAAGAGGTAATTTTAGGGTTAATACCGAATAAGGTATAGATACATAAAGACATATGAAAGACCCAAATCCTACCCTATATGAGCGGATAACCACTTTTTAAAGACTTCGAACCTGTTGCATTGGGGAAAAAAGACATGGTATTAGTTCAATTATAAAAATAATTTTCAAACTATAGACTAGACACCCAAAAATTTGAAATTTTTTCTATATATAGTTCAAAAATAGAATTAAAACATACCACTTGACATTTTCACCCAATTTGGCAATATTTCACCTTTGACTTGGATTGGTCGATGAGGAAAAACCGGTGGACGGTTTCAAATTCCGCAAGTTTCAGGTTGGTTAGCTCTCCCCTCTCCTTCATTCCAACCGTTTTAAATTTCATTTTTATGCAATTTTTTGATGTTTTGGGCCTGCCCTAGGAAGGTTGTACAATACACGTGGGTAGGCTACTAAGACAGTCGTGTACATGCATTCTACATGCAGCCTGCTTGAAGGAAATTCACGTGTGACACACGACCTTTCTAAAAGACAGTCGTGTGTACTGCGTGACATAGAAAATTATAGTAAGGAAAAAATTGAAAGAATTGGATGGATTCTAATGATCAATGGTGGTCAATTGGGCAGGTTCAACATCGTTTTAGAGTGGAGGGAACGAGAGCATGAAGACATGGACCGAGATTCTCTTTGTGATTCCCCGACTTTGCATGCATTACGACAAAGTAGTTTACTAAATTTCTTCTGCACTTCTCCAATGAGGGCCAATGTTTGCTTACTTGAGCATTTAATTGTCTATTGGGATCACGACCTCGATGCTTTTGATATTCAAGGTGAGATCTTGGAGATAACTATATAAGACATGTACTTCATTACGGGGTTGTCTCACAGGGGTATGCCTATGAACCTAGAGGGTACTGGTAGAGGTGGTGACCATATGAGTTTCCAAGACTATGTTGACACTTACTGCACCCCAGGAAGTCAAAAAAAGGGATCATGCATCCCAATTGTTCACATCAACAGCTTCCCACTACAGGTAGTGGTAAGTACAATAGTGCAAGTTGCAGGATGATCATCATTACATCTCGCCACTCAAACACAAATGACAGTTGCAGTGGAGTGTGTACAACGTACTATGTTTGATTGGTGCTTGGGTATGATCCTGATCATAAGGAAGCAGCTCTCTGACTGTAAGAGAGGACGTCGCAAGAACTTTGGGTATTCTAGTGTTTTAGTAGCATTCTTCTTTGAGAGAGTGTCTACCATCAGTCCTCCAGTGCCACTTCCATCATTTTCTCCTCACCAGCCTAGACTGACCAGGTGGGGAGAGGTCTTCCTTCGTCAAGGTGGTGGAGGATCGGTCCAGGGTTTATAGGATGATGACTTTTACGTGTGGTGGGAGCTGCAGTTTCTATCACTCGAGCAGTTTCCTTACTCCAGATTAGATTTCTGAGGAGACAATGATCTGGTCCTCCCGCCGGGGGGGGGCATGGGGAGAGCTAGGTATTTTGCTTTTTATGTTTTTAAATTTTTATGAATTTTTATCATAAAATTTATACATATGTATAAGAGTTTTAATCCATTTTTTAATGTTTTTGAAATACAGATGTTGGACCTGTATGCCCCAATGGGCACCCCAGGATGTTTGTACGGCCCATACAGGGTGGGGACCAAGGGATACTCATAGTTCTCGAGGGAAATCTGGCCAGGCTAACCCAGGAAATTCCCACTATACAGATTGAGCAGATTCCTGTTGTCATGCAAGAATTTGTAGTAGGGATTCCTCTCACCTGGATACGCCTCTTGAAGAGGGTAGCCAGGGCCATTCTATTTTACAGGGAGGCCGAAGAAGCTGCTACAAAAAATGATGTTGATGATCAGGCCTAGACCTATGGTAATTTTATGGATTTCGATCCAATTTTTTGTATATTTATACATTTGTGACTAGAACTTAGGATCAAAAACGCGAGCTATCTATCTATATATATATATATATATATATATATATATATATATATATTGCCTGGTTATTTACATGTGTTCCAAATGTATCTGTTATGTATATTTTACATAATGTGTGTTAAATGCCAATCTAGAATATAGTTCTCATATGCATCAGTTAATGTATTTTCATTAGGTGGAATGTGATTAAATGAAATATAATCAAAATTTCTTTCAACTAATCTAACCTGCAAAAACTGACGTAACAAGGTAGTGTTTCACACCTGATAAGCTCCATTGAGTTGGGAAGCCACCAGTTGAGAGTCAAGTCTGACTTCCAACTGGGTGATGCCATGTGACAAGGCATCCCATAAAAACTCAATAACAACCTTGTACTCGGCCACATTATTGGTAGCAAGACCTAAGCAAGTGCCTCCAGAGGTGACTAGCTATCGTGAGGGTGAATAGATGACCCATGCAGCTAAAGCCGGGTTACAAGTATGACAACTAGCACCATCCACAAAACCTACGAACCACTAAGCTGACATCTATAACAATCACCAAATGGTATAAGACACACTAACTAACTAACTATTGTACATAAAAATACATACAATAAAAATACAAGAAAAAGCACTAAGCCTAGGCATATTACTTCTTTGGGTAGAGCCCATTTCTAGGATCAGGCAGCTTATTTCCATCAAAATCAGTTAACTCATATGCCCCTTTTTTCAAGACCTTTGACACAATGTAGGTTCCTAACGACACGAAATTGAGATTTCTTGCCCCCATGGGTTTTTTATCCTGATCCCAAAGCAAGACAAGGTCCCCCTCAGAGAAAGTTCTAGGCTTGACCAATTTATCATATTTTTTTTAACCATATTCTTATGAGCTTCGTTTGTCATTAATGCATCTCTGCTTCGTTCATCTAGATTTTCCAAATGTAGAAAACGTTCTTCTAATTCAGTCATGTCAGGGAGTACATGAATGGCAATTTTAAGAGATGGAATTTCACACTCAACAAGAGTGACTGCTTCCACCCTGTGAACAAGTTTGAAATGTGAAAACCCCGTGGCAATCTTAACATTAGTTCGGTATTCCCAAAGTGCATGATACAACATAATGTGCCAATTTGACCGGGTTGCATTAATAGTACGCTTGAGAATGGTCTTCAAGGTCTTATTGACTGCCATGACTTGGCCATTCGCTTGTAGGTAGAAGAAAGATTAGTGATCTTGCTTGAACCCTAGCATAGTATCCAGTTCGGCCATCATGCTATTCTGGAAATGACTGCCATGTTCAGTGACAATCTCCTTTGGAATTCTGAAGCGAGTAATGATCTAGTTGAACACGAAGAAAGTTGCAATTTCACCGTCAACTTTGAAGGTAGGCATTTCCTCTACCCACTTGGTGAAGTAATCAATAGTGACAATAATATATTTGTGCCCCCAAACCTAAATTGGGTTGCACATCACGTAATCCACCCCCCACTTAGTGAAGGGGCCCACCGCGATGATGGGAAACAATGGAGCAGGATGTGACCGTATTTTCCTGGTGTAGAGCTGATATGGATGACAGCTCTTAACAGCCTCCACACAATCTTTAAAGATCGTGGGACATAAATAATCGACATGTAAAATATTATGGGTGTTGCTAACCCAGATAAATGACCCCCACATGCTCCACTATGGGAATCATTTAGGACATGCTTGGCCTCCTCGTGGGTGAGGCATCGACGCAAAATAGAGTCTACCCCTCTACGGTATAAAGTATCCCCGATGATAAGGTAGTTTTTCGCATGTATGCGCAGTTTACATCACTCTTCACTCGAGAAGGATGTAGGACACTTCAAAGTCTATAGATAGATACGTATATCTCCATACCAAGGATCGGAGGTGGAAATCAGAAAAATGTACTCATCTGGGAATGAGTCTTCTTCAACCACTACATTCTCTTTTGTCAAAAAATCTGCAAAAACTAAGGAATTTTTAGATTTGGCAGTCTATAAATCGAAGTCATACTCTTGGAGAATGATTATCCATTTATTGAATTTGCCCCCGATTATGCATCGAGACAAAACACACTGAAAGGGATTAACATCTGCCACTATTGTAGTGGTCCTCAATAGGATGTAGTGACATAACCTCTATGCAGCATAAACAGCTGCTAAAGCCAAGTTCTTGACATGGGAGTATCGAAGCTCAGGACCAGCTAATGCATGGCTAAGATAATAGAAAACATGCTCTTGGAGCTTTTCATCTTCCTGGACCAATACTACCCCAATGGTCGACTCTGACGCAACCAGATACAATATAGAATCTTGAGAGTAATCTGGTGGGGGTAACAAAGGAGTCAACAGCAAATCTTTCTTCAATGCCTCGAAAACAAGTTGTGAGGTTTCATCCCATACAAATAGAGTGTCCTGCTTCAACATGTGCATGAAACCCTTGGTGATCTTGACATAGTTAACGATAAAACGTCGAAGTAAATTAGACTTTCCTTGGAGGCTTTGAAGTTTCCTGATAGAATGAGGAGGAGGAATATTTACAATGGCCTCTACTTTTAAACGATCGGCCTGAATACCTTTGTTTGATACTATGAACCTGGGTAGTCGTCCCAGCTCAACACAGAAAACACACTTGTGGGGATTCAAGCGTATTTTGTAATGTCTACATCGTTTGAAAATTAAGAGAAGGTGATCTGGATGATTAATCCTCTTACAAGAATGAGCAAGCAAATCATCTAGGTACAGCTCGACAATGTTCTTAATATCATGGAAGGAAAAATCCATTGCCCGCTGAAAGGTAGCCCTTGCATTTTTCAATCCAAAGGGGATTTTTTAGTAAGCGAAGGTACCCCATGTACAAATAAAAGTTGTTTTTAGTTGGTCTTCCGGCTTGATTTGAATTTTATTGTATCTAGAAAAACCATCCATAAACAAAAAAACTTCACTACCCGCACAAGCCTCAATGATTTGATCTATAAAAGGGGTGGGGTAATTGTCCTTGGGACATGCCTTGTTCAAGTCACGAAAGTCTATGCATAAGTGTATCGTCCCTTGCTTCTTATCAATGGGAACAGGATTTGATACCCACTTTGTCAAAGCAACCGGGTAGATAAACCCAGCCTTCATCATTTTTTCCACTTCAACCTTAAAGGATGCCGCCTTACGCAGGTTAATAGGTCTAAGCTTTTGTCGAACCGGTTTAGCATCATGATAGGTTCGGATTTCATGTTCAACAATCGATGGATCAATTCCTAGAATCTCCTCATATGACCAAGAAAACATGTCACGAAACTCCTTAAATAAGGCGATATAGATACAAATCTACTTCAGAGAGCAGTTTGAACCAATATGTACATTTTAGATGACATCGAGGTTTGCAGAGATGTTAATAGGAATGGTAACAGAAATATTTTCCATATTCCCCTCGGCAAAAATTCCCTCCCTTGGCAATGGATTAATTAGTAGATCAACATCATCTGCCAGTCTCACGTGGAACTCCTGGTTTTCAATTCTAATCAACTCTGGAAGAAAGTAGGATCTATGGTGAATATCTTCACAGACATTATCTCTCCCAATATTAGCTTCCAAAATGGCTTCATCTGAAGGCAAAACCATGTCTAATAAATCATCGGAATATAAAGAGTTCTTTTCCCAAGCAAGCACGTAAGCTTCTTCCAATTCCTATGAGAATGTAGAAGGAGTCGATATAGGATCAGAAGCGGTGTTTACAATAGCTTGATAAGCCATGTCCACTCTCGATAAGGGCACCTGAGGTTCGTGACGGGTAGGAACGACCCAAGGATCATTTCTATCGACAATCATCGTGATAGACTTACCCACACTCATAGAACCTAGATAATTTATCGGGGTTGGGATATCAAAAGTTCCCATTAACGATGAATACATTCCAGCCCCCAAGCTTTTTGTAGCCGGTTTGACCTAATAAACCAAAGGTACAGTGGACTCATTCGTTTCCAAATGGCCCCTTTGAGCGAAATTCAGTTGGTCCACAGTAACCAGCTTTCCTTCATGTATAAAAACCACTACTCGAAGAACAACTGAGCCAATCGCACACACAGTGTAAGTCCATCTTCTCCCTAGAAGCAAGTTATATTCCAATGGAGCATCAATCACCTATACTTCAACAGACACTGCTTTCCCTTCCAACTTAATCTCAAAAGATGGTAAAATACCATGCGGGCGAAAAGACCTCCCGTCGAAAGTAGTATGCAATGTGTTTGATGGAACTAGTTCTGGGGAACCTAAAGCATTCTAGCAAGAAAGAGGCATAACACATGTGGAAGCACCCTCATCAACAACTGTACATCCAATGTTATTACCACAATGAACGACATCTACTAACAAATCTACATGATATGGTAGGCGCATCTTAACATCTGACAGATTGAACTTTTCCATCAAACTCGAGCAATCCATACTGCCTGAAGCTGCTAAAAGGCCATCGCGCTGACCAAGACAAATATGAAGCACTTCCATTGAGGACATCGCACAAGGATTTTGGGCCAAATATTCCACCAGAGAGTAGTTAGAATAAGCCCTAGAGTTTGGATTGTGAAATTCCTTTTTAATGACACCTTTCGGTACTTAAGGCATTGGATCAGCAGGTTTCTCGATCATGAGAGGGTTAGAGGTTTCACCAACAGACTTACCCCTCTCCTGAGCCTCTATCTCATAGCTTTTTTTTTATCGTCTGGAGCAAGGTACTATATCGTACCATCTTGATATAATTTTGGTCTGGAGGGGCATCAGGAGTGCCCCCAACTACATTAGAAACAAAAGCTGCATTTTGTCCTTAGGGAAAAGGATCCTTCAGGACAACCGGTTGCTGGTTTTTAAGAAACTTCTAATCTTGATCAATGAGAGGGAATGTATGAGTTAAGTGATCTCCCTAGCACAACTTACAGGGAAATTTCACCTTCTTCTTATCCTTCTTTCCCCCATCAGCATTGTTCGAGGGTTTAGGCTTGTTTTGATTTCCGTCACCTTTCTTCCCTTTATTCTTTTTACCATTGGGATGCTGATTGCCATTTTGGGAGGATTGTGCAAAAAAATTTGCATTTTTGGGTGAGGGGGCATCCTTTACTACCTCCACTGCAGACTTATTCACTAACAACTCGTGGAGTTGCTTGGTCAGTGACTCTACAGTGGGAGGATTAACTGAACCAACCACACCATCAACATGGGGTCCAGCATTGGGTAGGTGGCACTCCTCCATCCAAAATGGCTGAAGTGGAGGTAGAAATACCCTCTCTAGAGTTATCCATAACTCTTCTCACATGAGCACCAATCACAGGTGAAGTAAAAGGAATAACTTGATGATCACAGGATCGTTTAAGTCAGTAAGAGGTGGGTTAAAGTTCCTTGCAAACTTGTCGGCCTTCAAGTCTTCAATCTCTACTGTGGTTGTATCAACCTGATTAGTCCTAAGTTCTGGTTCACCTGGAACTTCACTAACTCCTACCAGTTCAAATGAACCATCAGTATCTAATCTCTGCCTTTGAGGGGGCGGTGGAGGCTCCACTATAATAGTTGGAGGAAGGTTTTGCAACCTTCTTGAACTTCTGAGAGGTTGGTCCTCCATAGCTAAAAATTAAGTCTTCACACACCTAAAGGCCGACTAAATACAGACAAACCGCACAACACTCACTAGAAAAATTTCCTAAATCCAAACAAATAAAAAAGGATAAGATATGCTTTCTAGAAGAAAGTTGATAGATGGTTACTTGGCGTCCCTATAGATGTTCTTAGGCACAAGCATAGGAATCACCCAACTGCCCTCCCACACCTTCTATTAGGGTTACCTTCCAATCTCATCCAAGGTAGACCATAAATATTCTTTCGGTATACCTGTGTATGGTCCATATTGTCAAAGAGACTAAACGCTACCGCAACTACACTGAGAGTCTAAGGGGACAGTTGCAAGCCTGACTCATACGCATGGGTAGGGTAGCAAAGCCCGAAACCCTGTCAACATCAGCACCGCACGAGGCCCAAAAGGTGGTATTGGCAGAAGTCCCCAGATGCGTAAAAATCATGATCTACGCTCGAACAAGGAATCAGCGGGTTATCTCCCAAGTTCAGGTCCTAACGCAGCCTCATGCTTAACTCCTGTGTGAGAGGAGCTTCCTAGATACACTCAATATAGAAGAGGATTTACCTAGTGATTGGCCAACTATGTCTGAAATAAAGTACTTATGGACAGTTAAACTCCCTAGTCCACAAGTCTAGCCTAAGCTAGTTGGTGTATGAACCTAGAAAAGAGAAACTTACTAGTAATTTTTAATTATGTCGTTCTTTTTAATAGGTTGTTTTTAGTTAGAGGCAGTGGTGTGAAACTTGTATTGTGTTATAAAATCGATAAAATAAAGCAAAAAATGATGTAATAGCTAGAAATTCAAAGCAAGATGCAACTGCCAAGCCAACTTTTATTTTCTTTTCTTGTAAGTAAAAGCTAATGAATTTAAAACTAAGCATGAGAAACTACAAGAGTCTTTTTTAAGATTTTTGAATTTTTCTTTGAAAAATAGCGAAAAGAAATACTGACTGCAACCTAATGCAAAAGTATAAAATATTTTTCTCTTTTCTTTTCAAACAACTTCAAAAATTACTATGCAAATGAATGAAAACTTGAGCAAATTTGACTAATCTAAGCATACAACAATGAAATGAGGCAAAAAGACCCCAAAGTAACCCACTTCAACCAAAAGGAAGAAACTCAGACAAACCCTGACTTGGAGGAACTATCAAACTTAAAAGATCACTAGATCCACAAAAATAAGAGTGACTGACTCAAACTATAAGAAGCAGTACAGAGCATAAAGTATTCAAAGGAATTGATCACTAACCTAGAACACAAGCACTCAAACCTACAAACCAAGCAGGAGGACCACCTACACTCACCAATGAAAGAAAACCAAACACAAAATCTCAAGGACGTGAAGAAATCAAGTGAACAATGTGATGTACAGACCTCAAACTCACAGAGTCATGTCATAAACAAAACCCTCACAAGAAATCAAAATTCCATAAGACAGAGACAAGCAAACCCTAATGAACCCAAAGAAACCTATAGGAAACATGCGACTATCTATGCAGACAACCCACGCATGACACATGACTGTCTAGAAGGAAACCTGCATGTACACAGTGAAACACGTGACTGTCAACGTAGACAACCCGCGTGTGCTGCTAAAAAACAATTCAAAGAAAAAAGACTAGAAACAAGGCCCTAAACATGCCAAACTATAAATCAAAGGAAAAAAACAGAGAAATCACACTCAGTGTCAAAAATAAGCAAAGGTTGGTAAGGGAACCTAAAGAATGGACCCACAGCAGGTTGGACTCCCCAACAAAGTCACCGGTTCTATCGTTCAGGACAATGCACCCTTGTAACCTAGGGTCTATGGGGTTACCAACTTACTAATACACTTGCATACAATCAGCTTATGTAGAAATTGAAATAGGAATAGGAAGGAAACTTAGCCATACCTATTTTATGACGATTGATCCAAACTTGGTATTGTCCTCTTTTAGTCTCTTCCAAAGCTTCCAGGGTTTCTCCAATTCACTTGCAAAGAACAAATTCTTCCAGCAATATCTTGCATATATATATATATATATATATATATATATATATATATATATATATATATATGTATGTATGTATATAAATGGTTAATGAGATACATGTTCATTATAAAATAATTAAAACGATTCATAATCCATCATACACAAGAATGCAACAACACAAATATTGGAAGAAGAACTTTCTTTATTAATAAACAGAGAATGGTGAAATTACAACCCAACTTCTGAAACAAGGACTCATCTGCAAACCGAGGACACTGATTTCCGCTGCTCCAAGATGTCTGAAGGCATACCACCAGCATAACTTTGCTCTTCTAAGAATGATTTATTAGCCCCGTCCCATTCCCTCTATTTATACATGGGGAAATAGAGAGGTTTCGAAGGTTAGGATGGTTGAGACAGTTGAGATAGTTATGTTTAGGGACTCAACTGATCTCGACTAATCGTGATTTAATTTTTTTAATATTAAATTAAGGTACACGTGAGTATTAATATAGGAAAGGTGTGTGTGACACGCTCCTTGATTTAAGGAAACTTGCATGTTCAATGTACAAGTGGGTTGCAATGAAAACACTCGCTTGTGACACGCGAGTTGCAATCAAAATACTCGTGTGTGCTACCCTAATCTCCAAATAAAAATATATTTATCTGGTCAAGAGATTATGTATCAACAGTCATGCACATCTATAGTGTTTTGGATACTTCAATCATCTTTGTCCTTTTGTGTCCCGACATATTGGATGTCAGTACTAGGACGGAGAAGTGCCATTTTGGTTGATAGGAGTATGATACTGACATATGGGAGTTGTTGTTCATGTTTAGAATAAATATATGCATGGATGAATAAGTGTGTATGTTTTGACCAAAAGTGTTATGGATTGCTACCAAGTAATTATATGTGGTTGAAATTTGAAATAATACAAATATTGATGTTTCCCTTGTTTTTTGTTTATTGAATTATTTTTTAACTTGTTTTTTTTATGAATAAATAAAATAATATGGATACGTTACAGACAAGGAGACATGTGCCTTGAGATAGTTGCAATAAAATGACTCAGTGTTTGGTATGGTGAGAATGATGGAAACAAATAAGGGTGGTGCCTCTAGAGAAGGCTTCCTTGGTGGGTTGATGAATGATGGGGTGAACTGCATATGGTTTATGGGTCATCGATGAGATGCGAGGTTTATGGGATGTGGCGAAGGATCTAGCATAGAAATCTATAAAGAATTTGTGAGCCATTGGGATTCCAATGGTATGGGTCAACATAATGATGAGTAGACAATATGAGATATTCTCATATATAGAATCCTAATCCTAGGGGGATAAAGTATCATGGGTGGCATACTATGATGGGATATAGTATAAAGACAACCCATGGAGGTGGAATGAAACTTCCTAGAAAATGATCTTGCTAAAGTTGGAGAGGGTGATGACTCTTTTCTTAATTTGTTTGAAGACTACGGTATCGGATGGAAAAAGGATAAAATTACAAGGATACCATATGACTATGCTACATCTACCATGTTGGTGAAGAAAACGTACCTTACATAACATTAGTGAGTTAATACGTGTAATGAGAAAAATTATTTCTTGGTGTCATACCTACACACATGAAAAAAGTGCATGACATAAAAATACATGAAAAAATGAAACTAACAATGCAAGCAATGTAAAAAATGGGGCTTCTGAGCTCCTATACCTATTTAATGATCTTGGGATGGAAAAAGGCCTCCTATGAAGGTGTTGATTTTTTCAAATGGATTATGGCATGTGAAACAGGATGAGACCGGGATTCCAATGGTACTGACAACTCAAAAATCTTAACACCTAGCCTCCCAAATAGACGACTTGAAGATTGGGGAAAAACCCTATAAATAGGGTGAGACCCACTTGTAGAAATTAATTGGTACTTTGCAATTTGTTGGGCCACATTTTAACCTAAAACGTTTAGGATATCGTTCCAGACAAACCACCCACTAGAATTTGATTTTGTTATTCCTGGGTAAAGGGTCTCGTTATTCCTGGGTAAGAGGTCTCTTCCTTTTCTTCATTTATATTTATTTCATTTTTGGTTTAGGAGTCCATGTTAGTTTTGTACCTAGGGAAGTGTTCCCCTAGTGACTTTTTCCTTAGTCACTTAGAGAGGGGACATAAAGTGACCCTTGCATTAAATGACTAAAGTAAAAGCATTTAATTTGACTTTAGAGCATTAAAGTCACTTTTTGATAAATTTAACTCGATGAGTGAAATTAATATTTTAGAAATAAAATATGAGCATTTAATTTTAGCCCTTGATCTAATCTAATCTCCACCGTTAGATTAGACTCACCCTAGGGTTTTCTCAAAAAGGCATGGGGAAGGCATTTTGCCTCACTTTTGTAGATTGAAGTCAGAAGAGAGAGCTGAGAATAGAAGTTTCCTTTTCTGAGATAGAAAAGAAAAATTTGCAGCACGCAAATCTAGGAGAGGACAGTAGCAAAGAGGGCATGGAAATAGAGGAGAGGACAGCAGCATTTATTGCTGGTCTATACGATATGATTTTCGAAGCAATGGGCACATTTTTCGAGGTAGATTTTTGGGCATGATTTTCGAGAAAAAAAATTTCCCAAGCATGGATTTCGAGGTCCGTACAGTTCATACGTACAATGGCATGGAAATCAAGGCAGAAAACAAAAAAAATATGAGCTTGATTTTTTCTGTTTGGTGTAGAAAATGAGGCAAAAATAAATCTCTCTCTCTGACTAGTTTTCCTCTGGTGGGTTTTTCCAGGGCCATTATCCGAAAATATTTGTGTTCTGTGTGTTGAATGGCATGCTGATATTTATTTTCTATTAGTGAAAAATTGTAGTTTCAGCAGTGTTTTAAAGTCTGAAAAATTCATGTTTATTTCCAGCACTTTTATTTTCTGAGAATGTCATAAACAGAGTTAAATTTTACTTGAAACCGGTGGCTGAAAACTAGTGAAAAATCTACATGGTATCAGAGCAGGTTGTGGCAGAAAATTAAAATTTAGCAGTGAAATAGTCATTTCCAGAATTCAAAGAAAATATTTGTGACAGTAGTACATTTTGTTGAAACTTGTTCTTTGAGAAAAATGACTTCCATGGGGTTGAGAACTGAGGAGAGGTTGGATGGGGCAGCGAACTTTTTCTCATGTAAAGCCCGGATTTTACTTGTGTTGAAGGAGAATGAGTTGTGGGAGGAGGTAGTTACAAACATTACAGCAAATCCCGTTACTATTCCCACTACCACTGATTCAGCATTACTTGCAGCCTTTAATAAGAAGGATATTAAAGCCATGAGGATGATCTTAGATGTTGTTAAAGACCATGTTATTCCACATATTTCAGTGAAGGATCATGCACATGAGATGTGGTCTGCTTTAACCGGCTTGTTTGAGAGTGCTAATGAAAACAAGAATATGGTGGTTAGGGAGAAGCTAAAAAACATCAAGATGGTCAAAGGAGAGGTGTGTATGGCCTATCTTACTAGGATCTCTCAGGTGAGAGATGAGCTTCCAGTTGTGGGGGTGGTGGTTACTGGTCCTGAGTTAGTGCGGACATCCCTGAATGGGGTGACTGCACCTTGGGCTGTGTTTGTTCAGGGGTTGGTGGCTAGAGAGAACTTACCATATTGGGACAGAGTCTGCAATGACTTTGTTCAAGAGGATACTCGCAGGGGTTTCTTGCAGTACAATGGCTCTACTAGTAGGGGGGGTGAGGAGGATGTGGCATTGACAGGGAAAGGGAAGAAGAAGAGCAAGAAGGGTCCCAATAAGGGTGGTGCCAAGCAGCAGCAAGATGGGTAGAAGAAGGATATGAGCATTGTGAAGTGCTTTTCATGTCACAAGATGGGACACTGTGTTGCTATGTGTCTGATCAAGAAGAAGAAGAAGAAGCAACAGACAACTACTTTAGCTGAGATCGATGATTTTGCAGCACGATTTCAGTGAGAGTTTTCACTATGCACTGGGCATATTGAGAGAGAGAGAGCATCCATTCTCACCAGTGCGGATGTTGATAGATAGAGGGAGTTTTCCTATGTGACAGGCCATTCTTACAGTGCATCTACTTCTATCACGTGGTACATAGATAGCAGAGCCTCAAGTCACATGACAGGTGCTCGTGAGATGTTCTCTGAGCTTTCACAGGCAGAGACATATGTGGAGGTTGTGTTGGGAGGATGACTTAGTAGTCAGTGCAGTTGGATGTGGGACCATTAAATTTCAAAGGGAGTCCATGAGTCCCATGGTCTTGCGGGATGGATTGTATGTACCAGGGCTAAAGAAGAACCTAGTGTTAGTTTCCATGATCGAGGATCAGGGTCTTGGGGTGTCTTTCCTAGATGGACACGTGCGTATGTTTCCCAAGACTGCAGGACCATCTGCTTCAGTTTCCATTGGAGCGAGATGTGGGAAACTGTATAGGCTCTTGTTTCAGCCACAGCATGCCTTGGAACATAGTAGCGGCAGTGAGCTGTGTGAGATTTGGCATAGGAGGATGGCTCACTTGCATCATCCAGCCTTGGGGTTGTTGAGACAGATGGTGACAGGGTTACCGGAGTTCAGCACAGGGCATAGTGATGTGTGTAGGGGGTGTGCTTTGGGAAAGAACACCAAGACTTCTTTTTCGAGCAGTGATAGCAGGTCAGCTGGTACTCTTGACTTGATACATTCAGACTTATGCATACCTATGTCTTCTGTGTCCTTGAGAGGATACGAGTATTATGTGACATCATTGATGACCATTCTAGGAAGACCTGGATCTACTTTCTGAAGAGAAAGAAGTCTGACGAAGTCTTGCAGAGGTTCCAAGAGTTCAAAGCTCTTGTGGAGAACCAAACAGGGAGGAAGGTCCGAGTCTTGAGATCAAATAATGGGGGTGAGTATACCTCGAAGGAGTTTGATGGATTTTGCAGACATGAGGGTATTAGGAGACAGTTGACAGCTCCGTATACTCCAGAGCAGAATAGAGTAGCAGAGAGGAAGAATAGGTCCATCGTTGGAGCAGCCCAAGCTATGCTACATGACTAGTCACTTCCTTTCTTTCTCTGGGCTGAGGCTTGCAACACTGATGTATACCTTCAGAATAGGATTCCCCATTGTGCAGTGGGGAACATGACACCTAAGGAGTGCTTTTCAGACAAGAAGCTTGAAGTAGGCCATTTTTGTTTATTTGGTAGTCTAACTTACTCTCATGTCCCTTCATATAAGAAGACAAAGTTGGATCCCACTGCAAAGAAGGGCATCTTTGTGGGTTATGATGAGACTGCAAAGGCTTTCCGTATTTACCGTCCCTCTTAGAGGCAAGTGGTGGTGAGGAGGGATGTGAAGTTTAAGGAGGAGTGGGCCTTTAGGAAGTCGAGAGAGTCATAGTAGGGAGAGCAACATGTCCCTACACCTCAGGTTGTTTCACAAGTTCCATCTACGCAGCAGTGAGGATCACAAGTTTTCAGGGTTACAGGACCACAGAGTGTTGGCACGGATTCACCAAGTTCAGTGGTTAGGCCAGCAGGGGATTTGGGGGCAGGTGATGGGTCTATTATTGCAATTACACCTTACAGGGGATCAAGATCAGGATCAGTATTATAGGGTACACCTGGTGTTGGCACACCAACTTTAGGTTCATAGGTGACTGGGGTTTCTAGCTCTGGTAGTTCTTCAGATGAGGACAGATCGGTGTGGGAAGAACCTTCAGGGAAGAAGAAGACTAAGTGGCTTCAGGAGACCTTGAAGGATGCCTTAAAGGTTGGGACACCTAGGGATGAGGTGAGATCCATCAGGATTCCTGACATATTGGGCATGTTGTTGGTGGCTAGTACACAAGATTCTAAGCCTTCTACTTTTGAGGAGGCCCCCCAGCATTCGGTATGGAGAGATGCCATGATGGACGAGTACCATTCCATCATGAAGAATGATGTATGGGAGATTGTTCCTAGATCGGAAGGGAATTTAGTGGTGACTTCTCGTTGGCTTTCAAGCTGAATCATGCGATAGATGGGAGTGTGGAGAAGTACAAATCTAGGTTTGTAGCACGGAGGTTTTCACAGGTTGAGGGCATTGATTATGATAAGACTTTTACGCCCGTTTCTCGGTATACTTCTATCAGGAGCTTGATCTCCATTGCGTCGGAAATGGGTTGGAAGATCCATCAAATGGATGTGAAGACCTTATTTCTCAATGGGATCATACAGGAGGAGATTTACATTGAGCAACCTCAGGGATTTGAAATACATGACAGAGAGACACATGTATGCAGGTTGAAGAAGGCCCTTTACAGGCTGAAGCAAGCTCCAAGAGCTTGGTACTCCATGATTGATTCTTACTTGCTGAGTATGGGGTTTCAGAAGAGTGAAGCATATCTGAATCTCTACTTCATCATGATTGGAGATGATCCGCTTGTGCTTCTACTATATGTTGATGACTTGTTTATCACAGGGGGAGAGAGACCCATGGAAGCTTGCAAGAAATATCTTATGACAGAGTACGAGATGACTGATATTGGGTTGATGCATTATTTCTTGGGATTGGAGGTTTGGTAGGAGCCTGGACATATTTTCCTGGGGCAGGGAAAGTATACGGTTGATATTTTGAGGAGATTCAAGTTGGAGGATTTCAAGCCTATGTCGACACCTACAATCACCAACTAGAAGAAGCTTCATGCTTTTGAGGGAGAGTTTGTGGACCCTACTTTATTTTGTCAGCTTATAGGGTCATTGATGTATGGTCAACACTCGGCCATATTTGTGTTTTGCAATGAACACTCTTAGCCAGTTCATGGTTGATCCTAGGAGTATGCATTGGGTCACTGAAAAACATGTGTTGCGCTATCTTTCAGGGACAATGGATTTTGGTTTTAACTAGAGGAGGTCATAGGGGATCATATTGGTTGGCTATACAGATTCATATTTGGCAGGAAGTGTGGCAGACCGGAGAGCACTTCCAGATGTTGTTTCAGTTTGGGCTCGACAGCAGTGTCATGGTTCAGTCGAAAGAAGAAGTTTGTTGCATTGAGTACTGCAAAGGCTGAGTACATGGAAGTCAGTTTGGCCAACTGCGAGGCCTTGTGGCTTCGCAAGTTGCTGGTGAATTTATTTGGTCAGGAGCTTAGGCCTACGTTGATTTACTATGACAATCAGAGTTGCATCCATCTCTCTGAGAATCCAATCTTTCATGACCGGTCAAAGCACATAGAGATCAGATATCATTTCATTCGAGAGTATGTTTAGAGAGGAGCAGTCATGCTTCAATACATTTCCACTGATGAGCAGGTAGCAGACATACTGACGAAGTCTTTGGGGAGGGGAAAGTTTGTCTTCTTAAGAGACAAGTTGGGAATGGTGCAAAACACCTTCCTCGGTAAGAGGGAGTGTTAGTTTTGTACCTAGGGAAGTGTTCCCCTGGTGACTTTTTCCTTAGTCACTTAGAGAGGGGACACAAATTGACCCTTACATTAAATGACTTAAGTAAAAGCATTTAATTTGACTTCAGAGCATTAAAGTCACTTTTTGATAAATTTAAGTGGGTGAGTGAAATTAATATTTTAGAAATAAAATATGAGCATTTAATTTCAGCCCTTGATCTAATCTAATTTCCACCGTTAGATTAGACTCACCCTAGGGTTTTCTCAAAAAGGCATGGGAAATGCATTTTGCCTCACTTTTGCAGATTGATGTGAGAAGAGAGAGTTGAGAAGAGAAATTTCCTTTTCTGAGATAGAAAGGAAAATTTTGCAACACGCAAATCGAGGAGAGGACAATAGCAAAGAGGGTACAGAAATCGAGGAGATGACAGCAGCATTTATTGTTGGTCCATACGGTACGATTTTCGAAGCAACAAGCAGGTTTTTTGAGGCAGATTTCTTGGCACGATTTTCGAGAAAATAAAAAAAAGGGCACAAATTTTGAGGTCTGTACAATTCGTACAGCGTCACAGAAATCGAGGCAGAAAACAAAAAAAATCTGAGTTTGCTTTTTTCTATTTGGTGTGGAAAACGAGGAAAAAAATTTCTCTTCTGGGTTGAGATAAGTTGGTCTCAAAATTTCTGAGTTTTGCTATAAATTTCCCTATAATAAAATCTCTCTCTCTCTCTGACTGGTTTTCCCCTTGTGGGTTTTCCAAGGCCATTCGCTGAAAATATTTTTGTTTTGTATGTTGAATGGCGTGCTGATATTTATTTTCTGTCAGTGAAAATTTGTAGTTTCAGCAGTGTTTTAAAGTCTGAAAATTTCATGTTTATGTCCAGCACTTTTATTTTCTGAGAATGTCATAAACAGAGTTAAATTTTACTTGAAACCGGTGACTGAAAACTAGTGAAAAATCTACAGTCCATACAAGCCATATGGTACCCCATAGGGTTTTCTACCGATTATGTGAGTATCAATAGAAGAACCACACAATTATTCATGACTATCCGACCTATAGTCACACATTTCACCGGATGTGTTAACTTTGGTCGTATTAAAGAATTGTGTGAGTATTTCGAAGATGGTACCCATTAAATGCATGTCTTTCTTCTGGGACTAACACATAAATGAATTTCATGTCTTAATGGGTGGACCCCACAAAACTCGTGGTATACTATTGGTTAGGTCGCGTAAACTATTTGTGTGGTAATCTAATGGTAGCCACACATTTTTGTGACCCAACTATGTGGGTCTCGTGAAATATGTTTTCATGTCTAATTATATTGTATTTGCAGGTAATTGAATGACACTAATGAAATTCATGGGTTGTTAGTTGGTATCCGACACAAATTGCTTGTGTGCGTAATTAGATGGCACTGATGAAATTTCTGATTGTTGGTTGATATCCGCATTGATTATTTGCATGTGTAATTGGATAACACTCATGCAATTGCATGGTGTTTTAAGTTTGTGTGTCATGAAAAATTCCTACACGACTATTTCATGGACAATTGCATAATTTGAATGCCAATTTGCCCCATACTCATGAAAATGACATATTGGTGGGAGAAATACTATAGATCTATGAGATGAGATCTATATTGGTCATGTTATATGAGTGCAAATTGGTTATAATGGGCTACTCAAAAACTTTGATTTCCCCCTTTTATGCTCCAATGAGATTTTGTTGCAAGAGCTAATCTAGCTGTGGCATCCTTAGGATCATGACTTTGATGTGAGGGGGGGAGTACTTGGAGTTGAACCTTATTGACATATTGAATGTTGATTGTTTAATCTAAGAAAGGGATGCAGGAAGAGATACACCCCTGCACCGATGAAATTTTTACTATAAGCAGTTAGTAGATCGGTATGGAAGAGTATATGTTTTTATGGGATGGTTCATTGTGATTTCACTGCTTCATGACTATGACGTTACTCAAGTGACTACTACAATGCTAGTGAGGATTTTTGGGTCTCTAGTCACTACCCACATTACTAGTGGATAGATGGATCTATTCTAGTGGGATCATCAATGGTGAGCCTATGCATGGGCATCTATATTGAGGGATACCACGCTGAAGCAACTTAGGTAGTGCTTCCGATGTAGAGATGGGAGTATGTGTTTGTTTCAGTTTTATGCTTATTATTTTTAGAGATTCACCCTTTTTCACTCTTAATGTGTTGTTCACGTGGGAGTCATGATGATTAGGTAGGGATAATAGCTCAACACGCAATATTGGTGCTTGACATAAAGGACCTCCAACATAAGTTCTACATGATTCTTCAACGGGTGACCAAGATCGAGTGGTAGGATCTCAAGGATTTAATTTCGGATGCCTATGCCAATATCATAGTACTATATCATTTTTTTTTTGTGTGTGACGTCCCCGACCCTCCGACCAGCGAAGAGGACACTACCATATCATCATCTATCCGGGAAACTAGCCCCATGAACATTTACATAAAAAAATTGAAATGCTTTGAAACTAAAACATGGATACATCATTACCATTTAGAGGAAGAAAAACCATACATTCAAGCATTCGGCATGTTCATTGTAATTCATTAAATAGTAAATACAATTGCAAAGATGAAATAGAAAAGAATACTTATATTTGAAGGAAGCTCCTCGCAACCAGCTATGTCGCTGCAACATTCCACCAAACCATAGGCCAGTGTGCTCCTTAATCTCTCAGCAAAACTGCCACCCTGAGCTGGGAATGATTCCTCAAGGAATAAGGAAACTAAGCAGGCTCACACATAGCCAAAGATACACAACTCAGCCAAGCCAACACAGTTGGGTTTATCAGGCCATCAGGGAGCTAGGAAAAGTTGGCTACTAAGCTGGTAGGCTCACTAAAGAGATAAGGACACCTAAACTAGAACTAGCCTAACTTATAGGACACCCAACACAAGGAATTAGTCCCTTCTCTGTTGCACAGTCCCTAAGGCCCTGACTTCCCTTCCAGTGCTATTCAAGGGTTGCAGAGAAGAAAGACAACCCTCTAGCTCTGTCAATGAGGCTCTCAAACACACCAGGTTTATCAAGCAGACCAAGCCTTCATTCCCACTCCAATACAGTACAAATACCAACCACTGCATACACAGCAAAATCGAGCAATTCAGAGCTTTGGGAAAGAATAAGGAAACATTACGGTAGCCAAAATGGTGATAAACAACTCCGACTGAGAAAAATGATCTCGAAGTTGTTCTTGGCCCTAACGTGGCCAAAATAACTCAGCAACTACCCACACACATGGGGAAAACAATAGCCGCGATCTCACCACTGAAGCAACAAGGAAGACACAACCCAAAATTGGAAGAGGAAATCAGACTCAACAGACTCTCAGCATGGAGATGAAATTCGTGTACACAGAACCACAATACCGATAAGGTAGCTAAGCATAGCAACATCCAAAAATGGAATACTGAACCAGTAGTGGTATGCATGCATGAGGAAAATATGCATGGCCAATCTAGAATCGTGAATGCCCCCTATCTACGTGAGGGAAAAATCCCAAAACCTGTACGTGAGGAGAGAAATCAACCGTCTCTGCGTGAGGATGGGAAAGAATGGAAGAATGGGGTCGTATGGTCTCCTCCTACCCACGTGAGGGTGAACAATTCTCCTGGTAAAGTGTGCATGTGGGAAAGGACTGACAATCCTGCCACACACCACTACCCAACAAAAACTATCTAACTAACATCAGAGGTTTTTAATTTCGTAGTTGGCTAATTGAGACAAGGAAAGGTGAGTAAGTCAAAAGGGTGGGTGACAACTAACACTTGGCTTTTCCCCATTGGCCCTAAGGGTTAAATAATTTCCCTCCCTATCCTTAGGAAAATCATGCCCTTTTCATTATGTTTGCATTGACATAGCTGGTTGGGGTTCATTTTTAATTAAAATGCATGTTTACATGATGCCAGAATTAATTTGTGATGAATAGCACGATATACCATCGGCAACGATTTTAATCGCCGAAACATAAAATGATAAATCGATGGTCGGTATTTTGCCTTTAGCTCCACACCACGATTAATTACAATATATACATCATATACATTAATGAAACGGGGTCAAAACCGGGGTGTTACATTCCCCTCCCCCTTCAATAGCACTATCCTCATTGCTTTACAAAATTGAACAAAATGCTACACTGGTACTGCCTCAATGTTCCGCAGAATTCAACAAAAATGGATGTGCCAATCGTATGGCATCCTCCAACTCCCATGTAGCCTCTTTAGGACCAAAGTGCTCCCATTTCACCTTTACCTACCCTATGGCTCAGTTCCGGAGCATTGTGACCTTCCTATCAAGGATTTGCATTGGCTCGATTTGGAACTCTCCCTCAGGTTCCACCTAAATCACATCCCAATTTATCACATGGTTAGGATCATGTACATATTTCTTGAGAAATTAAACATGAAAAACATTAAGAGCTCTAGTGTTAGCAGGCAATGCAAGTCTAAATGCAACCGGCCCTATCCTTTCAAGCACTTCAAACGGCCCACAATATCTAGGTGATATCTTGGCACAACTTCCAAGCTTCAAGGAATTATTCTTTGCCCTCACTCTGAGGTAAACATGATCCCCAACACTGAACTCTCTTTTCACCCTATAATTATCTGCATAGATTTTCTGTCTATCCTGGGCTGCTTTCAGATTCTGTCTGATCTTTACAACCTCTTGTTCCATCTCCTTGAGCAACTATGGACCAAGCACAACCCTGTTCACTGAATTATCCCCAGTCACTGGTGTCCTACACCTTCTGCCATACAAAGCTTCATACGGGCTCATCCCCAAGGACGCTTGATGTCCATTGTTATAAGAAAACTCTACCAAGTGTAATTAATCTTACCACTTGGTTGGTTTATCCATCACATACATGCAAAGCATGTCTTCAAGCACTTGGTTAACTCTCTCTGTCTTCCCATCTATCTGAGGATGGTATGCAGTGCTAAATTTCAGCTTTGTACCCAAATCGGAAAACAACCCTTTCCAAAAATTGGAAGTGAACTTGACATCTCTGTCAAAGACTATTTCCTTAGGAAATCCATGCAATTTGAAAATATCTTTCATGAAGATCTTTGCAATTTCATCAGTCTTATGCGTAGACTTAACCGGTATGAAATGCGTTGCCTTTGTCAACTTGTCTACCACAACCATGATGGAATCATGTTGTCTCCAATTCATTGGAAATCTTGTAATAAAATCCATGGAAATAACTTCCCATTTCCATTCTGGAACTGGCAAAGGCTGCAACAAACCTGCAGGTTGTTGATGCTCAACCTTTACCTACTGACATTTCATGCACCTTCAAATGTATTCAGCCGTGTCCTTTTTCATTCCTGGAAAAAAGTACTACTTTGTGGCTGTAGAAATTGTCTTCTGATATTCTGGGTGACTAGAATATGGAGCTTGATGGATTTCATCCATAACAACTCTCCTCAACTCTGCTACATTTGGAATATAAATTCTTCCTTTATAAGTAAGAATTCCATATTCTTCCAATTTATATCCCTCATACCTCTTCTCAAGACTTTGTTGCTGCAATTTGTCTTTTAGTTGCTCATACAATTCATATCCAGCGGTATGACTAACAATCTGCTACCTCAAATCTGATTGGAAAATACTAAGAGATGCCACATGCATTTCCTGCACCTTCATGTTGAGTGCATCAACTACTTTATTCTCTTTTCCCTTTATGTGCTTGATTTCAAAATCAAACTCACACAAACACTACAGCCATCTCGCTTTCCTAGCATTCAAAGTAGGCTGATCAAACAAATACTTCATACCGCAATGGTCTGTCCTTAGCTCAAATATTCTTCCCATCAAGTAATGCCTCCACATCTTGAGAGCATGTACTATGGCTGCAAGCTCTAGATCATGAGTGGCATAGTTTTTCTCATGTTCCTTCAACTTTCTTGATTCATAACATATCACGTGGTTATCTTGCATAAGGACTCCTCCAAGCCCTTGTCCTCATGCATCAGTACATACCACAAAATATTTCTTTGGGTCTGCAACCTTCAATACTAGTGCACTAGTGAGAAGGTTCTTCAACTGCTGGAAGCTTTCTTCACACCTCGATGTCCATTCAAACTTTATCCCCTTATTTTGCAAAGAAGTGAAGGCATGTGCAACTTTGGAGAATCCTTCAATGAATGTTCAGTAGTATCCTACAAGTCCCATAAAAGATCTTACATCTGTCACATTCCTTGGAATAGGCCAATTCATAATGGCTTCAATCTTTTCAGGGTCCACAGATATACCCTCTTTTGAGATAATGTGACCCAAATATTGAATTCTATCTCTATAGAAGTCACACTTGCTCAGCTTTGCATACAGTTGATTCTCCTTGAGAAATTGCAATGTCAATCTCAAATGCTCTTCATGCTCTTCCTCATTCTTAGAATAAATAAGAATGTCATCAAGGAAAACAAGAACAAACTTGTCCAAATACCTGCTGAAGACACTGTTCATAAGGCACATAAATGTAGTTGGTGCATTTGTGAGACCAAATGGTACCACTACAAACTCATAATGTCCACACCTTATTCTGAAGGTTGTCTTATGAATGTCTTCATCCTTTATTCTCACCTGATGCTAACTAGACCTCAAGTCAATCTTGGAAAATACCTTTGCTCCTCTCATTTGATCAAAGAGGTCGTCGACCCTAGGAAAAGGATATTTATTCTTCACAGTAACCTTGTTCAGCTGTCTGTAATCAATACACAACCTCAGTGTACCATCTTTCTTCTTTACAAATTACAAAACTGGTGCTCCCCAAGGAGACACACTCGGCCTGATATACTTCTTCTCCAACAACTCCTGTAGTTGCATCTTCAACTCTAGCATTTCATTTCAATTTTAATCATTATGTAGGGTTTCTTGGACACTGGTGCTGCTCCTGGCACAAGTTCAATTGTGAAATCAATGTCCCTCTTTGGAGGAAGCCCTGGAATCTCATCAGGAAACACGTCCCTGAATTCCTGCAACACATGAAAGTCCTCCAACCTAGGAGTTTCATTCTCTTTTTCCTTCAAAATATGAGCTGCATACAACTGGCAACCTTTCCTACAGAACTTATTCAACTGCATTGCTGAAACCTGCCTTACTGAAATCACCTTTGGAATGCCTTTCACAACCTTTGGGTTCCCTTCTTCATCCATGCATTCAAAAGTCGTATTGTAACAATCAAGCTTTACCCTATCAGATTCTAACCAATCCATTCCAATGAGAACATCATAGGAACCAAGTGGTAGAACATTCAGATCTACACAAGTGACCAATCCATTCATGACCAACGGACATTTCTTTACCACTTCACTAACATTTCTGTTAGTTCCAGTGGCTAGCTGAACTAACCAATATTTTCTATGCTTTACTTTCTTAAAAGCACAAATATCCACTACTCTAGGGGTAATGTAACTGTGAGTAGAACCAAGGTCAATAAAAATAGAAACAGATTGCTCAACAATCTTACCTGCAACTTCAACCACAGTTGACTAGTGATCTGCCTGTTGGTCCTCCAGTGCTGCATAAATCCTAGGGATTGCCCTTGCTACTTGACCCATTGTTTCTACTTCTTGAATGTTATAAGTTGTCCTGGTATTCTCATTCTCGAGTGGACAATTCCTACACATGTGGGGTCCTCCACATTTTCAACATTGAAGTGGTCCCCTGTTCTGTTGTGGCTCTTTAGGCCTTTCTCCCATCACTTTGGTTGGCTGCTTCTCAGCTTGTGACGGTTGCTTCTACTGATTCTTGAAGTTAGAAGGTTTGAAACCTTTCTTCCTTTGGTCAGACTTCTCATTCTTCTTGTCCTTCCATGTCTTATGGTAATCAGGTTTATCTTTTCTTTGCTCATAGCAATACTTAGCCTTCCTTATTGCTTCTTCAAGAGTTCTAGGTTCATAAAACTCAATTCTATCTTTGTAAGACTGAGGCAATCCACTCAAAAAATGCTGGACCTTCACCTTTTCATCTGTAATGTACCTGACATACCTCAATAATTCCAAGAACTTATTTGCATACTCTTGCATGGTCTGTTGTCCCAATCTTAGCTCATGGAACTCCTTAATATTGTCATCATAATACCTATCAGAGAGGTATTTCTGCTTGAAATACTTCTTGAACTGTTTCCACTTAAGTCTCCTTTCACTAATCCTCTTTACTTGCTTGAAGTGATCCCACCAAATGGATTCCCTTTCATTCAGATTGAATATGGCAACCCTTGCCTTCATGTTTCCTGAATAATCCTAAACTTGGAAGTACTTCTTTATCCCAAGAAGCCAAGCTTCAGCCTCTTGTCCAATCTTTACCTCACCATCAAATGTAGGAGGTTTAGCCTTCTTAAATTCATCTCGAGAGTGATCCCTATGGTGCCTCCTTCTCTTGCCCTTGCGAGAAGAAGAACTTGAATCCCCACTGGATTCTTCTGAGTCAGATGATCTACTAGAAGTCCTTCTTCTTCTCCTGGTACTTCTCTTACTACCTTCTGGTTTTATTGTACCATGTCCAAAGTCTATCATTAGAGGAAATTTGGGGTCTAAAATGGGCCTTATAAGAAAACGTGCCAAAATAAGTTTTTGTGAGTTGGAATTCAAGAACCAATAGAATTTCAATAAAATAAGTCAACCATAATGGTTGAATTGACATATTTGTTATTATAAAAAAACTACTTTTTTTGTTCGTATTTTCGACATATCTCATTGTGTTTTTACTCAGATTTCGATCGGGAGAGCTCGTTGGATGCGGAATTTGATTCCACGTCCAACGAGTACCCACACTGCATACTTTTGACGGACCCCTCTACCCCAAAAACAAGAAATACCTGAAAAAATGTGATGATGATGTCATCATCACGTTTTTTCAGGTATTTCTTGTTTTTGGGGTAGCGGGGTCCGTCAAAATTATGCAGTGTGGGTAATCGTTGGATTTGGAATCAAATTATGCATCCAACGAGCTCTCCCGATCGAAATTTGAGTAAAAACACAGGGCGATATGTCGAAAATACGAACACAAAAAGTAGTTTTTTTCTTTCTTCCTCCAAAATTAATCAATATTATTTTATTATTTTAACTATTATTTTATTATTTTCCTTAGGAGGCCCATTTTAGACCCCAAAATTCCTCTAATGCTTTCTTTGCAAGTCTGTTAAACTCTGCAACATAGCAGCATTCAATTAATGCTTCTCTTCCTGGGATTTAATCAAGATTCTCCTGGTAGCTGCAATATCTGGCAGTGTCTCTTGGAATCTCCTTCCATTAGACTCTATGTCATCATTTCCAACTCGGACATTTTCTCCCATGGCATCTCGTGCATGCTCATAGGAATCCCAAGCATCATATCCATCATGGGTTCTCATGGTTGAACCACAACTTGCTTTACCAAACCGCACTACCTAAAATACTACCCTTGAAGGTGACTATGATTCTACAAATGTGTTAGTAACACAACTATTAGCTGCATATAATTTATACAATTCAGAAATACTTACCTTCTCTTGGAAAAATCATACAATGACAACTTTTCCCAAAACACAAAATTTTCTTCCTAAAAGAACGACTGTCTCAGGGGACAATGGGGGTCAAGGGGGCTCGCCCCCTTGTGGCTTGCAAGGTGGGTTGAGGGAAGCACCCTCGTTTTTTTTTTTTGTAAATATTTGATTTTCGCGCAATCTGGCACATAAGATCACTTCCATTTTTCTCCTTTTCAGCACCTGTAAATCCACTGAAAATCTGCTGAAAAATTGCACTGCAAATTTCCACTGAAAAACTCATACTTTTTTTGTCTGATCAGATCCCTTCCCAACTAGTCATCCGATGTATCGGATCATTACTTGACAACGCTTTCGACGCCTTATCGGGTGAGTCTTCATCTATCTTCCAATGCCTTATAGGATCCATCTTCATCTATCCTCTGATACACATCGGCTCGATCTTCCTTTATCTTCCAATGCACATCAACTCAATCTTCCTCTATTCTTTTCCGAGATTTCCTACACTTAGAAAAAATTTCAAATTTTCTTTTCTTCTTCCTCTTTCCGCTGCCATTTCGGCTCCCTTTCGGCGAGCCTTGTTGACACCTCGGCCCCATCTGGTCGAGGCCTCTTGCTCCTCCCAGCTAAGACGTTCGGCTCCTCCCAACCGAGAGCTTCGACTCCTCCCAATAGATACCTTCGGTTCCCTTCATAGTTTCTCATCCGGCGTCATCGGAATCCCTTTGGCTAATTGAGCTGACATATCGGTTGGCTTCAGCAAACATCTTCCGACGATTTTGATACTTAGAAAATTTTTTGAAATTTTCCTCTTCGTTTTCCTTGTCAACTGGGTATTGGATTGTTATCCAATGTATCGTCTCCTCCTAGCCGAGAGCTTCGGCTCTTCCCAACCGATAACTTCGGGTCCACCCAGCCAAGAGCTTCGGCTCCACCCAGCAGAGAGCCTCAGCAAGATTTAGAATTAAACAATTTTTTTTTCAAATTTTTCCCTCGGCGTGGGTTTCTTTACCGGATGGACTCAGCTTAAGTCCTCCGACGTATCAAATGGACTTCCGGCTAAGTCATCCAACGTATCGGATGGACTTCATCCTAAGTCATCTGACGTATTGGATAGTCTTCAGCCTAAGTCATCCGATATATTCCATACTTAGAATTTTTCAAAATTTTTCCTCTTAGTCTGTGTTCAACAGGGATTAATTCTGCCTCTGCTAGCTGGTTTCCTTGGCCCATAGAGGCCTAATATTGCAATCCTGGGGCTTTGATACCACACTGTGATGTCCCCGACCTTCCGATCGGCGAAGAGGATGCTACCATATCATCATCTATCCGGGAAACCAGCCCCATGAACATGTACATAAAAAAATTTGAAATGCTTTGAAACAAAAACATGGATACATCATTACCATTTAGCGGAAGCAAAACCATACATTCAAGCATTCGGCATGTTCATTGTAATTCATTAAACAGTAAATACAATTGCAGAGATGAAATAGATAAGAATACTTATCTTTGAATGAAGCTCCCCGCAACTAGCTATGTCGCTGCAACGTTCCACCCAAACATAGTCCAGTGTACTCCTTAATCTCTCAGCAACATTGCTACCCCAAGCTGGGCATGATTCCCCAAGGAATAACGAAACTAAGCAGGCTCACACATAGCCAAAGATACACAACTCAACCAAGCCAACACAGTTGGGTTTATCGGGCCATCAGGGAGCTGGGAAAAGCTGACTGCTAAGCCGGTGGGATCACTGAAGAGCTAAGGACACCTACACCAGAACTAGCCTGACTTCTAGGACACCCACACACACTCAACACAAGGAATCAGTCCCTCAGGCCCTGACTTCCCTTCTAGTGCTATTTAGGGGTTGTGGAGAAGAAATCCAGCCCTCTAGCTCTGTCTATGAGGCTCCCGAACACACCAGGTTTATCAAGAAGACCAAGCCTTCATTGCCACTCCAATACAGTCCAAAGACCAACCACTGCATACACAGCAAAATCGAGCAATTCGTAGCTCTGGGGAAGAATAAGGAAACATTACGGTAGCGATAATGGTGATACACAGCTCCGACTAAGCAAAATGATCTGAGAGTTGTTCTTGGCCCTAACGTGACCAAAACAACTCAGCAACAACCCACACACATGGGGAAAACAATAGCCACGATCTCACCACTGAAGCAACGGGGAAGACACAGCTCGAAATTGGAAGAGTAAATCGGACTCAACAAACTCTTAGCATGGAGATGAAATTCGTATACACAGAACCACAAAATCGGTAAGGTAGCTACGCATAGAAACATCTAAAAATGGAAGATTGAACCAGTCGTGGTATGCATGCGTGAGGACAATATGCATGGCCAATCCAGAATCGTGAATGCCCTAAAATGGATCCCCAGCTCTCTACGTGAGGGAAAATCCCAGATCCTGTGCGTGAGGAGAGAAACCGACCGTCTCTGCGTGAGGATGGGAAAGAATGGAAGAATGGGGCCGTATGGTCTCCTCCTGCCCACGTGAGGGTGAACGAGTCTCCTGGTGAAGTGTGCATGTGAGCAAGGACTGATAGTCCTACCACACACCACTACCCAACAATAATTGTCCAACTAACATCAGAGGTTTTTAATTTGGTATTTGGATGATTGAGACAAGGAAAGGTGAGTAAGTCAAAAGGGTGGGTGACAACTAACACTTGGATTTTCCCCATTGGCCCTAAGGGTTAAATAATTTCCCTCCCTATCCTTAGGAAAATCATGCCCTTTTCATTATGGTTGCATTGACATAGCTGGTTGGGGTTCATTTTTAATTAAAATGCATGTTTGCATGATGCCAGAATTAATATGTGCCGGATAGTACAATATACCATCAGCAACGATTTTAATCGCCGAAACATAAAACGATAAATCGATGGTGGGGATTTTTCCTTTATCTCCACACCACGATTAATTACAATATATACATCATATACATTAATGCAACGGGGTCAAAACCGAGGTGTTACAGTGTGTGTGTGTGTTTTCCTTTGATGATTGTGTGATGAATAAAATGGATACTCATTTCTTGTTTTTAAAATTTATAAATGGATATTGGTGTGATATATAAATGCTATGTGATGTTTAAAGTTTATATGTTTCTGTCCTTATTAATGTAACAAATTCCAATCTAATATTTCAATCGCAATATTATCTATAAATTGGTTGTAGCTTCTAGGAACATGAATGGTATCAAAATTACTTGATAAAGGTTTAACTTGCAAATATTTTCTAAAAAGACATGGATTATGAATATGGTAAATATGATTCAACTGTTATACAAGGAGATGGGAGCTTAGGAAATGTTGAAATGGTGGATTTATGGGTCATCATCTCTGCAAGCAATTTGATTTCAAATATATTTTACTCAACTTTATTATTGGTGGCAAATATAACCCATTGATATGGTGTTTGTAGAGACCAACCCTAAGGAAATACAACACATATGCCCCTTTCCCCAAACAATGCTTAATGATAAAGGGACCTCGTCATATAGTTCCAAATTTTCTTGGATTTAGGGTTTCATTGGCTACGCCATAGCCTAGAAATATTTCAACCTCACAAAAGGTGTTGTGGGGACCTAAAATTCGTAATGGGTTTTGGAGCATTTTAAATAGCTTCATTGTTTTGTAACACCTATTGATCCTCATCTATTTGTTCTAATGCTATAAATATTTGTTATAATTGCGTAGTGTTCGAGACTATCTTGATAACCATCCATAGGGTTGGTATTTTGCACTTGATGTGTAAAACTGCTTCTACCTTGTGAACAAGGTGAAAAGGAGTGAAACTTGTGGCAGTTCTGAAAGATAAGTGTCAAAAATGGCATGCGGTGCCAATTTGTCTTGTGTTTATCTATTTTCCATTGCCACATTGTTTTGAAACTTTTGTTGATGGCCTCAACTTGTCCATTTTATTGCAGATAGTAAGGTGATGCGAACTCATCTAAATTCTAGAGGTGCTGACAATTCTTGAAAAAAGACATTTTCAAAATGTTTGTTGTGGTGTGAGACCAATTGGTTAAGTATCCCAAAGTTAGTGATGACATGGTTAAACATGATCCATGCTAAAATGTTACCTTTATTATTATAGGTTGGCCTAGCTTCTACCCATTTTATGAGATAATTGATGAACATGATGATGTATTTACGGCTAGTTTCAAATGTTGGGTTATAAGTCATGGAGGCAATTCTCCATTTGCAAAAGGGTTTGATTGTGATGATTTAGTTAAGTGAGTTGGAGGAGCTTTTGTTTTAGATGTGAATGTTTGGATTTTCTAAACCTCTTAATGTCATCGATGTTGTCATGGAACATAGAAGGATAGAAATCGACATGGACAATTTCTAGGTGGTGGACATTCTTGATAATTGGTCACTACATGCATTTCTATGAAAATTCATTTAGGGAACACGTATCCTCTTTGTGAGTGAGGAATTGGTGCAATATTGTATCTATTCTTTGTCTAAAAAGGATGTATCCTATGAGGAGGTATCAAGGTGCATGATATTAAATGCGTTGATGGTCGTCTCATAATATGTGTGGGGAATTTTTTGCATGTACAGGTATGTTAATATGTCGCCATACCATTGGTATTCTTATGAAATAGTGAATAAGAATTCATAATGGAAATCATCATGTAATGGTGGGTGTACTATGTTGGATGGGAGGTCGGTGATGAGCTTAGCTAGTACTAGTACTTTCTTGTTTTTGGGGGTTACAAATTCTAGGTCAAATTCTTGGAGAATAAAACACCAATAAGTAAACATACCATTGATAAGTCGTCAACTTAGTAACCAATGCAAGAGATTTGAATTTGTGACTACTTTCATCATTTGGGGCAAGAAGTAATAGAATACTTTCTATATCGAATGGATGATGTTCAAGGCCAACTTTTGCTCATAGTTATACCTAAGGGAAGGGATAGATAGGTTCTTGCTTAAATAATGTATGACATATTTGCAACCATCTACCCCTTGAACCATCACTCTAGCAACAACTGCTAACTATACTAAAATATAAAGGATAAAATCCTTTTTGAAATATGGATAGTTAATTAATATACAATTTGATTATTCCTTATTTAGCTTGTTGAAGGCTTGTTTCTCTTAGTCATTTCATTTGAAAGGATTATTATTGTGTAACAACCATAAGAATCCATATATGTATGTGTAGTTAGGAATAATCATTGTAATTTTTTCCTTGTATACTTTGTAGCTGATGAAATAATTTTCATGGGGGAATTACACTGATGGCTTTGACTTTTAGAGGGTCGAAATTTAATCCCTATCGGAAAATGGTGAATCAGCATAGGCATCTAGTTGTAACATAGAAGATTCACTTGAGGGGTTCAAGTGAATTTTGTTCTTACAATATTGTTCAAAAATAATGCATAGGTCGGTTAGATGTTGTGACCAATTTTTTGAGCAAGTTGTAAGACTGTCAAGGTAAGTAAGGGTTAAATCAGCCAAGTCATGAAAAATATTGGTCATTTCTCATTGGAATGTGGCTCTAGTGTTTTTGAGACCAAAAGTTATGACATAATAAGAGAACATAACCCTCGACATGGTAAATGCAGTTTTGTATTGATTTGCATGATAGATCTGAATTTAGTTATACCTAGAGAAATTGTCCATTGGGGGAGTGACCTCATGTCCAATGCATTCATTGATTACTTAATCAATTAATGGGGCAAGAAAGTTATCGTTGGGACAACCTTGGTTCAAGTCTCAAAAATTCATGTAGATCTAAATGTTGATTTTCTTTTTGTTTATAGTGTCATGTTAGATACCCATGGTGTGTATGTAATTGGGTATAAAAACTCATCTTTGTGAATCTTGTCTCTATATGCATTAATGGCCATGGATTTATACAAATGAAGAGGTATTTTGTTTTCGCACTAGAGGGGCATTAATAATCACTAGATTTTAGTATTTTATGAGTTTAGGACTATTTAAGTGAAAATTAGACCTGAAATATAATTATGTTGGTTTCTTTTAAGATTAAAAAAAAAATTAATGAATATACGAGGTACAAACTTGTAGAAAGAATGGGAGCCATCAAGGACAACGTGCATGTTGCGCATGGTGATTCAAGACATAAAATAGCATCCTATAATATTATAACAATGCAAATATTAAAACTATTTTTTTAAGCTCTTAAATTAATGTACCACTGATACTCATTGTGATAATTTGGGATTTGCTACATAGAACTAAAGTTCTCAATCCCAAGTTAGTGAAAATACTTACAATAGAAAATGATGTTGTAAGGAGAGAGATATGAAAACAATCTCCCACATAGATAATTGTATGAAACGTAATGATAGATTATACTGTAAATTTAGTTATAATGGCCCTCCAAAGATTTTTTTTTTAAACAAAAATGGTTATATTATTATGAAAGGTTCAGCTAAAGATCGCTGATCAAGAGTACAAAAAACCACTAAAAGACTCCATCTTTAGACAGAAGGCCAATTATGGAGGGATTTCTAGACTTATCATCGAATTAACCTTGAGTTCATAGCACCCTATATCTATGAATTTGTTAGCTGCTTCATCCGCCCTCATATTAAGTTCCCTAAGAACGTGAAAGAATTCAATCTTCCTGAAGCTTTTAGCCATATATCTGATTCTTTTTAACAGTCTTTCCATCCTCTCATTTTTCCCTCTTCTTCCCCTACGCAATGCTTGAATAATTAGCCTTGAGTCTCCAATGACCACAACTTCATCCGTTCCTGTTTTATGTACCTGCTTGAGGCCTTGCCAAAGCCCATAAGCTTCTACCATATTATTAGAATCATGTCCGATGCTCCAAGAGTATTCAATTTCAGCTTTCCCTCTTGGATTTATTACAACTCCACCCCCTCCCGCTTTTCCCGGGTTCCCTTTTGAGGCTCCATCAAAGAATAGTTTGAAAATCTTCCTTTCTTTTAACCAATTCTCGAACTGAGAATTATCCATTCGGATTTCCCATTCCTCCATTTTATTGACAGCTATAGTATTAAATTCCTGAATCTTGAGACTTTGCATCCACTTTTTTTCTTTTTCTGTCAGCTTAGCTTTGTTATTCGGAATCGTTGTGCTACTTACCACCTCACCAAGAAGAGCGTTGATTTTTACATTTAATTTCCATGCTGGTTGGTGCCTATTCTGGAAAATTCTTTGGTTTCTTTCTATCCAGATGCACCAGTAGACAATTTTAGCTAATTTCAGCCAGCAGGCTCTCACACCATTCTTCTTAGCCAACTCGCCTTTATACATTTTTTCCCAGTGAATGAAAAATTCCTTATTACTTCCATTCCAATGAAACCCAGCACCTTCATTCTGCATTACTTCATTCCAGATTGAAATGGTATATGAGCAATTAAAAAATATATGAGAAATAGTATCTGAATTTGCAACACAGAGGGGGCAACGGAATGGGCCTGCGTGCCCCCTTCTCTCCAGGTTCTCTCCTGTTAACAAACGTTGATGAATTAAGGTCCATATAAACACATCTATTTTTAGCAACATTCTATTATTCCAGTTATGATTCCAAATCGCAGGGTTCACTGGCACATTGTATGTTGCAGCATAATCGCTGTACCCTTCAGCAGTCGTGTAGGTGCCTGATCTTTTGCCCCAGCCACGTCTATCTTTCAAATTGATGGTAATCGGTGCTATCCCGGCCAGATGATAGCTCAGCGATTTTTTCTCATTCTCCAGCGCAGAAGGACATTCCGGCAGCACCCACTCTGTCCAGCGATAAGGATAATTCGTGTCCCACTTGGAGATGCTCCATAACGTGATCAGCCCTCTCTCCTCCATCCATGATTGCAGACGCGACAGATGTGGAGGAATTTTTCCTAGGATCGAGTCCTGCCAGAGGTTTATGGCTTTTCTGTTACCCGGTATCCAGTGTAACCTTTCAATGAAGTGGGGCGGCGTTTTTTTGCAAAGCTTGAAGATGGAGGACCCCTTTGTTCTCACAATCTCTCCTTCTAAGCATCTGAGTCTGTCTCCTGGAAAGTATTTGTTTTTGAGGACTCTGCTACACCAGGTTGGCTTTGAATCAAGAATATTCCAGAGTAGTTTGGCCCCAATGGCCAAATTCTGAAAATGGAGATCCCTAATTTGGAGGCCTCCCTCATTTCTTGGGAGCTTAATAGTATTCCAACTGACCAGAGCATATTTTTTGCCTTCTCCTTTGTTCCCACCATATTAGAGAAAGGATTTCAGTAATCCTTCAATTTGACTTATGATTTTGACAGGAGCTAGGAGTAGGGAGCATTGGTAGAGTAAGTAGTTGTTCAAGACAGCTTTGACTAAAACAACCTTCCCCACCAGATTCAACCAAACGGTCCCCCAGCCTGTTATTTTCCTTTTAATTTTTTCCATTATGGGGATCCAATCCGAGGACTTGGATTTAGTTTTGACTATAGGCACCCCTAGGTATTTGAAGGAGTCCCAATTTACAGCTCCACTCATATTTAGGATTCGGGATATATCTAACATTTCCCTTGGATTAATGTTCCATCCGAAGATCTGGCTCTTCCTGAGATTGATTTTAATTCCGGAGGCCTAGCAGTAACGATTCAATTCCTTCTTGAATCGGTGAGCAATAATCTGACTGGCCCCTCCCATTAAGATGGTATCATCAGCAAACTGTGAATGGTTAATATCTTTGGTTCCTCTTGCCAGCCTAATGCCGGGGAGCTCTTGCTCTAGTCTGGTGTGTTCCAATTGGAAACTGAGTACCGAGGCCTGAATGGCGTAGAGGAGAGGAGAGAGCGGGCATCCTTGCCTCAGACCTCTCGTAGCTTGAAAGAATGGGGCAGCTCTGCCATTGATGAGGGGGGCTATCCAAGGCTTGCTGATGTAGGCCTGGACCCAGGAGACGAATTTGGGGGCAAACCCAAATCTCAGCCTTACTTGGAAGAGGAATGGATGGCTAACTCTGTCAAACGCATTTGCCAAATCAAGTTTCACCGCCATTCCTTTGTCTCCATTCTTCAGGCTAGAGTGTATGGCTTCTTGTACTAAGATAATATTATCCCAAATCTTCCTTCCTTTGATGAACCCCCCTTGGTTCTCCGGGATAATGCCTGGCAGAATAAGCTTTAATCTAGTGGCCATGATCTTAGTGATGATTTTATAACCAATGTTGCACAGAGAAATTGGCCAGAACCTGTCAAAGGTCTTGGCATCTTTCTCCTTAGGGATGAGGGCCAAGAAGGCTGAGTTCGTACTTCCTCTGATCTTACTGCAATTCTGGGACTTTCTGACCATTTTTAGCAGATCTTTTTTAACAATATCCTAGCAAATTGAGATGAAGTTCACATTGTACCCATCAGGGTCGGGGGCTCGGTCCTCCTCCATGACAGCGATGGATTCTCTGAGCTCATCCATCATAATGATTCTATTTAGAAGATCATTGTCGTTACTCTTAATTGCGCTGGGGACTAGATCGAGGAGTTGGGCGTCGCTGGTAGTGGGTTGGTCAGAGAACAGCTCGCTGAAGTATTTAGAAGCTTCTACCTTTATTTCTTCAAATTGGTTAAAAACCTTATCGTTGACTTGAATTTTAGAGACGTTATTCTTGATTTTCCTGGCCTCTGTCAGCTTATGGAAGAAACTGGAATTTGTGTCACCTTCCTTCAACCATTTAATTCTAGATTTGAGGCGCCACCAGTCAGCCTCTTTCCTATAGGCCGCGTGGAGGTTTAAATGCAGATTTGTCTCCTTTTGTATATCAGATATAGTCACAATTTTATCTTCCATTTCAGCCTAGTGCGTCTCCAGCGCTTGGGTAGCTTGAAATTTGGTGACATTTGGATTTGGTAGCATTTTAGCCCAGTTCTTCAAAATTTTCTTGAGTCTCCTCAACTTCTCCTCCTAGACAAAGAAGGGGGAGCCTGTGACCGGGTAGGCCCATGATCCAGCTACAATTTTTAAGAAATCCTCATGCTTGGCCCACATGGAGTTGAATCTGAACGGGATTGGGCCCAAGTTTTTTCCTTGCTCCATTTCCAGAAGGATGGGCTTATGGTCAGAGCCTCCGAAGAGAAGGATTTTAGATGAAATAATCAGGCCTAGCAGGAGGAAATTGTCCTGAATCAGGAATTGGTCGATTCTGGCCGCAATATGCCCGGGGTCGAACCTCCTATTGTTCCAGGTATATTTCCCTGTAGCAAGCTTGATGTCGATGAGATTCCAGGTCACAATGATATCTTCCACCATGTCAGTGATGAGGTCTCTGGATCTAGAACCCCCTCTTTTTTCATTCAGACTGAGGGTGAGATTCAGGTCCCCAGCCAGAATGACATTACCCTGCAGATTAGTTCCTTCTTCACGGAGAAGATTCCAGCAGTTTATTTTTTCGCCATAAGAGTTACGTGCGTAGATGTTAAAAATACTTACCAGGGAGATGGTGTCTTTTTGTCTCAGCGCGGTGAGGATCCAGTGGGTGCTGATTTTGATGACCGTAGCTTCGTATTTTCTGTCATCCCAAAGGGTTCCTATACCCCCGGATGCTCCCCTAGAGCTTAAGGCAGCAGTTCCTTTTTTTTTCCAAAACTTTTTACTAATTTGGAGGAATGCAGTCTCCTCCAGCTTTGTTTCCTGGATCAGCAAGATGTCGGGTTGGTGTAGGGATATTAGATCTAGCATAGCTTCTTCCTTGCCTTTGCTACCGAGCCCTCTGCAGTTCCAGGAAATTGCCTTCATTACTTACTTTTGGTTGCCGTGGGCATCCCTTTCGGGGCATTCCCATGCTGGCGGGTGTTTCTTGGGTTTTTCAACAGTTTTTCCAAGGTTAGCTGGCATCCTTGCAACTTATCCTTGTATGTTGCTTGCTCCCGTTCTTCTTTTCTAGACTTCCTCCCTTTTGTTTTGGTCATTCTTGGGGTTATTATTTCAATTTCCCCTTCTTCTTCCTCTTCCTCTTCCGAGTCCGGATCTTCATCAAATTTCCCGTGACTTTCTCCTTCTTTAGTTTCTGTTGTTTCTTCCTCATTGTCTCTCCCTTGATCCGAGATGACTCTTTCCAGTTCTTTGGTTTTTTCATGGCTAGCTCTATCTTCTGTTTCAGCAGATTCATCCCTTGCTTCCATTGATTTTGTAGACCTTGAAGGCTCTTGGAGTTTTTCAGGTAGGTTAGCTCCGCTTCCCTCACCTTTCTTGGGGCCCCCTCCTGCTTGTGTTTTAGATCTGGGTCTATTCACCCTGTGCCATCCTCCCCCCTTCTCCTGCTGGTTTTCCGGTGTTTTGGGGCAATTTCGGATGAAGTGCCCGTACTTGTGGCATCCTCTGCATTTGAAGGGGAGTTGCTCATAGTCCAGTTTTTGAATATGAGACCAGTTCCCCACCGTGAGATTTATTGCTTCTGGCAGCCCAGCTTCGAGGTCAACCTCCATGCAGATGCGGGCGCAGGCATATTGATCCTTTGGGCTGGCCATGTCAATATATTTTCCCAGGGCGTTCCCTATAGTATGTAGAGATTTAGGGTTCCAGCAGTGCATAGGTAGGTTGGGCAATCTGACCCAGACTGGGACAGCTTTAGGGGTATCAGCTTCAGGGTCGAAGTCCGGTGTCCAGCCATTGAGGTAAAGGCCTTGCGGCCCCATGAAGTAGGGCCCATTCCTGAAGATTAGATCTTTGTCTTCTTTAGATTCGAAATCAAAGAGGAAGTATCCCCTTCCGACGGAGTAGGATGCAACGTTTTTGGATATTAACGGTCGCCAGTTCCGTTGAACCCAGCTATCAGTGGTTTTAGGTGAGGGCCATAGCCCTGTGAACTGCCCGATCAAAGCACGGTCTGCCAATGACAGGGCAACCCGAATCTTTTCTTCCGGTGGGAGAGCTACCATCGGCACATCTTCTATTCTCTTGACGAATTTCGGTAATTCTCTTTTGCTTGATCTGTTGACGGGATTAGAGATTAGCCTATCGAAGGCTTCCGATCAATTAGGCAGTGGGTCACCGCCTGCCTCCTCGACCATCTTGCTGCCCCACCCCGGGCCAACTTCAGAGCATGGATGCAAGCTATCCACCAGCCAATCCAGCAAAGCAACTGATCGAGGAGAAGATCTACAAGCAGAGCGTGCATGCAGCCTCAAGATCCGGCCTGTCACGCCTTGGATCTCCCTCAACGCTGGCCAAAATGCCCTCAGCCTTCAAGCTGCTGCGACCTGTCCACCAATCGATGGGGAACCGCCTTCAGCCCTGGTCGCCCTTCAGAACCGACCCTCCAAAGATATTAATGAAAAATAATATTTTTAAATACTAATGTATGAGTAATACTCCATTATGATAATTGAGGCTTTGGCTTTGTTACATAAAACTAAAATTTAATTTTTTTAAAAAGTTATAAAAAAATATATGAAAATAATCTCCTAACATAAAATAATTATATAAAATGTATTCGCAAATGATAATACTTTAAATCAAATTGTAATGAATCTCCAAAGATCTTATACATTTGTTTTTCAAAAAAGAAAATTGAATTTGCTTTATATTCCATATTTTATGCAAGTGACTTATGTTATTCACTATAACAAACACATCATTTACAAACGTGGTTACTAAAACGTGAATTTAACACTATTTTATACCACAGTTTTATTAGAAACAAAATTTAAAGCATAAATAAAATGCTTTTTAAAATTTGTTTTCTAATTATTTGTACTTCACAAGTGTTTTGTGTTCCATTCAATGTGAATATACAATGTGGCTTACCATATTTATGCTTGTGCATATAAAATGGTTAAGGGGTTTCACTAGAACGAGGATAATGTTCTATACAATTGTTTATTAAGGTATGCTAGTTAAATTCAATTTAACATTATTATGCTTACTTTTTTTAATGTTTTATTTATAAATGATGAGATTTTATGTTTAATTTAATATATATAATGTTTGTAATATTAAAAAGTGGAAAATGAAAAATATTTTTTATTAAAATATTTTTTTATATACATAATTGTGTTTGTAGCTAAAGCAAAAGAATGTCATACAAACAATCCAAATTCAAACTTAAATTTTTTTATGTATGAAAGTGACCCTTTAAAATTAAGTTTATTTTTATTAACATAAAAACTTAAAACACATCAATCATAAATTAAGTTTATTTTTATTAACATAAAAACTTAAAATACATCAATCATACGGTTTAAATAACTAATAATAATAAAATAATTATAAAAAAAAAATATTTCTCACTATTAATACTAAATACAAAATTATACACATAAATATATATATATAAATTACTAAAGTGTAAATTATAAAATAGCAAAGATATGAATTAATCCCTAAAGGGAGCACAAAATGGTAAGTAAAACTTGCCATTTAAAATGGCTACTTGAGTTTAACTATAAATGACTATGTCATTGTTATTGGATGATTAGGTTACTTAGAGTAATAGATTTATAAATGATTATGTCACTTATTATTGGATGGTTAGCTTACTTAGAGTAGCATAAAAATATAGATTTAATAAAATTTGGTGTTACATAAGATATAATTTTAAATCTAGAGTTTTGAATTAATATGAAAAGTGATTTAGTAAAAAATAAAAATAGAATTCTAAGAAAAATGACATAGATCAATATTTATTTTAAATATGAAATGGTTATAGATTATATTAGTTTAGATCTTTTTTTAAACTAGATTAAGATGGATTCAATTTTTTGAAGTGTAATTTTTTTATTTTTATTTTTTACATGTTTAAAAAAAATTCACTTCAAGAATTTTGATTCCTTTAGTGCTTGGTAAATCCATATTTAACATGGATTTTTGTATTACTTATTTGGCTTTAATTTTTTATTTTATGAGCTTATCAATGAAAAGATGTACGAGGTAGTGCTAAATAGAGATGATGATGATGAAGACAAACACTCAATATGATTATGCGAGTCCGTTTTCGAAGGAATCTAGAGTTTACTTTAAGAGGGAGTTGTTAAAACCCAAATACAAGTCAAATATCATATTTGTATTCCTCACCATGAATATTTCTCTTATGAATGGATCATCCCAAATATTGCACTCCAAATTGGTAATCATAACCTCTAAAATACATTTTATGTGACAAATGTTGGAATCATTTATGTGTGTCTTAGGTATACAACAATTAGTAACCCTTTAGAACTATACAATTCACATTGAGAAGAACGATCTCAAATTTACATAGAATGTCCAAAATATACAATAAGTGGGTTCAACCCAAAACTATGATGATTATGGATCTAAAAGCACACATTTTAAACAACACACGATGCAAAAGCTAAGAGAACGTATTCTTGGAAACAAACACTACAATGAATGTCCATTGAGTGTATCCATTTATTTGAAAGCAAAGCACTTAAACAAGAAGTGCATATTGTTGAATTTTGGTTGAGCTTTGATCTTTAATTTTTTAAGTGTGGAAATATGAATACTTGAAATCAATGAACCATTCATACACAAACATTCAACGACACGGGATGTACCTTGGGGAAAACCCTCAAAAAAATGAGGATAAAAAACTCCAGCAAATCTTCTCATTATAATTATGATAGCTAACAGATAATGTATTTTACAATAGCATATTGCTTTCGGCACCCCAGGTGCAAGATAAAATAGAATAAACATCCCAGGTGTAAAAACTAAGCAATAAAGAAGATAGATCAACCAGATGAACTTTGCAATGTGTCCAACATTAATAACTTGCCAAAATCAGTCTCATGCAAGAAGTAGTGAATCACTGCATGGGGAATTAGGCTCCCATGCAAACTATAGCGAATGTTCTTCTTGCATAATTGCTTTGCGCCTTGGCTTCTTCAATCTTGGATACACAATGTACAATGTCTTTCATCTTTGACATTAAATCATGCTCTACTCGCTTCAAGATGAACTCACCTTCTAACTTGATGTGGGATCACTTAGGATGCTAACTCAAGTGTCATCTTGCAAGTGTTGTAACTCAAGAGTCATAACTAAAGTGTTGCCATGTAAAACACTTTATTTAACTAGTTCTTCTTATTAACACTCTAGTTAACTATTCTTTAACATAAATCATGTTGATTGATTTGTTGAAGTGACCACTGTGAGTTCTCCTTTAATTAGCTGAGGCATACATTGTTAATTGATCTGGACCTTAACAAATCGAGTTCACTTTAATTAACCGAAGTATTCTCATGAGCAATTTTGAATCATTTTTGTTCTCTATGCATTTTATCTTGATCTCTTATCTTATCTACATGGTCAATATGTACTAACTTCAATTTATCTATCATACCAGATTATACTAAGAAGATTTGTCTAATGTTGTGATCATATTATATTACTCTCGTTGCAAGTGGTCATATGCTAAAGTAATTCACTCTAGAGGTGCCTAGTCTCTAGAGGAGACTTACTAGATTTATCCATCTTAAATGACAATGGTTAGTAATACATCACACCGCATTAATGCTTTGGCATGCAATGCTCACTTCTACATTGGAGGTCCACCTCAAGACATGAGGATTTGACTTGACACATATCAAAGTAGACACCTCAACATATGATGAATAACCTTTTACATTGAAGGCTTAGTCACTCTCAAGTCCAACCCAAGAATTTACTCCAAGTTCCAAAGTCCAACTAAGGCTCCCTACCTCAACACATGAGACCCAATCCGCCCAATCCAAACTCAAGATTGGCTTGGAGAATGGCTCATGATATTGTAAATTTAACGCATATTTTGTCCAAACATAACACTATACCTACTTAATTATATCATCTATTAGTTGGTTAGGGTTTTCAATGAATTTTGCACCTTAAAACATTCAATTATTAGTCAGTTAGGGTGTGATCTTGCGTGTATGATATAATCATTTATAACCAAGTAGTGTAGTGTTTGAATAATTATTTTTATTTTTTAAATTGTTGTGTTCTTTTTGCATATGGACATTCTTAGCATTTATTTCTTTTTAATTAAGAAAATTATTGTGAAAACATTTCTGACTTGTTTTTTGTTCTTCTCAACAATAACTTAATTATGTTTATGCATAAAGAATAAACAATGCATCCAGTTGGTTCATGTTATGAATAAAGTTAGCCTACGTTGTAGAAAACATTGTCTAGGATGTTGTACCAAGCATATTTCAGTACAAATGCATTTGGTATTGTCGAAAACACGTTTCTAGGTCATATTGGGGTCTATATGACACATTTTCTTCTCTAAATCCTTTTTTTACTTGGTTTAACTAAAAATGTTTGTATTTAATGCTCCTTTATATTTCCTTTTCTACTTTTTTATTTCAATTTTTAACATTATCAATAATTATTTTGGGATGTTTCAAAGCCATTCTTACCCCATTGAACTCCATATAGAGAAAGAATTTCAAAATTGGTAGAATTGCAATATATTCATTGCTTCTACAATATATCAAGGTATAAGATTCAATGTTCCTTTATATTTCATATGGTATAAGATTCAATGCTCCTCTATATTTCTTTTTCTACTCTTTTCTTTCAATTTTTAACATTATCAATCATTATTTTGAGATGTTTCATCAAACGTCATATTGAGAAAACATTTCAAAATTGACAGAATTGCAATATATTCAATGTTTCTATCATATATCAAGGTATAAGATTGGTATTTAATCAAGAACATCGAACCCTTTATGTACCATGATGTTGGTGACACTTTATATACCATGATGTTGGTGACATTGATTATTTTATCTCCTTTATCATGTTTGGAAACAAAATATGGTTCACTCATGTAAACATTATTCTGAGATGTTTCATCAATCTTCATATAAAGAAAAAATTTCAATATTGATAGAAATGCAATATATTCAATGCTTCTACCATATATCAAGATGTAACATTGGTATTTAATCAAGAACATTAAACCCTTTGTTTACCATGATATTGGTGACATTGATTATTTTAACTCCTTTATCATGTTGGAAACAAAATATGGTTCAAAATTATTGATTAAACATGTTAAACTTTTTCTATCATATTTTAAGACTTGGATTAGCAATTTCATCAAAAATAAATCGTGTTGGTAGAAACCTCATTGATGAAGGTAGAGCCCACCGTTATACAACGAGGCAAAGGGTGATACTCGTAACAAGGACCCCAGATTCCCAATAAAAATACAAAAACACTGGTTGTGATCCTACTAATACTCATGCTCATTTCATGCTTTCTTCCAAAATTTCGAAATAATATTCTTATTATTTATAGAATAGCACATTTTGTACGTTATATTGAAATGTTCATTCGAAACCTGTACCCATTTCCCTGTATCATGCCATGCAGCTTAGAATCTCGCCAAATTTAGGCTCAAGAATGATCTACTATCAATTATTCAACAAAATTATGGATTTTTTAATCATTTTGTTGGGCATAGGAAGTGGAATGGCCATCCCACAAAAAGCTATCATCACTAACTATTTTTTAGTAATTAATGCATCATTGTCATATATCGATTACAATATAGAATCCCTCACGGTTTATACAAAATATGAACATTCCACATTGTTAAAAATTAAAACTAAACACTTCCAGAGCAAACACATCCAAATGACAGCCTGCAACTGCAATTGAAATAGGGAATTTTTAGCTTAAATGAATTGATCCCCAATATTTTACTGTCAGAATGACGAAAATAGGGAACTTTTAGCTTAAATGAATTGATCCCCAATATTTTACTGTCAGAATGACAAAACATTTTCCTCTTTGATGTATGTACATAATAGCATAAACAAACTCGAATCATATATTATAAATACATGCAGCTGATAGACTCCTGGTTACTCCCACAACTGCTGGCAGCGTATCAAAACGTGTGTTTATTATATGGTAGACAGAAATATTTTGATAGTCTAAAAGGTTCTAATCAAAATTGGTTTAAGGTAAAATTCTGGCCCTACAATATGGGCAATGTTGATTGCTATCCAACCACGGAATCAGGCAAGATGAGTGAAACTTATGGCCACATGGAAGATGGATAAGCACCTGATTCAGTTTAAAGCAATCTAAACACACAGCACAATCTTCCTCTTCCAATGCTCTTGATTTTAACTTCAACCAAGATTTTCCTCTTTTTGTTTCTGGTGCATATATCTCTTTTCTTAGAAGATTGATACTTGCTTTACTCGTGGCTACAGGAGAAGGCTGGATACCTTCTCTAACAAGCTCTGATGGTTGCCTTGTTTCAGTGATCAAGCCACCAACAGTATACCGATCCCTATTATTAGTCAGCATGATATGACTAAGCCTGTATATAATGAAAGAATTTCACCACTATTAGTATCGTCTTTTATTTGATAGAGAGAAATTAAACATCAAGCCCAAATAAATGTTTACAATCTGCAATCTCAAACACTTTTTTAATAGAAAGCAACTTCATATTCATAATACTCGGAGTTGAGAATTGTTTTACCGACCTCTTGTTTACTGTTGATGATGCCCTTAGTCTTCCCTCCAATCGTTCCCGCGCCTCGAGTACAACTCCATCAAGCTTATCATTGCAATTCTGGTCTGTCTCGTACAGGATTCTAGGTCTTGTCTGCCATTGCAAAAAAATGTTACTCTTCTTACATGTATAGATAAACTTGAGAAAAAGCTTGCTGTAGAATAAATCATAATCCTTCTGCCTTGCCAGTCATTCAATATTACATGTTTCTTAACAGTGAAAATGGAAAGAAACTTTACTGCAGATAGCTCCTTTTAGTTAAAACAAGCAAATGCAACCCTGGGTTTTAATCCCCTACAGAATAGATCAAGTACGATTTCAATAGAGCCTCTAAAAGTAACATGGGCTTAGCTGGGGCATGAGAAGTATTCACGGATCATGAAGGATACATAGGGGGGGTTATCTACCAATGTGGAATCAAAGAATACTTCAAACAAGTTCCAAGAATATCATCTTTAAGGATGATTCAAAGTTAATAATAGTCACCGGAAAGATATTGAATCCAATCGTGAGTAATTAGCAGCAACATTCCTTGGACTTTGGCAAGAACTGTGAAGGCAAATAGCTTGCTTTTAATATTGAACCTGAAATCAGGTTCCTCACTGAATAACTAACATAGAAGTCTCCAAGAAAGAAGTAAAATAGTAAATATTGATACTCTCAATCAAGGAAGGAAAAAAAAGAAAGGAGTTTCCAAATCTTATTCTAACCCTTAGAAACCACAGGGACCCTTCGCGAGAGGACATCAACCTGTCCCACAAGGCCCAAATTAATCTCTGACAAATGTTGTTCCCTTCCCAATTTACCCTCAAGCCTTCCAAACAGATATGGCATTGGAATGTCAACCCATAGCCGATAGAATGGTACAATGGTGATGGATAACCTCCACAACAGTCCCTTTAACTAAATGCAGCCCAAACAGTTAAACCATGCAGCAGCCAACCCTCCACCACTTTTCTCGTTCAAGTTTCACAATTGATTTGCTCAGTGCAACTGTCTGCTGTCACCACAATGGCAGAAACTCTACCCATAGAGGAAAAGCGAGACAGAGAACACAAGCTCGCTCCACAGAAATACAAAACCAGCCAGGCTCAGGAGGAGGACAATCTTAGTCTGCCAACCCTTCCTGAAAACAGCAGGATATGGCACACTCAAAACCATCCCCATTTCCAGCAAGCCTTCTGATTGAAATCCAGCTAAAAAATTGATGGAAATCATAGTTCTGCCAAAGTTGGAATTCTGTTCATAGAGGAACTATGCCCCTAGGTATTTTGACACTCTCCAAATTGACTCAAATCCTTGAAAATCAGAAAAAAAAACAAGTGGATCAATCAGAACCATGCCTGTGATGTCTCACTGGATTCCGACATAGCTTGACAGAAATGGGGCGTTTTGACTGCCCCTTATCAAAGTTCCTGAAAACCCTTCATGAAACAAGAGTTTCTTGACAATTTCAAGGAGCAGCAAGGCCTTAGGGCATACACTTATTTCTCTGGCAGAAGAACCAGGAGCATAAGGCCAAGACAGGCAGAGTTCACTAATAATAGGCTTAAATCGTTTGTCCCCCTTCCTCCATTCGCTTTCCTGAATCCTTTTAAGGATGTGATTTGGAAAGTGCCCTGAGTCACCAAGGTCGCTTTCGAGTCTGAGTCGCTAGCCCACAGTGATAGAAAATTCATAAACAACCAGTGTGGACCTTCTAAGCAAACTGTGAAAACGTGAATGCCAAGGACCCTAAACTTCATCACCTCAAAATCAATATTAAAAAGCGATCAATTATATTTGAAAATTTCAAGTAATGCGAGGAATTTCTTTCCTGAAACGGTCCAAACTTTTATGGGGATAGTGTAACCATATGAATACATGTTCTGAACCTTTTTAGAATGATTATGTACAGACAAACTTCTGCCCCTGCATTTCCACCAAATATTGTTGCATGAGCCATTTTTCACTAGCATGAAAACTTCGAAGGGCCATCATAAACCCTTAAAATCATCTATTATATGGCAGCATATAGTGGGTTAAGTAACAATGTTTATAAGACTGACAATTTTTTAGTACGAATAATGAAAGGAAATCTGGGTCATTAGAAAGCATGCTTTCTGAAAGAGAGATAGGATTAGATATAGATATGGCAATGAATGAAAACCCAAATGAGTAGAGCCTGCCCTCTTTTACTGTTTGTTCCCCTCTCTCCAGTGGCTTTCTTGAATCCTTTTGGGGAAGGTGACCAGGAAAGCACCCCGATTCAGAAAGGCTACCATGACTGAAATTGTGAGTCTGAGTAGCTAGACTGCCATGATAAAAAATTCATATTCAAACAGTGTGGACCTCCTAAGCCAACTATGAAAACGTGGGTGCACATAAGCATGGAGTAACCTTCGAACCCTTACCCTCCTTATATCATAATAATTAAAAAGTTATCAATTCCATTTGAAAAGTTTAAATAATGTGAGAGGATTTTTTTTGAAATGGTCCTAAATTTTTATGGGGTTACCCATTTGAATACATGGCCTTAACTTTTTTGGACTGATTTTATGTACACAGACAAACGTCTGCATTTCCACCAAAGTTGAATCCTTAGAGATTTTCACTATAATGAAACGGGCCATCATATCCCCAGAGAATACTGAACCCCAAAAGCGCTATGCACACAGACAGCCATTAGGTTTCCACTTACGCATCTTAACAGGAATCTCACTAAGTTAAGTTAGTTATGTCAGTGATCTCCCCGCCCAAATTGGTGCCTAATAAGCAAAGTTACCTTTAGAGACTTGAGCATCCCAGGCTCACATAAAAAATCAAATTGTGATGTGTGAATATCTACCAACCAGAGATGATAAAACTATCCAGCAGAAACAGGGAAGAAAGAATTGAGAAAATACCGTTACGTTACTTGCAAATCGGCGATCAGAGAAGGGCTCAGAGAGGGCGAGATGACAAGCTCGCTTCTGGGTGTCATCTGAAGAAAGACCTCCCTGATAAACTCGTCGCCTGCGGGCGCACTCTACACCAGGCAGCATTCCAGGTGAAAAATCCCCTCTATAATGCAATGAATTAACAGCCCTCATCAATTCTTCGATCAAGACTATCAAGTAAATCAAATACTGCACTGAAATTCAAGATCTCTGAACCAAACTATCAATTAATCAAACAATGCACAGAAAATTGATGATATCTGAACCAAAGAGAACAGTAGAGAGAGCGCACCGTTTGTACTTCTTGGGCTGTGGGTACAGAGCTACTGGAAATCCCCTTCCCTAAGAAAATTGGTCAGAATGTGAAGAATGCAAGGGACAGCTGCCTGCCTCCCTACAATTTGAAATGAGTATTGTTGGGTGAATCATGCTCTTAAATTGCAAACAAAAATGCTTCGCGGATTGCTCATCCGATTCCCAGCAACGCCGAACTTTCCTCAGTCGTCTCATCATCCAAGAAAGTCCTCCGTGGCACTCGTGTTGCCTTCTCTTTTGCCCGATTTTCTAAAATCTGGTAATTTCAAAATCGCTGAAATCTTCTATATATTTTTGCATTTTGTATTCCATTTAGAATCCATTTACAAACCATACCCGACGCACATCTCCTTCCTGGAACCTTCACGGTGAGACAGGTGAGTTTCCAAAGTCTAGGAAAGAAAAGACGTGAGGCTTTTATAAAAAAGGGTGTGAATATATTAAGTTGTACGAAGCTGTCCTCCTTTTTCTCTTCCACTGACAAATCAAGATCTTGAAGATTTCTTGCAAATAATCCTACGGAAAGCTGTACGAAGTTGTCTTTTCATTTTTAATTTGATGTGCTCACTGCTGACAACATATTTCACATCAGTTATTTTTGGACCAGTGATTAAAAGTTTCCAAATTCCAAGAAACTACTGTTGAACAAAAGCATTTACAACTAACTTGACTGAATCTCCTGCATCAAAACTATTATTTTAACGAGTTGTCTGTGACTCTTTGACTATTATTATTTTAACGAGTTGTCTAAACATGGGACTTTTTGACTTTTTTTTCGAGCTGGTTTTTACTAGTTTTCGCCATGGAATTTTCAACTCTTAAAAACATTGTTAAATTTTATGAGTGTAGGTGTTGAGGGGTTTTTGTGTCACTTGATTTCATATCTGAGCTTAAAATTGTCCAACAAACAACATAAATTATATATCTGAGCTTAAAATTGTCCAACAAACAACATAAATTATAAATTTTATGAATTAAATTCATCGGATTCCAGTTAAAAAGTCAGCAAGTCCCCTTGCTCGACAGCTCCTTACTCGGAAGGGTTGGTGAGGCCAGAAAAGAAGGGATTAAGTTGAACAAAGCGCAGGATAGAATGAGCGAGATGAGAAGACGTAAGTTTCTTCTTAGTCTTGCAGTTGGCAGAGATTTTGTGTTTCAAAGTTTATCTTATTGCTTTAAGGAATGAGCGCGGGATGGAATGAGCGAGATGAGATGACGTAAGTTTTTTCTTAGTATTGCACTAGGCAGAGATTTTATGTTTCAAAGTTTATCTTGTTGCTTTAAGGAATAATATTGAAGTATGTTTAGATTTTGATAACAATAATATTAATATGTTTTTATTTATTTAATTTATTTTGATGTGTTGAATTTTGATTGGTGTATACGTCTTGAAAATATTATTTTTATCATTAATTACATTAGTTAAAAATAGGAAAAAAATATATATATATATTATGAAAACTTTAGAAAGTTTAAAAATATTTAAATCGTTAAACAATGGAGACCGAGTCTCTCAGATTCGTCGTCGCTCCATCGAATTGTATCCGGACGTGTGTCGTCGGTTTGGCGAATGGCAGTTTGAGAGGTGTTTCGCATGTTTGGATGGGTGTCTCACGTGTTTGGCGAATGGTCGAATTTAATGCAGGCTTACTACCTATGTTTGCTACTTGTGGGTCCGTCATGCGCGTGTTCGGGCAATTGGATAGGTGGCTCGGGTGTTTTGACAAGGGTTTTGTTAATGCAAGCTTACTACTTGCTTATTACATGCTTGAGGGTTCGTCCCGCACATGTTCGAGCAGTTGGACATGTGTCTTGTGTGTTTTGACAGGGGTTTGGCTTATTCCGTAACATTCGTTTGCTGCTTGAGGGTCCGTCCTACGCGTGTTCGGGCAGTTAGAGAGGTGTCTTGGGTGTTTTGACAAATGGTTTTGTTAATGGAGGCTTATTACCTGCTTGAGGGTCCGTCATGCACGTGTTTGGGTAGTTGGACAAGTGTCTCGCGTGTTTAGATAGGGTTTTTTTATATACTAGAGGAATCAACAACTAGGGACTGGGCTGGTACTCGCATGACACGGGGTCCAGGGATCCATTCCCGCTACCACTATACCCCTAGGTGCCCCACAACAGGTCGCAAGCATGGGACATAAGTAATCACGGGTGTGATCTGAACTCATGGCCTCCTTTACAACATGTGACTTAGTATCAAGCGAATAGCCAATAAGCCACACCCGTGCGGGCATTTTGACAGGGGTTTCGTTAACTGGGTTATAATGCAGGCTTATTTCATAACCTCAGCCTATTGCTTGAGGGTCCATCCTGCGCGTGTTCGGGCAGTTGGAGAGGTGTCTCGTGTGTTTTAACAGAGGTTTTCTTATTCCCGTTTGATGCTTCGCAATCTGTCCTGCACACGGTCGGATTGATAGCCCAGGTGATTTTCAATCTTACAGGCTTCAGGATTGACAAGTCGGGGAATGGATTTTGGACAGATGTATTGCGTGTTTTGACTGGTGTTTTGTTAACTGGTAGTTTTTTCGGTTGTTGCTTCACGATCTGTCCTGCGCACGACTTGATTGACAACCCAAATTATTTTTGATCATACAGGCTTCATAATTGACAGGCCGGGGAATGGATTTTGGATAATTGTTTTATGTGTTTTGACTGGTGTATGGAGTGTGGCCCTAAAACCCATTTGTTGATTATTTTTGGAACGGCCTATCCTGTGCACGACTGGAATGATAGCCTTATCTCCTGACAGCTTGTTTTGATGCACAGTTGCTGCTCAATTTCATTTTTTTGGCGCATGCCTGGATTGACAGCCCCATCTTTCCTATCAATGTCCTTCACTGTAGTGGTCTACCTTTCTTTGATTGCAGGGATGGAACGTCTATACTTCTCTGCAAATTGGGTATACTCATTTCTCTGCAAATTGGGCATACTCATTGCGAAGGTTTCACACCGAGGGTTTTGTGAAGGTTTCACACCGAGGGATTTTCAGTATTGGTCATGTTTCCAAGTGGCTTGTATTTACACTTAGGGTTTGTGGGGTCACTCTGGTTGCTTGTTTGTTCACCGTCGCTTAGGTCGATGAAGAACACATCATCAATGTCCCTTCATCGACATCAATGCTCTCCCTCAATGCTCCATCAATGCATTGTTGGTCCATCAATGCAAGAAGGTTGGTCGTTTCATTCAAACATCGGCTTTGTTCTTAATTGCAGCTTATCTTATGAGGATTTTGGATACCTTGTTAGACTCTTCGATTCACCGGGTTTGTTGCACCGCCTTTGCTTTGCAACATTTATACAAATCCTCACCAATATTTGGTACTGTTTGGATTTGGTTTGCTTGTATTGCTTTTGTTGGTCTTTGTTTACACCAGAGGTTTTGTAACAAAGGTTTTGCCACCTGGTCAAAATTGCAGGTATTATTTCATCCTCCTTAATTGTTTTCGATATTCCTTGTGCTAGCAAAACATTTGCTTGTTATTTATGTGCCTTTGAATTGAGATCTTATTTGCAACAGGAAATTTAATCTTGAAGTTTTTGGTCTTACTATTAATTAATTACGAGTGTGCAACTGTGATTTATACAATCTCTATAGTTATTTTAAAACAAGTGTACATTATCTTTCATACATTTGACAGTGGAATTATTGATGGCCTGAATTACTATATGTTTACTGTCAAATTGAGGGTTTCATTTTCAAATTGTTTATAAATGTTGTTTTGAAATGGGTATGAGTAGTTTTGAAACGCAGTATTTAGTCTACCAGAGGCAACTCTAATTGTTGGAATTGCATGGTTGTGTAGGAGTCTTATGAATCGGATGTTAGTGTATACATTGTTAGTTTGTAGCATTTTCAAATACATGTTGTACATAGTAATTTTCTTTCTATAGCTAACATTACCAATAAGTTATGCCCTTGTCTTTGTATAATTTTGTTGTAAATTCGAAGCAGCTATAAAAGACACCTATTAGATGTTAGAGTGGAAAATGAATTTGCTTCAATACTAAAACATATAAACATGTTTTGTTGCAAGCACTTTCATATGTTATAAAAAAAATGCAGCTTTTCAAGTCATTTCTAGTTGTTTAATAAGTCAACCCTTTTTTGCAATGGTTGCAACTCACCAAAATAAGTCTTTACATATAGGTCTTCATGCCCAACAACAAGTGTTTCTTTCTTTTATAACCTCATGATAGCCATGCACTAGTGTTTAAGAATTATCTTACAATCAACATGATATATCATGTTCACGACTGCCCTTATCATAATTTGCTTAGGGAAACTTCATACATTCTTCTTTGCAACCTTCATATTTTTCTGGAACATAAATTAATCCTATACTTGGCTTAATCTCTTCAATTGTTGGTGCAATGTTTGTTGGACCTTTTATTACTTTCTTTGGAGCAAATGCCTACTTATGAAGACACCTTCTCATTGAAACAATTGTACCTTCACATATATATTTGCTTGTTGAAGAGTTAGCTTAGGCAGATTCACATCCACTATACTTTCACTAGAAATCTATCATTCATAACTTCATTCCAAACATGTTATGCGTAATTAGGACATAACGAAGTGATTAGTCTTGTTAGGACATCCATGAATCTCCATATTATATCTCTATTCACCCCCCTACAAAAAGGACAATCTGTACTCGTCCTATGTTGCCCGAATATCATATATCCCTTTCTTCAAGGTCTCGCTAAACTTTATTGTACTTAAAATTGTGTTATATCAAATTTCCTGCAATGTTCATTTTCATTAGCAAACACCCGGTCTACAAAAGTTGCTTTTGCATCCAAAACATCCTCCATCAATGCAGCCTTTTTTCTCAATCATAGAATTGCATTAGCCCTACATCAAAACAAGCTGATATAAGATGGGGTTGTCAATCCAATTATGTGCATGGTTGATTGTGAAAACCCTTAAAATTAAATATCAGCATGCTTGCCATGTTTTTACTAATGAAATTAGAAGCATATTTTATTTGGGTCCAATGGGGAAGTCACACTCATGTTGTCGAATAAGCCTAAATCAAAACTCAGTTAACAAAACACTTGCCAAAGAAATAGGAGACATTTGCTCAAATGTCACTCGCCATACTACTAAGGAATATTGGAGACTTGATCTCAATTGTTTCATCCAAGCGTTTCATCCTTGTTTAACCCCAATAAGAAGTATAGAAATTCCCTTCAAAGCATTTGATATGTCTCGGTCATGAGCAAAATAATGCATGCCCTTATCATAGTTTACTTAGATAATTTTCAAGCATTCTTATTTTCACTATCAAGTTACAAAATAAGCTTGCATCAAAACCCAGTTAACAAAACACCTGTCAATCAACACTATCCATTTGTCCCTGAGACACTTGCCATACTTCTAAGGAATCTTGGAGACTTGATATCTATTGTGCATCCAAGTATTTCATTATTTTTTAACCTCAAAAAAGGAATGCACTGTTAAAGAAGTATCTTAAAATCAACAAGTTGTCCAATAGGACTTTGCTTCAAAGCATCTCATATGTCTTGATCATGAGAAAAAGAGTTTGATATGTTTCAAAGTTTATCTATATTCTTTAGAGTTTGATAAAAATAATATTAATATGTTTTATTTACTTATTTTATTTTTATGTGTTGAATTTTGATTGATTGACGATTTTTATCATTAATTACATTAGTTAAAAATAGAAAAAAAATTACATATATTATGAAAACTTTAGAAAGTTTAAAAAATATTTGTGAGAGTGTTGTACTATATGTTGTCACTTCATATATATCTAATTTCCTACATATTTGCGTCGAAGGCGTTAAACAATGGAGGCAGATTCTCCCAAATTCCTCGTCGCTTTGTCGAATTGTATTCAAACACGTGTGTCGTCGGTTTGGAAAATGGTAGTTTGACGGGTGTTTCGTGTGTTTGGACAGGTGTCTCGCATGTTTGGTCAATGGCCAAATTTAATGCAAGCTTACTACCTCTGTTTGCTGCTTGTGGGTCTGTTGTGCACATGTTTGGGAAATTGGATAGGTGTCTCAGGTGTTTTGACAAGGGTTTTGTTAATGCAAGCTTACTACTTGCTTATTACATGTTTGAGGTTTCATCCTACACATGTTCGGGAAGTTGGACATGTGTCTTGCGTGTTTTGGCAGGGGTTTGGCTTATTTCGTAACCTCTATTTGCTGCTTGAGAGTCCGTCCTGCGCATGTTCGGGCAGTTAGAGAGGTGTCTCGGGTGTTTTGACAAAGGGTTTTGTTAATGGAGGTTTATTACCTGCTTGAGGGTTCGTCCTACGCGTGTTTGGGAAGTTGGACAAGTGTCTCGCGTGTTTAGACAGGGTTTTTTTATTATTAGAGGAATTAGTAACTGGGGATTGGGCTGGTACTTGCGTGACACGGGGTCCAGGGATCCATTCTCGCTACCACTATACCCCTATGTGCCCCACAACAAGCCACAAGAATGGGACACAAGTAAGCCCGAGTGTGATTTGAACTCGTGACCTCCTTTGCAACATGTGACTTAATATCAAGCAAATCGCCAATAAGCCACACCTGTGCGGGAATTTTGACAGGGGTTTTGTTAACTGGGTTATAATGCAGGCTTATTTCATAACCTCAGTTTGTTGCTTGAGGGTCCGTCCTGCGCGTGTTCGAGCAGTTGGAGAGGTGTCTCGTGTGTTTTGACAGAGGTTTTGTTATTCCCATTTGCTGCTTCGCAGTCCATCCTGCACACAACTGGATTGATAGCCTCGTGATTTTCGATCTTACATGATTCAGGATTGACAGGCCGGGGAACGAATTTTGGACAGATGTATTGGATGTTTTGACTGGTGTTTTGTTAACTGGTAGTTTTCTCGGTTGTTGCTTCACAGTTTGTCCTATGCACGACTTGATTGACAACATAGGTGATTTTCGATTATACAGGATTCACGATTAACAGGGCGAGGAATGGATTTTGGCTGAGTTGTTTTCTATGTTTTGACTGGTGTATGGAGTGTCTCCCTAAAACCCATTTGTTGATTTTTTTGGAACGACTCGTCCTGTGTACGACTGGATTGATAGCCTTATCTCCTAACAGCTTGTTTTGATGCACGGTTGTTGCTTAATTTCATTTTTTTGGCTCACGCCCGGATTGGCAACCCCATCTTTCCTATAAATGTCCTTCACCGTAGTGTTCTACCTTCTTTGATTGCACGGATGGAACGTTTGTATTTCTCTGCAAATTGTGTATACTCATTTCTATGCAAATTGGGCATACTCATTGCGAAGGTTTCACATTGAGGATTTTGCGACGGTTTCACATCGAGGGGTTTCTAGTATTGGTCCTATTTCCAAGTGACTTGTGTTTATGATCAGGGTTTGTGGGGTCACTATGGTCACTTGTTTGTTCACCGTCTCTTGGGTAGATAAAGAACACACCGTCGGTGTCCCTTCATCGACATCAATGCTCTCCCTCAAGGCATTGTTGCTCCATCAATGCAAGAAGGTTGGGCGTTTCATTCAGACACGGGCTTTGTTCTTAATTGCAACTTATCTTATGAGGATTTCAAAGATCTTGTCAGACTTTTCGGTTCATTGGGTTTGCTGCACCGCCTTTGCTTTGCAACATTTATACAAATCCTCACCAATATTTGAGCTCTTTGGATTTGGTTTGCTTGTATTTCTTTTGTTGGTCTTCATTTACACCAGAGGTTTTGCGACAGAGGTTTTTCCACCCGGTCAAAATCGCAGGTATTATTTCACCCTACTTAATTGTTTTCGATATTCCTTGTGCTAGCAAAACATTTGCTTGTTATTTGTCTGCCTTTGAATTGAGATCTTCTTTGCAATGGGAAATTTAATCTTGAAGTTTTTGGTCTTACTATCTAATTACAAGTGCACAACTGTGATTTATACAATCTCTATAATTATTTTAAAACAAGTATACATTATCTTTCATACATTTGACAGTGGAATTATTGATGGCTTGAATTACTATATGTTTACTGTCAAACTGAGGGTTTCATTTTGCAAATTGTTTATAAATGTTGTTTTGAAATGGGTATAAGTAGTTTTGAAACGTGGTATTTAGTCTACCAGAGGAAACTCTAATTGTTGGAATTGCATGGCTATGTAGGAGTCTTATGAATCAGATTTTAGTGGATACATTGTTAGTTTGTAGCATTTTCAAATACATGTTGTACATAGTAATTTGCTTTCTATAGCTAACCTTACCTATAAGTTATGCCCCCGTCTTTGTATAATTTTGTTGTAAATTCAAAGCAGCTATAAAAGACACCTATTAGATTTTAGAGTGGAAAATGATTTTTTTTCAATACCGAAACATACAAACATGTTTTGTTGCGAGCACTTTCATCTGTTATAAAAAAAATGCAGCTTTTCAAGTCCTTTCTAGTTGTTTAATAAGTCAACATTTTTCCTGCAAGGATTGCAACTCACCAAAATAAGTATTTACATATAGGTCTTCATGCCCAACAAGAAGTGCTTCTTTCTTTTATAACCTCAAGAAAGGCATGCAGTAGTGTTTAAGAATTATCTTGCAATCAACATGATATATCATGTTCACGGCTGCCCTTATCATAATTTGCTTAGGGAAACTTTATACATTCTTCTTTGCAACCTTCATATTTTCTGGAACATAGATAGTTGGTTTAATCTCTTCAATTGTTGTTGTAATGTTTATTGGACCTTTTATTGCTTTCTTTGGAGCAGATGCTTGCTTATGAAGACATTTTCTCATTGAAACAATTGTACCTTCGCATATATATTCTCTTGTTGAAGAGTTAGCTTAGGCAGATTCACATTTTCCCACTCTACTTTCACTAGAAATCTATCCTTCATATCTTCATTCCAAACATGTTCTGTGTAATTAGGACATAGCAGAGTGATTAGTCTTGTTAGGACATCCATGAATCTTCATATTAGATCTCTATTCACCGCCTACAACAAAGGACAATTTGCACTTGTCCTATGTTGCCCAAATATCATATATCCCTTTCTTTAAGGTCTCGCTAAACATTATTGCACTTAAAATTGTGTTCTATCAACTTTCTTGCAATGTTCATTTTCATTAGCAAACATCTGGTCTGCAAAAGTTTATTCTGCATCCAAAACATCCTCCATCCATGCAGCCTTTTTTCTTAATCATTGAATTGCATCAGCCATGCATCAAAACAAGCTGATATGAGATGGTGATGTCAATCCAACTGTGTGCATGGTTGACTGTGAAAACCCTTAAAATTAAATATCATCATGCTTGCCATGTTTTGACTAATGAAATTAGCAACAGATTTTTTTTGGGTCCAATGGGGAGTCCACACTCATGTTGTCAAATAAGCCCGAATCAAAACTCAGTTAACAAAAGAGTTTCCAAAGAAATAGGATACATCTTCTCAAATGTCACTCGCCATACCGCTAAGGAATCTTGGAGACTTGATCTCAATTGTTTTATCCAAGTGTTTCATCCTTGTTTAAACTCAATAAGAAGTATAGAACTTCTCTTCAAAGCATATGATATGTCTTGGTCATGAGCAACATAGTGCCTTCCCTTATCATAGTTTACTTAGAGAATTTTCAAGCATTCTTATTTTCACTACCGGGTTATGAAATAAGCTTGCATCGAAACCCAGTTAACAAAACACCTGACAATCAACACGATCCATTTGTCCCTGAGACACTTGCCATACTTCTAAGGAATCTTGGAGACTTGATCTCCATTGTTGCATCCAAGTATTTCATCATTTTTCAACCTCATAAAAGGAATGAACTGTTTAAGAAGTATCTTAAAATCAACTAGTTGTCCAATAGGACTTTGCTTCAAAGCATCTGATATGTCTTGATCATGAGCAAAAGAGTGCCTGCTCTTATCATAGTTTGCTTATAGATCCAAATAAGGCTCCATCAAAACCCAATTAACAAAACACACAAAACATCTGCCAAAAATCCATTTGTCAGCCTGCCAATCTTGAATCCTATAAGATCGAAAGTCACTTGGGCTATCAATCAAGCTGTGTGAAGGACGTACCATAGAGCAGCAAACGGGAAAACCACACTCAGATTACCATTCCAACATGCATACTTGTATGGAACATATATTATTCCTATAGTTTTTGTTGACTCCTCAATTGTTGTTGCAATCTTTTTTGGATCTTTATTGGGCTTGTTTGGAGCAGCTACTTTTTTCTAAAGGAACTTCCTCATTTAAAATTTGTACCTTCTAAATATTTATTGGATTGATGAAGAGTAGAATCCAACATTTCCACACTTTCCCACCCTGCTCTGATTTCAAGTCCATCCTTCTTTAGAACTTTCTTCCAAATTTGTTTTACATAATGAGGACATATCATATAACCATGTCAAAACACACAAGACATTTTCCCAAAAGGAAATTGTCGGCTTGCCAATCCAGTCGCATTCAAGATGGGTCGTGAAGCTTGTAAAATTTAAAATCACTCGGCTTGCCATGTTTTTACTCATGAAACCAACATCAAACATGTTTTAGGGAAAATAGGAAAGGCACATTGAGATTACAAATTAATGTTGCATCAAAACCCAACTAACAAACAAATCTCCCAATTTGCATGCACATTGGAAATTGTTCATATTCCATCTGCTCTTAAAAAAATCTACAACTCTTCAAGTCCTACCTACTTGTTTAAGAAGTCAACAATTTGTTGCAGCACTTGCATTTCACCAAAAAGGCATTTTCACATCTAGGCCTTCAAGCGCAACAAGAATTGTTTCATCCTTCTTTTATCTCAACAAAATGCATGCACTTTTTAAGAAATATCTTATAATTAATAAGATGTCCAATAGGACATTCTTTCAAAAGAAACTTATGTCTTCGTTGCAAGTAAAACAGTGCCTTCCCTTATCATAACTTGCTTGGAGAATTTCCAGCAGTGCGCAGGACGCGCCGTGAAGTAGAAAACGAGAAAACTGCACTTAGTTAACCAAATGTGGTTGCATCAAAACCTAGTTAACAAAACCTCTGTCAAAACATGCGAGACACCTCTCCAACTTCCCAATCATGCATAGGCTGGACAAGCAACAACAGAGGTTACGAAATAAGCCCACATCATAACCTAGTTAACAAAAACCCTGTCAAAACATGTGAGACACATGTTCAACTGCATGTAGATGCACAAGACCCTTAAGCAACAAACGAAAGTAATAAGCCAACATTAAATTCGACCATTCACTTGCACTTGCTTTGTTGGAGCATAGCTTAATACTGAAGGTTGTAAGATCGAAAATCATCTGGTTGTTAGCGCAAGATGGACCTTTAAGTAGCATATGGGTTTTGCAACAGGAAATCCACACTTAGTTAACAAAATAAGGCTGCATCAAAACCAAGTGAAGCAAACACCTTTCAAAACACACGAGACACCTGTCCAAATCAACATTTGTTAGACCAATGACATACTTGTCCAATTTCCATTTGACACACCATTGGATTTGACTATTGAATTGTTGCTACATTTTTGTTGTACATTCATTTTCGTTCTTTAGCGCAAATGTTGACTTCTAAATAAACGTCCTCACAGTAAAAAAAAAATCCATCCAATTATTTATTGCCTCACTAAAGATTACTATCGCGCAGATCCGCATTTGACCATTTTGGTTTGCCTGTAAATCCATCTTTCCTTAAAACTTTGTTCCAACACCTTCTTTGCGTTGTTAGGACATATGTGAGAGATTATTCTTGTTTGAAAATCCATGAATCTCCATAGTTAGTCTCTACTTACCCACCAAAAATCACATAACAAGTTGTACTCTTCCCAAGTTGCCCGCATATCATAGGACCTTGTCTTCAAGGCCTCCCTAAACATTGTTGCACTGCCATTTTGTTCTTATAACATTGCTACAATGTTCATTTTCATTACCAAATACTCGATATACAAACGCTAACATATGATCTTTCCTTAAATATGCTTATGCATCATAAAAAAACTCCATCCATGCAAGCCCTTTTGTCAATCATAAATTTGTGGCATTGCCAATCTCAGACACACAAATTTCCATCAATCCATGGCATCGCTTACAGTGGCCATATATAACCATTTTGCGTCTAAAAAAAGTCTTGTATTGCCTATTGTAGTAACTTTAGAATTCCACCAGCTTTTGACATTCTTTCTTAATTAGGCATAAGATGTCCATTGCATCTAAATGGACCATATATAATTGTTTTGCATCTAAGGAGAAGTCTTATATTGTCTATTTGTAGTGATTTGAAAGTTCATGCAGAATTTGACATTTTTGTTGAATTAAGCATAAGATGTCCATTGCATCTAAATGGATGTGGTCATTTTCCCTTGGGAAATATGGAAAAATGTGGAATGGGTCAACATGCTTCTGCACCAAAAACCTCATGCACCCATGTAGCCTCTTTTGTCGCTCATAGAACTGCAGCATTCCTAGTGTCATAAACAAAATTTGTCATCAATACATGGCATCACGATTCAGATATATTCCAGCTAAAACATAAACATTTTGGTTCTTTTTTATTGCTACTTTGAATTGCAATGTGTTTGGTGGGAATTCCAATTTTTTCTTGGGAAAGCTCTCATACTTGTTAAAAAATAGACCAAAATAGTTGTTGACCATACATTTTGTGAAATAGGTTAATATTCCTATATCTTCTAGATCTCGAGATATACAATTATCGTTGGGTCGAAATACCACAATTGAGTTCAGTTTCATTACCAAATATGAAAACGCTAACATATGATATTTCCTTAAATATACTTCTGCATAAAAAAAATCCATCCATGCAAGCCCTTTTGTCAATCATAATTCGCAGCATTGCCAATCTCGGACACACAAATTGCCATCAATCCATGGCATCTATTGCACCAGCCATTTATAACCATTTTGCATCTAAAAATAACTCTTATATTGCATGTTGTAATAACCTTACAATTCCACTAGCTTTTGACATTCTTTTTGAATTAAGCATAATATCTCCATTCCATCTAAATGAACCATATATAATTGTTTTAAGTCTAAAGAGAAGTCTTATATTGTCTTTTGTAGTGATTTGAAAGCTCATGCAGAATTTGACGTTTATGTTGAATTAAGCATAAGATGTCCATTGCATCTAAATGGATGTGGCCATTTTCCCTTGGGAAATATGGAAAAATGTGGAATGGGTCAAGATACCTCTGCACCCATGCAACCTCTTTTGTCGCTCATAGAATTGCAGCATTCCCAGTGTCATAAACAAAATTTGTCATCAATAAATGGCATCACGATTCAGAAATATTCCAACCAAAATAGAATTTGTTTTAGTTGTTTTGTATTGTTGCTTTGAATTGCAATGTGTTTGGTGTGAATTCCAAAGTTTTGTTGGGAAATATTTCATACTTGTAGGAAAAATAAACCAAAATAGTTGTTGACCATATCTTTTATGTAATAGGTTACTATGTCTATATCTTCTAAATCTCGAGATATAAAATGATCGTTGGGTTTAAATACCACAATCGATAAAGGAAATCTTCTATAACAAAGTATTGCTTTTATTGACCATAAGCTACATGCAAGGGTCATGTTGAAAAATACAAACAAAAAATTTAAGACATGACAAATGCCTTTTTTGTTGAACTAAAATAAAAATTACAATGCAAGATTGTATTTGCATATACAATTTGTAGTCCTTTCCTACTTTGTAAACTTTCCTTTCTATCTGTGGAGTTCAAAGCCACCGCCCATTGTCTATCTTCATATGTATAATATATAGAGAGATTTATTTGTTGTGTTGTCTTACTTTCCATTGGTGTACTTAATAGGATGATTCCATATAATATAATGAAAACTTAATTTAAATTGTTGAATTAATTGTTGCGTTTAATGGCAACTTCAAAGTTTCATTGCCCAAGTTGTTCATACTTGTTGTTTCCAAACAAGTTTTGTCGATCAGGTAAAATTGAAACATCTGATTCACATGTCAAATAGATAAATCAACTTGTCTACATGGATTCATGTGGAGCAATTTTTTTTCTATATGGAGTTATTACAAACTATTCCATATGGTCACTTTTTAATGCATTGGTTGTGATAAACACAACCTAATTATAGTCCTCTCTAAGGAGAGTTCCAAGAAAAGAAATGTTATAGGTTGAACAAAAGGATGAATTTATAAACCATGTTGCTAAAAAAAACTGACATAATCGTAGAAATATAGTCAAACAATTGTCCATTTAATGTTGATCAATTGATTGGATCATTTCATAGCAAATTGTTGGAGTTCAAAAGGAAAGTGAAATCTAGATAAGCATTGAGTTTTGTCGTACATATTACAAATAAACTTTTTTATCACATGAATATTGAACAAGGTGCTTTGCAAACTTCAATTAAAGGACAAGGTTACTTCCTCCTTGTGTCAAACATAGATCACATTACCAAACATTGAGACATTTGTTGAATGTTTTAATGAGGATGAATAATCCAATATTTCTTCTTTCATGAGAGTTGGTCTTACAGATTGGAATAAGTTGTAGATTTTTATAATAGGTCATCCTCATTATAGGTTCCATATTTTTATAATGCAATATAATAGTGGCAAATATTTAGGTGAGCGCCATTAGTAAGTTAACATGCCTTAGATATATTCATTTCCTATCTCTATTCTCCCCTAGAGAAGGGAAAATCAGTCATCAAAGCAAAGGCGGTGCAGGAAACCCGATGAATTGAAGAGTCAGACAAGATCTTTGAATTCCTTAATAGATAAGCTGCAATGAAGAACGAGGTCCATGTTTGAACTAAACGACCAACCTTCTTGTGATGATGGAGCAACAATGTGTTGATGGAGCATTTAGGGAGAGCGTTGATGTCGATGAAGGGACATCAACGATGTGTTCTTCATCGACTCGAGCGGTGGTAAACAAACAGGTGACTAGAGTGACCCCACAAACCCTTATCGTAAACACAAGCCACTTGGAAATAAGACCATTACTTAAAATCCCTCGGTGTGAAACCTTCAAAAAACCATCAACGTGAAACCTTCGCCCCATTTTTCTCTTCCCTGGCTCCAAATATAGCCATCTTTTTTAAGTACAATAGACAATAATTTGTATAAGGGTTTATGTCACATTTAACATTAGCAACAAACAAATCATTACCATATATCCATCTTGAATATAGCCATGGTTGAACATATACAAATCATCAAACTATTCTGAAGAAAAGTTAACAATATTAAGTTCTTGCATATAGAAGCTATCTAAGCTCTTACAACAAGCCTTCTCTTCCCTGACCATACCTTTCATTCAATGAGTTACTATGTTTATGTATTATAGATCTCAAGATAGACAATGATCCTTGGGTTTCAAAGCCACAACTAGAAAATAAAGTTTGTACAACACAATTTTCATTTTGTTGACCATACCCTTGATGGATGGGTTATTTGGGAAAACAAAAAATATTTCCCAAGGCATTATACAGTACATTTTTTTGGGAACTAAGTTATACATCACAATGCAAATATCTATTTGCACATATGATTTGTAGTTATTTCTTGCTATGTATAAACTTTCCTTTCTATTTGTGGATTTCAAAGCCAATTGGCAATGACCATTGTCTATATTCATATCTATACTATATATAAACATCTCTTTGGTGTCTTGCTTTTCCCTCCATGTATGTACTTTACTAGGATGATTCCATATACTATAATGCAAATTTATTTTAATCTAATGTAATTTATTGTCAATGTTTGACCATACTTAAACATATTGGATATTATACATATGTGTTTTAGATATTAAGATATACAGTATTTATTTTCAATTTCTACCCATCGCATCATATTCTTTTTCCAATATTGTGGTCTTCATTCTATGGCTATACAAATACTTTATTAGTCTTAGAAATTATAATACATATTTTATTTACCTTAAAGATTGAAATAGAAAAAGAAAAACAAATTGACAACACTTATATGTGTCAACTAATTACCTCTCATGACCTCTATATCATTTGCAGTTTTACAATTTCCTCCTTACTTTTTTTCCACTTAATGGATTCTACACCCTTAGTGCATCACATGTATTTTTTTGCCATTCTTTTTAACATACTTCTTGTTACTAGGACTATCACATTGCTTGTGCTTGAGGTTGTTACAGTGGATGCATCGATTATCGGAAAGCCTTCGTCTTACCACTTAGCTAAAAACGTTCCCTTGCAAAGTAGTTCCTATCTTCCAAAGACTAACTCTATTGAACCTTGCACCCCTTCACTTGCTAGCCCTACCTCGATAAATTCAAACCCTAACCTTATCGCATCTACAATCCCATTCACATCACTTACCTCTTCTAACAAAATTTGGAGCATTCAAGGTTGAGTCATTGCCAAAACAATCATTCATGAATACGAAAATTAACAAGGCCCTGGGAAAGTGTTTGGTTTTGACCTTGTTAATGCTTCACACGATGAAATACATATCTCTACATTCAATGAATTGGCAATTTCTTTGTATGACCAAATACAAATTGGTATGGTATACATAGTCTTGAATGGCACAATCAAAGCATCCAATCCAACATACAACCACTTGAAAATCCATCATGATATTTTCCTAGGTTCCTCCTCAACCATCCAACCATGCTTAGAGGAATATACTTTGATACCTTTACATTGCTTTCACTTTAAATATATTCAGGACATCCAAACTATACTTGTCAATTCCATGGTTAACCTTCTTGGACTTGTAATTTATGTTTCACCTGCATCAACTATATGAAAAAGAGATGGTTCAGAGACAGTCAGTAATACAATTGGACTCCAAGACATGTCAGGCTACAACATTGACATAACACTTTGGGGAGAGTACTGCCAAATTGAGGGAGCTCCACTTGCTAACCTTCGAAGTTTAGACACTCCTCCAACTTTATAAATCAAAGGTGGTCGTGTTACATAATTCAATAGGAAAATTGTTGGAACTATCTCCAACACAACTCTTTTTATAAACCGAATTATTGAAGAAACCGTCCTTATGAAAACATGGTTTCATGACAATGGATTTCATTCAACCTCGCCATCTTTGAGTCAGAAATTCAATTCCTATAATTCCCCCCCACGCAAACAAATCACCATCAATGAGATACAAACTCTTGAACCCTCTGAAAAAGACAATTTGGTATTCAATTGTTGTAACAATCACAAATGTTAACATGAACGACTTTCATTTCCTTGCATGCCCTCTTTTTGTTGATGGCATACAATGCATGAAAAAAAATTCCCACAAAGTTGGAAATGTTTGGTATTGTGCTAAATGTGATGGGGAGTTTCTTGAATGTGACTACTGCTACATAATAAAGGTTGACTTGGAGGATGTGTTCGGAAACCTTTATGGTGTCATAGATTTTGATGATTTTGCAAAAAACTCATGGGCATTTATGCAAAAGACCTATGTCTCCTCTCAACTATAGCAGTGCCCCTTGTTGAAATAGCCCGCAATATATGCAATAGGAAATTCCTTTTCACCCTTTCAGTTAGAACAGAGATATTTTGTGGAACTGCATGCGTAAAGGTTATAATTGTGATGGCTGAAGATGTTTCATAGACAACTTGACCTGCTTCTCTCCCTTCCTAAAAACCTATGCTATTGTTTTCCCTAAACATCCATTTGCGAAAATTCTTTGCACTCCATACTCATGCATTCATTAGCTTTGTTGGATTATCCCACAATATTAAGAGGGGGGGTGAATCAGTGTGTATTTTTTATTTTAAAATAAAATCACAAAATGAATCAAACAAGTTAAGACACAAATTTTATCGTGGAAACTTCAAAAAGAAAACCACCAATTCAAACTCATTAATAAGATGAATCTGCAAAATTTCTTTATTTGCTGCTACAGAAAGGATGCAACAACACCCTAGGTTTCTGTCTGATACAGTAGACAAGGATGCTCCAACACCCTGGGTTTCTTCCTGTAACAATAGACAAGGATGCTCCAACACCCTGGATTTCTTCCTGCTACAATAGACAAGGATGCTCCAACACCCTTTGTAGACTTATATCTTGCCCTAGCGCCACCCTACCACCCTTGACTGATTTATATCAGTATGCTATTCACTTCTTGGACTCTGTCATTCGCAATCATAGAGACCGGTTCTTTCCTTCAATTATTCTGTCAATAGGTACCTTCACGCTTCCTGCAAACACATCTCTTCACCATTGCGCCATTTCATTCTTTGATCGTGCCTCTTCAAAACAACTAAGCTAATTCCTTGTTAATCGATTTGTTGTTTAATCTTCCAGTTGTGACCTTCCACATTCTCCATCTCCGCCACCATCTTGATCCATTGATCTTATATCAGGATTCTTCATTATTGGAGATATAATATAGGATGCGGTATGTGGATTTCCGAACGCTAACATTTCTCAAAATGTCTTTTCACACTTAGTTTTCTGTCTCAATCGTTGCACACCATTGATCTCCTTCAAGCTCTTCGTGACTATTGATCTCCCAGACTGTGGATCGCCTAACTATGACATTTCTCAAAGTGTCTTTCTGCACCTAGCTTTCTGCCTCAACCGTTTTGCACCGTTGATCTCCTTCAATCTTTTCGTGATCGTCGATCTGAGGTGGAAATCATATATCGGATATGTGACCATTTCCAAATATCATTTCCCGATTTCCGCTTTCCGAACCAATATTTATACACTGTTGATATTTTACGGATGTCTCCTGACCATCGATCTTCCAGATTGCGGGATGCGAAATGTGAGTTCTCAAAAACTCAAACATTGCTTTCGCAATTCTCCACCTTCCATTTTCCGCACTAATATTTCTACAACGTCGATCTTTCACGGATGTCTTTCTGACCGCTGATCTTCTGGATCACAGGATGCAGAATGTGGATGTGGAACTATGACATTTCCTACAGTCTTTTCGTGATTCTCGACCTTTTGCTTTTCTCCTTCCACTTTTCTCCTTCAACTTTCCGCCTTCCGGACTTTGGGTTGCGGAAAGTCATATTATTCTAAGACCTTGATTTCTCATCTTCCACTTTTCACCTTCCTCTTTTCTTATGAGTCGTTGATGTCTTTGTGGGTTCACCTCTGTCTGTCGATCTACTATCTAATGTGGATTGCGGGTCCTCACTTTTCTTTTTGCGGAAATCATTCACCCCCGTCCATCTTCTCAAAACCGGATTTTCTCATTTCTCTCGACTGATCTGGACTGTCCACGTTGTCAGTCATTTCTTAATGAAATTCCGTTCCTATCTCAGCAGTTAACTCACCTACTAGTTGAATCTGAGAAATCCACGAGGACCGTCAGATCTATATCGACTCTAAAAATCATAAAGTGGATTTTAAGGAAATTTTGCGCACATAAAAGGTTTTCCAAACCGCGCAACTCCGCCCAGCGAAATCGATGTGCGTCGTCAATCTATTTTAATGATTGATCTCGGTCATTGATCTCGATCTCCTTCTTGGCAATTAATTTCTGATTTCGCAGTCCAACTCCCTTGTTATATCCCTCGCTATTATCTCAGCGAAATCCATATTAGCCGTAGATCTTATTCCACCTTTAATCTCCACTACACGATCTTCAAGCATATGAATGAGGATTATCAATTTATCTCATTCATAACTCTAACTTGTGAAATTTAATCACAATCGTGGACTTTCTCTTACCATGATCTCAACCACTAATACCTGCACATACTCAGGCCTACAGGTTCACCATCGATCCTTACAGTGATCGATCAATTGATCTTTGTCTCCCCTCACTCTCAAAATCCTTAAATCCTCAGTACTGACTTTCCTTTGTGTCATTTCTGAATTCATCCTGCCACCATATCTACTGGTTATTCCTTTGCCAGACATGAAACCATTTGTCATCAATGACAACTTATATTCTCAACAATATTCCCCTTTGGCATTGATGGTAATATCACGTATCTAAACCTTCTCTCCCTTTGACAACAATGACAAAGGATAACTTGTTATGCCATTGAGGATTTCCTATCTTTCTTCTTTCTGACAACTCCCCCTGCCATAATATACCCCCCTGAGATTGTGCTTCCTCCTCTACAACTTTTGAAAGGGAATCACTCCCATCTTCTGTCTAAGATGCTCAAAGGCTTCCTTAGGTAGTGGCTTGGTGAAAATGTCAGCAACCTATTCTTTTGTGTCAACATACTCTAGTTTGACAACCTTCTGGGATACTTTCTCTTAGGAAGTGATATTTTATTGGTATGTGTTTTGTCTTGGAGTGCATGACAGGGTTTTTTTGACATGTTTATGGCACTGCTATTATTGCAATTTATTATTATTTGGTGCTCATACTTCACAAGTAAGTCTTCTAGTGTCTGCTTCATCCAAATGACCTAGGTGCAACATGATGCATCAACAATATTTCGGCCTCTTCTGTGGAGAGTGAAATGGAAGTTTGTTTTTTACTTAACCATGAAACCAAACAATTTCCTAAGAAAAATGCTGCTCCACTAGTAATTTTATCGATCATCAACACTTCCCAATATGCATCAGTAAATGCTTTTAAAATAAAGTCTTGAGTCTTGGGTACCATAACCCATAATCCATAGTACCTTTCAAATATTTGAAAATTATTTTTACTGCAGTTACATGCGTTTCTTTAGGGCTTGATTGCAACCTAGCAACCAAATCTACAACTTTCATTACATCCGGTCTTGTAGCTGTCACATACAACAGGCTACCTATCATGGATCTGTACATGGTATGATCCACTTCCAAAGATTCATTGTCCTTGCTTAATTTGCACCTTGTGATCATAGGAGTACCAACAGGTTTAGAGTCTTCCATCTTAAATCTTTTAAGCATGTCTTTGATGTACTTAGTTTGAGAGATAAAGATTCCTTTGTCTGTTTGGTAAACTTGCAACCCCAAGAAGAATGTTAGTTCACCCAACATTGACATTTCGAATTCCTTCTTCATTTCAGAAGAAAATTTTACACTTAGTGTTTGTAACTTGCTTCCAAATATGATGTCATCTACATAAAAAACAACAATGACCATATTTTCATCTTCGATTTTTAAGTAGAGATTACTTTTAGTGACCACTCTCTTAAATATTTTTTGTTTTAAATAGTTGTATAGCCTTGAAAACCAAGCCCTTGGAGCTTGTTTGAGATCATAGAATGCCTTTTTTAGTTTGCAAACATAGTCTCTATTTTCTGATAGTAGGAACCCTTCAGGTTGTTCAATATAAACCTCTTCGTCTATTTTTCCATTCAAAAACACAGACTTAACATCCATTTGATACACTTTAAAGTTTTTATGGCATGAGAGTTCTAGAAACATTCTGATTGATTCAAGTCTTGCCACAGGAGAATAAGTTTCTTCAAAATCAATCCCTTCTACCTGAGCATACCCTTTACATACTAATCTTTCCTTGTTCCTTATCACTTGACCATCCTGATTGAATTTGTTCTTGAAAACCCATTTGGTCCCTATAACATTCTTATCTTTAGGTCTTGGGACAAGTTCCCAGGTCTCATTTTTCTCAATCTGATCTAATTCTTCATTCATGGCTTTGACCCATTCATTATTCTTGCTTAATTTTGTAAAATTATTAGGTTCCACTATTGAGAGTAGGGCTTGTTCATTAAATGTTAGTTGTCTCCTTGTACTGACTTCAACATTTTTATCATCTATGATATTTGTTTCTAGATGATTCTTTTGTATCCTTCTAGATGGATTTTTTGTATCAGGTATTGGGGAGTATTCTTCACTTTCCGTTGTATCTTCCTTTTCTATTCCTTCTTCTTCATCATGAGTAATTTCGTCCTCCTGCAACTCTTCCTATTATTCATTATTTTTATTTTCAACACTGTCATGAGTCCACTGATCCTAGTGACTATGGCATAGAAGGATTGCTCACATCAATTACAAAGCACAACCTCATGTGAACAAAGTAGTGACGAGATTACCAGACATGAAGATAAAACATGAAGGAATTTGCAAAGGATGTGTGAAAGGAAAGAACATCAAGAATCCATTTCCAAAGAGAGAAACAAAAAAAAAAGGTACATTGGAATTGATTCATTCAGATGTGTGTGGTCCAATGTCTTCCACATCCTTAAGTGGCTTTGAATATTATATCATATTTATTGATGACTATTCAAAAAAGACTTGGATATACTCCTTGAAAGCAAAGAGTGAAGTGTTTGAGAAATTTAAAGAATTCAAAGCCTTGAAAGAGAATCTTTCAGACAAGAAAATAAAGACACTCTGATAAGACAATGGCGGAGAATATACTTCAAAAGAGTTTGAAGCCTTTTGCAAAGATGCTGAAATCAGGAGGGAACTAACTACTCCCTACAATCCTCAACAGAATGGGGTTACAGAAAGAAAGAACAGATCCATCATGGAGGTAGTGAAGACAATGATATATGATCAAGATCTTCCAATGCACTTATGGGCAGAAGTAATAAGAACTGATGTATATGTACATAATAGAATATCTCACAGTCCTCTTGGATTCAAAACTCTAGAAGTGATGTTCACGAGAAAGAAGCTTGAGGTAAGTCACCTCAAAATATTTGGTTGTCCAGTATATATTCATATACCAAAATAGAAAAGAACCAAGTTAGACCCTTCTGGAAAGAAGGGAATATCTATTGGATACTGTGAAGTATCCAAGGCATTCAGAATTTACATTCCTGGATTCCATCACATGGAAATCAATAGAGATGTAACCTTCGATGAAGAAGTAGCTCTCAAGAGATCCAAAAAATGCCAACATGAAGAAGTGTATGAGGAATATGCACCTCCCAGAAATGTAGAGATTACATTCCTCCCTGGAGATGAAGTTCCTGAAGAACATGACATGACACAACCACAAGAACCTCCTATGATGGAGATATCATGAAAGAGAAATCCTGGTTGGGAAAGAGAGATTATACAAGAAGTAGAAAGATATGGAGCTCCTGAAGGCTCCACAAGGGTAATTAAGAAGCCTAAGACTTTTTCCAACTATGTAGCTTTGATGTGTGATCTTGTAGATCAAGAACCTACAAACTACGAAGAAGCGGTATAGAAGAAAGAATGGGTAGAAGCAATGACTGAAGAATACCGGTCAATAATGAAGAATGATTTATGGGATATAGTTCCCAAACCAGAAGGAAAGAGTGTAGTATCCTCCAAATGGATCTAGAAGATAAAACATGCAGCTGACAGAAGTATCGAGAAGTATAAAGCAAGATTTGTGGACAAAGGTTTCTCTCAGAAAGAGGGAATTGATTATGAAGAGACATTTGCTTCAGTAGCATGGTATAGTTCGGTTAGAGCTATCATGGCACTTGCATCCATGATTAAGTGGGACTTACACCAGATGGATGTGAAAACAGCCTTCTTGAATGGTGTGACTAAAAAGAAGTATACATAGAGCATCCACAAGGATTTGAAGTTGAAGATAGATGAACTCATGTATGCAAGTTGAAGAAAGCCCTGTATGGATTGAAGCAAGCTCCTAGAGCTTGGTATGGAAGAATAGATAGTTTCCTGACAAACATGGGCTTAGCCAAGAGTAAAGCCGATCCTAACCTTTACTTCAAGGTTATAGAAGATGAACCTGTCATACTATTATTATATGTGGATGATTTATTTTTGACAGGGAATGAGAAACACATTATGGAAAGCAAGAAGAAACTCGCTGAAGAATTTGAGATGAAAGACCTTGGGTTAATGCATTATTTCCTAGGTCTGGAAGTATGGCAAAGTTTAGAAGGAATCTTTCTCAACCAGGGAAAGTATGTAGTAGAGATATTGAAAAGATTTGATATGTTGGAATGCAAAGCCATGGCCACACCCATGGATTCAAACCTGAAGTTGTTAGCTGATGACTCATCAGAGTTAGTGGATGTGACTCAATACAGACAGATCATTGGGTCATTGATGTACCTAACAAATACCATACCTGATATTTGTTTTGATGTGAACACTCTAAGTCAATATCTAGTACAACAAAACATGTGATGAGATATCTAAAAGGGACTATAGACTTTGGTCTATACTATGATGGAATCCATGAGTACAGATTGTATGGCTACACGGATGCATATTGGGCTGGAAGTGTCTCAGACAGGAAAAGCACATCAAGTGGATGTTATAGTCTAGGATCTGCTATGATTTCATGGTTTAGCATGAAACAGTCCAGTGTTGCTCTTAGTACGGCTGAAGCAGAATATATAGTAGCTTTCTCTGCTAGTTGTGAATCCATATGGCTTCAGAAACTGATGTCAGGGTTATTCAACCTAGAGTTGGATACTATCATGATTCTATGTGATAACCAAACTTGTATAAAGATGCCAAAGAACCCAGTGTTCCATGACAGATCGAAGCACATAGAAATCCAGTATTTCTACATTCGAGATATCATGCAGAAGGGAGCCATAAAGCTCCAATATGTGAGTATTGATTAACAAGTTGCTGATGTGTTGACGAAGCCTCTGTCTCGAGTAAAGTTCAAATAATTTCGTGACAAGCTTGGTGTTGTTCGGGAAGACCTTCCTCGAAAGGGGGAGTAGTGATGTAGCAGTGGGATTGTATCATCCCTAGACATTTGTCCTAAAGTGATCCAGTGACTTCGGTCCTTGAGAATGACGAGGGATTGTATCATCCCAGGAAATTTGTCCAGAAATGATCCAGTGACTTCAGTCCTCGAGAATGTGGTGGGATTGCATCATCCCTGAACTTCTGTTCAAAATGTATCCGGAGGCTTCGGTCCCTGTGAATGTGGTGGGATTTCATCATCCCTGAACTTCTTTTCAAAATGTATCCCGAGGCTTCAATACCCATGAATGTGGTGGGATTGCATCATCCCTGAACTTCTCTTCAAAATGTATCTGGAGGCTTTGGTCCCCGTGAATGTGGTGGGATTGCATCATCCCTAAACTTTTGTTCAAAATGTATCTGGACGCTTCGGTCCCCGTGAATGTGGTAGGATTGCATCATCCCTAAACTTTTGTTCAAAATGTATCCAGAGGCTTCAGTCCTCGTGAATGTGGTGGGATTGCATCATCCCTGAACTTTTGTTTAAAATGTATCCGAATATTTTGGTCCTCGTGAATGTGGTAGGATTGCATCATCCTTGGACATAGTCCTAAAGTGATAGGGAGTGATTATCCTGTAATTGTATCCGATGGCCTCGGCTGTCGAGAATGTTGTAGGATTGTATCATCCTTGGACTTTAAGTCCAAAAGTGATCCGAAGACTTTCGTCTTCATGTTGTGGATTGCAGGTTGTTTCTGATGATGATGATGTTACTGATAGAAAGAATAGAGTATGATGATGATGATGTTATTGATCGAAAGATCGGAGTGTGATGATGATGATGTTACTAATCAAAAGATCAAAGTGTGATGATGATGATGTTACTAATCGAAAGATCAGAGTGTGATGATGACGATGTTACTGATCGAAATATCAGAGTGTGATGATAATGATGCTACTGATCGAAAGATCAGAGTGTGATGATGATGATGATGTTGTTGATCAAAAGTTCAAAGTATGATGATGACGACGATGATCGAAAGTTCAAAATATGATGATGATGATGTTGCTGATCGAAAGGTCAAAGTGCTGATGATGATGTTTCTGATCAAAATATCAAAGTGACGATGATGACATTGCTAATCGAAAGGTCAAAGAGCCGATGAAGATGTTGTTGATCAATCGAGCTGTCAAAGTGTTGCTGCTGCTGAAGATGAAGATGAAGAATATATGATGAAAATATTCCAATGATTTATAGATGTATCACCCTGATGATGTTGATGATTCCTTCTCTCTCTTACTGTAGTTGTTGTTATAGAATACCCTTCTTGTTAAGGGGGAGTGTTGAATTATTGTAAATTCGAAGAATATTCTAAATATATTATGTGGTCCTCGATGTTCCTATCGGGAGAATTACTTGTATTACTCTGTACCCTGATTTTCTTATCGGGATAATTACCAAGATTCATGAGGAATTCCCCTCCATTGTAAGCCAGGTAAAAAGTACCCTCCTAAATGTATTATTATATTAGGTTAACCCAGTTGTGGTTACTCGAGCTTACAAGTTTACTCGAGTCTACATGACATGGTTAAATATTAAGTGAACGAAAGAATATAAATAGAGGTGAGGTGCTCCTCATTTGGAACACACTCACACTCACTTGTGTAGCGCATTAGAGAGAGAGAGAGAGAGAGAGAGAGAGAGAGAGAGAGAGAGAGAGAGAGAGCTGTAGCTGGAGAAGGAGGAGGATCAGTCTTTTGGTTTTACCTTTTATCTTTTTGGGGCATCTATATTGAGGAAGCTTTTGCTAGGTTTTTCCCACAATAAATTTGTGTTGTTCTTGTGATACTATTTCTTTCAGTGATCCTGTCTATATGATTTTGTTATGAAATTGAAATTAAATGCTGATAATCTAGCTTAGCATATGGATTTTTAACACCTTTTTGATTCCTTCTTCTTCATCATGAGTACTTTTGTCCTCCTACAACTCTTCCTTTTCTTCATTATTTGTATTTTCAACACTGTCATGACTTCTTTCTCTTCTTGGCTTTAAATCATCTACTCTTACATCTGCATTTTCTACAATATTGTGTAACCTTTTATTGTAACATCTATATTCCTTCTTGGTGTATGAATATCCTAGAAATATTCCTTCATCAGTCCTAGAGTCAAACTTGCCAAGGTCATCCTTGTTCCTTTTAATGTAACAATTACTGCCAAACACTTTGAAATATTTGACTGAGGCTGGTCTTCCATACCATAGTTCATAAGGGGTCTTGTCCTTATTCACTCTGAGTTGTTCTCTATTAAGTATATAGACAACTGTGTATACTGCTTCTTTCCAGTATGCATTTGACAACTTTGCTTCATTAAGCATTGTTTTGGAATCTTCTTGGGTTGTTGTATTTTTTCTTTCAACAAAAACATTCTAATGAGGAGTATTTGCAACCGAAAATTGTCTCTTAATTCCATGTGTCTCACAAAACTCATTGAACTCATTTGAAGCAAACTCTCCACCATTGTCAGATCTAAGACTTTTGATTTTCACATGTGTCTCATTTTCAACCATTGCTTTGAATATTCTGAACTTCTCAAAGGATTCTGACTTTTTTTTGAGAAATGTCACCCAAGTCATCTGTGTGTAATCATCAAAGATCAACATGAAATAATATTCCCCCCTGCAGGCTTTTAGTTCTTATTGGTCCATAGAGTTCTGTGTGCACTATTTCCAGAGGATGCGAGGTCATATGTTCTTTTGTTTTAAAACTGTCTCTAGTTTGATTCCCATGTTGACAATGTTTACAAACTGAGTTAAGAGGTTTTACAATTTTAGGCAAGTCTCTTACAGCTTCCTTCTTACTTATTTTGACAAGATTGTCAAAATTTAAATGTCCCAACCTTTTATGCCATAACCAAGTTTCATCAACCATACTTAAGTAACATTGATTTTCACTTTTCAGGATGTAGACATTGTTTAAATTTTTTATAGCCATGCCAACCACTCTTCCTAAGTCCTTTTTCCTGATTTCACATTTCTCTGAGTCAAAAATACAGATGTGCCCTTGATCACATGTTTGACTTACACTAAGGAGATTAGGCTTGCGATTTTATACTAGTAATACATTTTCTGCTTTGATATTGTTATTAACAACAAGTGTTCCTTTGCCAATTATCTTGGAAGACAAATTGTCTCAAAAAGTGAATTTACATATATGAATTTGTTTGGGTCATTGGTCATATGTTTTGAACACCCACTGTCCAAGTGCCATAGGTCTTGATTTTCTGTTGCACATAGAGCAATCGTGGAACTTTCCTTTTCTTCATTTTCCCTCCAATACTTCTTTTTTTTTTTGTCTTGAGACATAATTGCAACAGTATTCTTTGTAGGAGTCATCAGTTTACAATCTCTTTCCATGTGTCCATGGTTATTACATTGTAACACTTTATGTCATATTTTTGAAGAAGTGTAAAAGGATTGTGATTTCCTTTTGGTTTATTACTTGACAACTTCTTCTTGTATTCAGGAACCTTCCCATTTGCTCTGCAATTTAAGGATTTATGATCAAAGTTATTACAAGAGTAACAGTGACCTAAAAAGATCTGCAGATATCTATTTGGTCTCTTAGGCACCATATTATTTCTTTTTTTTAATCTTGACAGTTTGGGGCAGTTCTCTTGCTCTCTTCTTTTTTCACTGGACTCTTTAGTGCTTCAGCATGACTTTTCTTGTTTCCTCCTTGATTAGTGAAAGATAAACATTTTGGTTTCTTTTTTTTGTAAAATCCCAAGCCAGATCTATCACTTGATGCTCTTTGGCTATTCAGGATGTCATTTGGAATCATGTTCAAACTTTGATTTGATAGATCCTTCATCAAGTTTTTTCTTGAATTGTATGATCTCTTCTTCAAGTTTCTCAGATTCTTGTATTCTTCTTTTGAGCTACAGGTTTAGATCCTCCTCGGTCCTTTTGGAATCTAGAAGTTGAGCTTCCAACTCACTAATGATATGACTTGACTGTTTGTTCTTTTTCCTGCATTTCTCAAGTCACTCAAGAGCGTTAACAAGTTTAGCTCTTAAGGCTACTTCTCCTTCTTCATCCGAGTCACAATTTGAAGCTTGAGTATCTAAACCATGAATAGAATCTCAGTTTCCTCATATTCTCTTGTATCTGTATCTTCACTATCTTCCATGGTGTGGACAATTTTCTTTTTCTCATAGGACTTCTTCTTGTTTCATGCTTTACCCTTTTTGAATTCTGAGGTTTCTCTCGCATCACTATCATCTTGTTTAGGGTAAGTACATTTTGAAGCAAAATGTCCAATGCTTCCACAGTTAAAACATTTTAGGGGTAACTTTCCTTTATATTTTCTAGTACCCTTCTCAAGTTTTTTAATAAAAAGAGCTTCCTCATCATCTAGGTTCTCTGTTTGATTTTTGGATGAGGATTTAAATGCTGCTTCTTTTCTTGAGGATTCATTTAGTCCCGTTCTCATCTCATATGTAGTGAGGATTCCATTTAATTCATCTACTGTCAATTGGTCAAGATCATATCATTATTCTAGGGTGGATACTTTTGAGTCATATTTCATTGGAAACGTTCTTAGTACCTTGCTCACAACTTCTTTCTCTTTTAATTTTCCTCCAAGACCTCTAATGGCATTGACAACCTCATCTACTCTTAGAAGGTAATCCCCAATATTTTCTTCTTTCATTTTAAGGCTCTCAAAATTCCCTTTATATGTTTGAAGCTTGGATTCTTTGACTTTACATGCTCCTTCATAGATAACTTTTAACTTATCCCAGGCTTGTTTGGAAGTCTTGCATTACATAACTTTTGTAAATACAGAGTTTGTCAACCAACTCAGGATTGCATTTAGGGCTTTGGCATTACCTTCATATTGTCCTAGTTCGATAATATCTATAGGTGCTTGGTAATCTATTTTATATTCCTTTATAATTGCATCCCAAACCTTACATCCAAGGGACATCAGATGGCACTTCATTCTCACACTCCAGTAAGCATAATTTTCTCCTACAAACAATGGTGGTTTGTTGGTGGCTAAACCTTCTTATTGATCCATAGTGGTTTTAAAATAGGATCTACCTTCCAGTGGTTAAACGGTGATGAAGGAACCGACTCTGATACCAATTGTTGGATTATCCCACGACAAGGATGCTCCAACACCCTTTGTAGACTTATAGCCTGCCCTAGTGCCACCCTACCAACCTGGACTGATTTTTATTAGTCTAATATTCACTTCTTGAACTCTACCATTCACAATCACAGAGACCAATTCTTTCCTTCAATTATCCTGTCAATAAATACCTTCACACTTCCTACAGACGCATTTCTTCACCATTGCACCATTCCATTATTTGATCATGCCTCTTCAAAATAACTAAGCTAATTCCCTGCTAATCGATTTGTTGTTTAATCTTCCAGTCATGGACTTTCGCATTCTCCATCTACGCAACCATATTGAGTCGTTGATCTTATATCAGGATTCTTCCTGACCGTAGATCTAAGATAGGATGCGGTATGCGGATTTCTGAATGGCGACATTTCTCAAAATATATTTCCGCACTTAGCTTTCCACCTCAACCATTCCACGCCGTTGATGTCCTTCAAGCTCTTCGTTACCATTGATCTCCCAGATTGTAGATCGCCTAACTATGAAATTTCTCAAAGTGTCTCTCCGCACATAGCTTTCCTCCTCAACCGTTCTGCACCATTGATCTCTTTTAATCTTTTCGTGACCATCAATCCGAGGTGGAAATCAGATATCGGATATGTGACCTTTTCCACATATCATTTCCTGATTTATGCTTTCTGATCCAATCTTTCCGCACCGTTGATCTTTTACAAATGTCTCATGACCGTCGATCTTCCGGATTGCGGGATGCATAATGCGGGTTCTCAAAAACTCAAACGTTGATTTCGCAATTCTCACTAATATTCCTCACTAATATTTCTGCATAGTTTATCTTTCATAGATGTATTTTTGATTGTCGATCTTCCATATCACGGGTTGTAGAATGCGGAACTGTGACATTTCCCACAGTCTTTTCACGATTCTTCTCCTTCCGCTTTTCGCCTTTTGGAATTCGGGTTGCGGAAACTCATATTATTCTAGACCTTGATTTCTCATCTTCCACTTTTCTTATGAACCATTGATTTCTTTTTGGGTTCACCTCTGTCTATCAATCTACTATCTAATGTGGATTGTGGATCCTCACTTTTCTTTGTGTGGAAATCATTCACTGCCGTCAATCTTCTCAAAGCCGAATTCCACATTTCTCTCGGTTGATCTGGACTGTCCACATTGTCAATCATTTCTTAATGAAATTTCTCTCCTATATCAGTAGTTAACTCACCTGCTAGTTGAATCCGCGAAATCCATGAGGACCATCAGATCTAGATCGACAGTGGACTCCGAAAATCATAAAGTTGATTTTAAGGAAATTTCATGCACATAAAAGGTTTTCCAAACTGCGCAACTCCACCTGGTGAAATCGATGTGCACCGTCGATCTATTTTAATGATAGATCTTGGTCATTGATCTCGATCTCCTTATTGGTGATTAGTTTCTGATTTCGTAGACAAACTCCCTTGTTATCTCCCTCGCTATTAACTCAACGAAATCCACATTAGCTGTAGATCTTATTCCATCTTTAATTTCCACCACACAATCTTCAAGCATATGAATGAGGATTATCAATTTATCTCATTCGCAACTCTAACTTGTGAAATTTAACCACAATCATGGATTTTATCTTACCATGATCTCTACCATTAATACATGCACAGACTTAGGCCTATAGGTTCACCATCGATCCTTACAGTGATCGATCAACCAATCTATGTCTCCCCTCACTCTCAGAATCCTTAAATCCTTAGTACTGACGTTCCTTTGTGTCATTTTTGAATTCATCCTACTAACATATCTACTGGTTATTCCTTTGTCATACATGAAACCCTTTCACATCAATGACAACTTATATTCTCAACAATATTTTGTGATGATTCACTTGACTCTCACAGTTATCCTTATTTCATGTTTCAACATATAAGCCTTATTTTTTTACTCCATCAATAGTTTCCCCTTTCAACATTTCTAACTTGCTTTGTCACACTTTCAATGTACAAACTATCATTTAACATTTTGAAGTTAAATGTTATATGTAACCTATGTGGTGAATTTTGAACAAATTGGCATACTTTTATACAAATCATTTATTACATTTTTTATATTTTTTTCTTTCAGCAATGCTTATTTTCCATGGTTGCTTAATTTTATTTCCTTGTATACTAATTGTTTTGTACATGCTTTGTCATATTAAAGTTTTTTCTTTAATATTCTTGCTTTCTTACACTTAGCAAACTAGAAATTTTAACTTATATTTTTTCCTTAAATATTAATTGTTACCTTCATGGTTGCTTTTGAATATGCAATTACTTTACATTTCCTTTAACTCTCAATTTTTATATCCATATACTTTCCAATTGATAGATATACAAAATGTGTCCTTTCCACTAATAACACCTTATAGGTTTGTAACAAGTTGACACTTTTCTTGTAGACATGATCCCCAACCATGACAATGAACGCGCCAATGCACAAAGAAGACTTGTATATGCATAGAACAAAAATAAAAATAATAAGAAACAACGTCTTCTTTATAGAGATGCTCATCAAGCTATGCATATCCCTTCTACATTTTCTTTTGGTCAACCTTCCATCACACCATCCCTTCCGTCCCCCATGCAAAATCCATCCAATACGCCCCTTAATGATGCACATCAATGTTTTCGTACAAAATTGGACCAACTATCTTACTTCAATGTATGCTCAATATGCAATGAATCTTACCCTGACATTTCAACCAAAAAATCCCATGGTGCATATGCATGCTCTCGTTGCATTTCAGAAAGAAAAGGCCATCATTTTTCCTTGGCAAACAATATGGACCTTAACATACAACCGTCTGTCCTTGCAATACTTACACAAGTTGAAGAAATGCTCATTTGTCATTCCAACCCAATCCTGCAAGTCACGCATGCCCATGGAGGTCAATATAAATATCATGGTCATACTATTTGCTTCCCCCAAGACATTTCCAATATTTCCTCATCCCTACCAAACTTAATATCAGACCTTGACATCCTTGTTATTCGCAAATGATACCCTACAAACAAAACATATGAATTCTTTGTTAGTAGAACACGTGTTCTTACTTCTCTTGAATACAAAATGGCCAACGATCCCTATTACAAGGATGTTCGAGTTAAACCAATTGCATTATCTTCTTTGCCTCTTGATTCAACAAAAAATTCTCCTTTTCTTCCATGTCAATCCCCATGATACACCATTTCATGAACATACCTCATGTTCTACTGTGCAAGTACCAAATTCTCTTAAACCCTATGAATTACAATCCTCCTTTATTTCAACACAAACAAATTCTAGAATGGAGGTTGAGGAAATTAGACATTTCTTGCACATACCATATGGCTCACTCCCACCTTCCATTAACTTCCCCCTATAGGAATTTCTGATATTAATGAGTACAATACATATGGACTTTTTTCAATGGCCATTCCAACCTTGTTTCCCACCAGTGTTGCAATGCTTAAATAACCACACATTCATCAAGTTGAGATGCACGAGTATGCAATTCACCTCATCCACTACCATGACAACAAATTTGGCCAACACCCTTGTTTTCTCTACTACATATACAACCACATTATGTGGCATCATAATCATGCTACTGCTTCTATTTTTTTCAAATGTAACCTTGAAGATACAGTCCCCCCCACAATACCCGAGCTTGTCAATCAATTGCAAGATTTTCATGATGACAATATCGTTTAAAGTGTCGTGCACTTTAGGTCTACATTGCGTGGGACACGTTCGTATTGGAACAAAAGCATAGCTGAAATCACTAATATGATCACTCAACAAGGTACACCAACCTTCTTCTTGACCCTTAGTGTCATTGACACAAAATGGTTGGATTTACATGATCTGATTCCTTATACGCAGCCTCCTGCCACTTCAAATCAACACCATCAATGGAAGATTCACAACATCATATCCAACCCACATATTGCATCGCAATACATGCACAATAGATTCAAAATATTCCTTGAAGAGGTGCTTCAAAAATGACTTCATATAACTGACTTGTAGTGCAGGTATTTTACTACCTCTTACTTCTTATCCTTATCTTCATGTTCATCACTTGAAAAGTTTCCTTTCTAACATATTTATTTTGACTCCCATGTAGGTATGAATGGAAACATAGGGGATCCACACACATTCATGATTTCATATGGTTGCAGATGCACCAAATATGGACACATTGGACTGGGGAGATGTTGCTCACTTGAAGCTACAAAACATTACTTTGACAACTTTGTCACTGCCTAGAACCCTCGTTCCATTCACTTGCAAACCCCCAGGTTCCATCAGTCTGCTATAAATTATCCATGCACTCTTGGATCACCGTCCATACTTGCATCAAACCACTTGGTTGACTATGAAGAACTTGTAAATTGTGTTCAAAGACACACAAAATGTTTAGAATCTACTTGCCTTCATAAAAAAGGAACGTCTCTTAAATATCGTTATGATTTCCCCTTTGACCTACAAGCTACCTCTTCCTTGTTCATTGATGCAAACGGACGTAAAACCTACAATCCTGCAAGAAATGATTCCATTCTAAATATTCACAACTAAACCATGCTTTAAATATGGAGGGATAACATTGATTGCCAACATGTTCTTTCTAGGAATGATTTCCTCAAATACATTTCAAAGTATGCATCAAAAGCAGATCCAAAGTCAAAAAGCTACCATGATATTCTCTCTTGATTTGCAAATTCCACACCAATTGATTGGCCTATTCTTCACCAATCAGGAGATTTCTTGCACAAACAGTTGCAGAATGAGACATTAACGCACAAGAGAGTTGTCACATGCTCCAAAAACTCCCTCTTTTCCTTTGTGTCCACTCATTTTTTTCCTTGAATGCGAGACAAAGTGTTTTCCATCGTGTTTTTAATGACGCAACTAACACCCCTGCAACCCCCCCCTTCATTTTCGCATACATGAAAAGTCCCCCCCACCCTTGAACATATAACCCTTCTTGAAGCTACTCCTTCTTGGTCTTTCTCACCTCGTAGGAAAAGATATCCATGGAAACCAAATTCGCGTCCCAAGATTGTTCAAATATTCCCGCAATTCACTTCTATTCCTCCCTTCAATTCTCCATCTTTTGTACCGTTTTGTTGGAGCGAACTTCTTCTATACAAACATTTTCATGCCCTCCCTGATGATATTGGAACCACAAGTTTTGAAATTACTTCTCATTGGAATCACATTAAAGACACGTGTGTTGTATGGCATGTTGAACGGGTACCAGAAGAGCCCTCTACACCTCAAGTTGATAATTCCACCTCTGATCCAATTCCCTTTCCCTTACCCCTTTCCATGGTTGAATGAGAACTTCTTTCTCAAATCCGCCCTAGCAACGACATCCATATTGATGACCTTGAAATGATTGGACATTGCAATTTTGACAAAAATCATAATTGGACACATAACAATATCCCTTCACATTTGCATGAAACAACCATGTCATTCATTGACTTCAATCGCGTATCCACCCAACTACACAAATACACCTCTTCGACGCCTAATTCACATGATTCCTTGTCTCCCACACAACACATAGCCTTTAACCTTGTGCGCTTTCCCACTTTGGAAACACTACAACTCCTACCCACTCAAAATGGACGTTCAAGGTACCGCAGGAACATGGAAGTCTTACCTAATTTCTTTCCTAAAATTTGCACTCCAAAATTTCTTTGGACACAATGTCTCCCCCTTAATTGTCCTAGCTCCAACTGGTGTTGTTTCCTTTAAAATACATGCAATACTTACAATACATTCTTCTCTTTGAATACCCATTGTTGAAATGAACCCTCTTGAAGTCCAATCCCTTTCAAACCTTGAAGAAGAAATATGCCATATTTGAAACATTCTCATTGATGAAATGAGATTTATTGGACCAAAATTATTAACTGGCATTGATGCACGTTTACGTGAATCTTTCCCTTCCCGATGTATAGTCCCCTTTGGTGGTTGTTCCATGATCCTTCTTGGTGACTTTGGCTAATTCCCCCTTGTAAAGGACATCCCCATGTGTAACACCCCGGTTTTGACCCCGTTTGCATTAAATATACATGATACATATATTGTAAATAATCATGATGAGGAGCTAAAGGAAAAAGCCCCACCATCGATTTGGTTGTGTTATGTTTCGGATTGGAATGGTTGCCGATGGTATATCGGGACATATGGCATATATTAAATTGTGACATCATGTAATTGTGCATTTTAATTAAATAACCCAACTAGCTATGTTCACTGCAACTAAATTGAGAAGGGGCATGATTCCAAAGGATAAGGAAGGGGAATGTTTAACATTGAGTCATGGGGGAAGAGCCATGTGTCACCACTCTCTTTTGCTCACCACCACCTTAGTTATTCCGTTGTAGTTGGGGGCAGCGATTGGCTGGCAGAAAGACCACTATGCTCACACTCTCTCCACGACGTGCCTTGGGGTAGTGGATGGTCTGTCCACTGGGGATCGAGAGTCTGTTCATTTCCCTCACGTTGGGCGGAGTTAAAAGGTTCCACATTCCATCGTTGGGGGTTCGCCTTCCCTCTCTCACGTGGATTGCTAGTATGTGAGTTTCTTCCCCGTTCACGTAGAAAGATGGTTCTCCTCTGCCTCATAGATTTGTGGACTGGCGGATCAATTCTTTCCTCTATTCACACAGAGCTTTGTGTCTTTTTCCACCATTGACTAGACTGCGTAATGTTATGTGATTCCATCGTGGAATCGTGGTCGTAATGGCATTCACAGTTATGTGTTTTGGCTGTGTCTTTTTCCCCTCATGCACAGATTGAGGATTTGTTCCTTACCCACTGCCGTCTGTGCAATTTCTCTAGCGATTGCATTGAGGATCGGGTGCTGTGAGTTCATAGTCGTTTGTGGGCTACTGTTTGCCTATGTTTTACTTGGCTGTGTTTTCCCTTTTTGTGGTGGTATCATTTGAAGAATTGTTGAGAGTTCCTACGTTCTGGTCTACTGTGTTTTTCCCCTGTAAAAGCTTGAATAGCTATTTGGCTGCTTGCATGCAGTGGTTTTGTCCTCAGACTGCATTGGAGTGGTGAATGAGTGCCTGAGGTGCTTGATAAACCTGGTGGGTGAGAACCACACAGTCAGAGCTACTGAGATGGATTTCTTTTCCACAACCCCTGAATAGCACTGGAAGGGAGATCAGGGTCCGAGGGACTACGTTGCAGAGAAGGGACTGATTTCCTTGTGTTGGGTGTGTGTGGGTGTTCTAGAATCCAGGTTGGTTCTGGTGTTGGTGTCTGTAGCTCTTCAATGAGCTCACTAGCTTAGCATTTATCCTTTCCCAACTCCTGGATGGCCTGATAAATCCAACTCTATTGGCTTGGTCGATCTGCTGTTCACTTGATAAACCCAACTATGTTGGCTTGGTTGAACTGTGTACCATTGTGGTGGCATTATCCTTGGCTATGTGTAAGCCTGTTAGTTCCTTATTCCTTGGGAAATCATGCTCGGCTCGGGGGTGGCAGCGTTGCTGAGAGATTAAAGAGCACGCGGGCCTACGGTTGGATGGAATGTTGCAGCGACGTAGCCAGTTGCAGAACAAGTTCTCTATAAGATAAGTATTCTTGCCTAACTTGTGTCTGCAATTATAATTACCATTGATGAATGAATGACGGTATACATGTTAAATGCTGATCTATATATGCATGAGTATTGATTGATTTTTTTTTCTTCCATTGTGTATATGAATGATTATGCCTCATAATATGTTTGATGTTTTAAGCATCATGCTTCAACATTACATATATGTATGTTCATGTTCGTTGGGCTAGATTCCTGAATGATGTGATGTGTATCGTAGCATCCTCTTCGTCGATCGAAGGGTCGGGGATGTTATAGTGTGGTATCAGAGCTCTGGTTGCAGCATAGGCCTGAATGGGCCGTGAAGATGCAGTGATAGAGATTATGTTGCAACATTTGGGCCTCAGAGGGCTATGAGAAACAGTTAATAGAGGCAGGTTGCCTACTGCTCAGAAGAAACCAAGAAAAATGGGTGAAGATAAGAAAATTCACAAAGTTTTCTAAGTAACGAAATCTTCGGCCCATCGAAGAACTTAGTGCGAAGTTCCTCCGACACGGTGGAAGTATTAGTCTGATGGCCACCCGACGGAGGACAGCAGGCAGAAAATTTCACAATTCGTTAAAGGCCCGTTGACCATCGACAGAATATAGAGGATGGGGGAGCTGCAGTTTCGGCAGAGATCAGCTGAAGACCACCGAAATGCTGGCTCCACGTAGTGGAAGAACCTCCGATGTTTTGACTGTCAGCGATCGATGAATGTTAGTGGAAGGGAGCGCCGACAGCGATGATGGAGTAAGTTTTCAAAAATTTTCTAATGCAAGAAAATCATTGGCGATCGGTGGAAGTTAGTGGTATTGATCGTCGATGAACATCGACAAGAATTAGTTGAATGGATTGCCGCCATTGTGGGTGACTAGGGAACTAACCATCCGATGCAGCAGTTTCTAGTCGTTTTGACAGCCGACGCAGCGGAAGAAAGTGAAAGGAGAAAAGTTTTGAAATTTTTTCTAAGTCATAAAATTGTCGGTGAAATTTAGATGACGGAACCGCCGATGCGATGGCAGACCCCGAGAGAAATTAGTTGTTCGAACCGCCAATGCTGTCAGCAAAAAATATTTGTTGGGATCGCCGACACTATGGAAGGATTTAGTTGTTTGTCAGTCCGCCATTGTGGCTGCCGTGTGGACTAAAATGCTGACGCATAGTGCTTAGTGGTTCTAACCGCCGACAGAAGAAGAAAGTTTCGAAATTTTGTTTAAGTGTCGAAACCATCGGCGGAAGTTAGTTGATGAGACCGTCGATGGATGTCGGTGGAAAATAGTTGATCGAGCACCCACCATTGCGGATGGCTAGACAACTATGCATCCGACGGGTAGAGCGTCCGACCACCGATGGCGTAGAATTTCTGAAAGTTTTCTAAGGAGTGGGATCATTGGCGAACGGAGGAGAATAGTCGTTGGCATCACCGATGAATAGAAGATGGAAGAGCCGATGCAGCAGAAGACAAGGCAAGAAGAAAATTCAAAATTTTCTCTAAGGCACGAGATCATCGACCATTGGGAAATGTTAGTGGATCGGATCACCGATCGGGAAAAGTTCAATGAAGGTGACCTGCCGTTGCGGCTTCTTAGTCAACCATCCATCTGACGTCGCAACAACTAGTGCTTCCGACCACCGATGGGCTTGTGGCCACAGAAGACATAGGAAGATCGTGGGCCGCTGTTGCGAAAGCCTTGACAACTATCCCACTGATGCATTAGTCTCTCGACTCATAGATGCCGAGGTGTTTAGTGTATAATGGTTCCAAGTTTCGATAACATACTACGGTGGCGTGTAGTGCTCAGGAGTGCTGACACTGAGGAAGAGTCAGGGCTTGTGGAAACCGCCGTAGCAGACACCTAGAGGACTAAGTGTCCGATGCCATAGTAGGATGTCGCTTTGACTGCTAACAAAGCTTTGGTCTATGGAAATTATAATGGGATTGTTGGCCACCGTTGCGGAATGATAGACCATTGTAGGCCCGATACGGCAGAAGGAAATAGGCAAGCTACTCGCCGATACAATGGAGGATTAGTAAGGATAAGACCCGATGAACAATGAGTTTTCTCGTCGATGTCGACCAGAAATTTAGTTGGTTTTCCCACCGAAACGCCAGAGAGAAATAACTGAACAGATCACTGATGAACTAGGTGTTTTGACCACCAAAGTATCAGATAGATAGCTGAGAAGAGGTTTGATTGGGCCTAAGGAGATTTGGGTTTTTCAAAGGAACGTCTTAGCAATTTTTCAAGCAGTTTTTTACTGTCTTTCAGTCAGTTTTCAGCAGATTATCAGTAGTCACAAGGCTGAAAAGAAAGAGAGAAAAAAATTGTATTTTAAGCAAAATTGTGTTTTATGAATTTCCAGAAGAGGAAGGTAGGTAGTTTTGATTTATATTAATGATATGCATCTAACAGTTTGTTACTAACACATTGCAGAATTAGAGACAACTTCCAAGAGCAGTACTCCAGAAAGAATAGTGTGGTAATGCAAGAGGAGGTTCAGCCATGAGAACCCATGATGGGTATGATGCTCAGGATTCTTACGAGCGAGCAGAAGATGCCATGGTAGAAAATGTCTATAATGCAAATGATGACATAGAGTCTATTGGAAGGAGATTCCATGGGACACCGTCCGAGGTTGCAGCTACCATGAGAAGCTTGGTTAAAGCCCAGGAAGAGCAGCATCAGTTGAATGCTGGCATATTGCAGAGTTTGACAGACTTGCAGAAAAAGATAGATTCTGGACGGGTTACATCAAGGCCAGAAGGCAGTAAGAGCAGCACTAGGAGAAGGAGAAGGACTTCTAGTGGACCATCTAATTTTGAAGAATCCAGTGGAGATACAAGTTCATCTTCTCATAAGAGGAAAAGAAGAAGACACCATAGGGATCGCTCTCGAGATGAATTTAGGAAAGCTAAACCTCCTTCATTTGATGGTGAGATAAAGACGGGGCAAGAAGCTGAAGCTTGGCTTCTTGGGATAAAGAAGTACTTTCAAGTGCAGGATTATTCAGGAAACATGAAGGCACAAGTTGCCATATTCAAATGTGAATAGAAGAGCATCCATTTGGTGAGAACACTTCAAGCAAGTAAAGAGGATCAGTGAAAGGAAACTGAAGTGGAAATAGTTCAAGAAGTATTTCAGGCAGAAATACCTCTCTGATAGGTATTATGATGACAAGATCAAGGAGTTCCATGAGCTAATATTGGGACAACAGACCATGGATGAATATGCAAACAAGTTCTCTATAAAAAAGTATTCTTGCCTAACTTGTGTCTGCAATTATAATTACCATTGATGAATGAATGATGATATACATGTCAAATGCTGATCTGTATGTGCATGAGTATTGATTTATTTGTTTTGCTTCCGTTGTGTATATGAATGATTATGCCTCGTAATATGTTTGATGTTTTATGTATCATGCTTCAGCATTACATATATGTATGTTCATGTTCGTTGGGCTAGATGCTCGGATGATGTGATGTGTATCGTAGTGTCCTCTTCACCGGTTGGAGGGTTGAGGACATTACAGTGGTACATCAGAGATGTTGAAATTGTTGAGGTATGTCTGGTACATCAGAGATGAAAAAGTGAAGATCCAGTGGTTTCTGAGTGGATTGCCTCAAGACTATAAAGACAAAATTGAGTTTTATGAACCTAGGACCCTTGAAGAAACAATAAGGAAGGCCAAGTATTGCTATGAACAAAGAAAAGGTAAACCTAATTACCATAAGGCATGGAAGGACAAGAATAATGAGAAGTTTGACCAAAGAAGGAAAGGTTTCAAACCTTCTAGATTCAGGAATTAGCAGAAGTAGCCATCCCAAGATGCGAGTAATCCAATTGGAGTGACAGGTGGAAAGCCTAAAGAGCCACATCAGAATAAAGGTCCACTAAAATGTTGGAAATGTGAAGGACCTCACTTGCGTAGATATTGTCCACTTGAGAATGAAAGTGCAAGACCAACTTATAACATTCATGGAGCAGAAACAATGGGTCAAGTAGCAAGAGCAGTCCCTAGAATTTATGCAGCACTGGAGGACTGCCAGGCAGATCACCAGTCAACTATGGTTGAAGTTGCAGGTAAGATTGTTGAACAATCTGTTTCTATTTTGATTGACCCTGGCTCTACTCACAGTTACATTACTCCTAGAGTAGTGGAGATTTGTGCTTTTAAGAAGGTAAAGCATGGAAAATCTTGGTTAGTTCAGCTAGCCACTAGGACTACGAGAAAGGTTAGTGAAGTGGTAGAGAAATGTCCATTGGTCATGAATGGATTGAACACTTGTGTAGATCTGAATGTTCTACCGCTTGGTTCCTATGACGTTCTCATTGGAATGGATTGGTTAGAAGCTCACCAAGTGAAGCTTGATTGTTATAACAAGACTTTTGAATGCATGGATGAATAAGGAAACCCAGTAGTGGTGAAAGGTATTTCGAAGGTAATTTCAGTAAGATAGGTTTCAGCAATGTAGTTGAAGAAGTTCTGTAGGAAAGGTTGCCAGTTGTATGAAGCTCATATTCTGGAACCAACAGGAAATGAGACTCCTAGGTTGGAGGACTATCAGGTGTTACAGGAATTCAAGGATGTGTTTCCTGATGAAATTCCAGGGATTCCTCCAAAGAGGGACATTGATTTCACCATTGAACTTGTGCCAGGAGTAGCACCGGTGTCCAAGACACCCTACAAGATGAGTACACCAGAGATGCTAGAGTTGAAGATGCAACTACAAGAGTTGTTGGAAAATAAGTATATCCAACCGAGTGTGTCTCCTTGGGGAGCACCGGTTCTGTTTGTGAAGAAGAAAGATGGTACACTCAGGTTATGTATTGATTACAGACAATTGAACAAGGTTACTATGAAGAATAAATACCCTTTGCCTAGGATTGATGACCTCTTTGATTAAATGAGAGGAGCAAAGGTATTTTCCAAGATTGACTTGGGGTCTGGTTATCATCAGGTGAGAATCAAGGACGAAGACATTCATAAGACAGCCTTCAGGACAAGGTATGGACATTATGAGTTTGTAGTGGTACCATTTGGTCTCACAAATGCACCAGCTACATTTATGTGCCTTATGAACAACGTCTTCAGCAAGTATTTGGACAAGTTTGTTCTCGTTTTCCTTGATGACATTCTTGTTTATTCTAAGAATGAGGAAGAACATGAAGAGAATTTGAGATTGACATTGCACGTGCTTAGGGAACATCAGCTATATGCAAAACTGAGCAAGTGTGACTTCTACAAAGATAGAATTCAGTATTGGGGTCACATTATCTCAGAAGAGGGTATATCAGTAGACCCTGAGAAGATTGAAGCCATTATGAATTGACCTACTCCAAGAAATGTGACGGATGTAAGATCTTTTATGGGACTTGCATGATACTATAGGAGATTCATTGAGGGATTTTCCAAGGTTTCACATGCCATCACTTATTTTCAAAAGAAGGGGACAAAGTTCAAGTGGACTTCGAAGTGTGAAAAGAGCTTCCAGCGGTTGAAGAATCTTCTCACCAGTGCACCAGTGTTGAAAGTTGCAGATCCAGAGAAAGATTTTGTGGTATGTACCGATGCATGCGGACAAGGGCTGGGAGGATTCCTTATGCAGGACAACCACGTGATATGTTATGAGTCAAGAAAGCTGAAGGAGCATGAAAAGAACTATGCCACTCATGATCTAGAGCTTGCAGCCATAGTACATGCCCTCAAGATGTGGAGACATCACTTGATGGGTAGAATATTTGAGTTCATAACAGACCATTGTGGTCTGAAGTATTTGTTTAATCAGCCTACTTTGAATGCTAGGCAAGCAAGATGGTTGGAATTTTTATGTGAGTTTGATTTTGAAATCAAGCACATAAAGGGAAAATAGAATAAGGTGGCTGATGCGCTCAGCAGGAAGGTATAGGAAATGCATGTGGCATCTCTTAGTATTTGCCAATCAGATTTAAGGCAGCAGATTGTTAATCATGTTGCCGAAGATGAATTGTACGAGTAGGTAAAAGACAAATTGCAGAAGCAAAGTCTTGAGAAGAAGTATGAGGGATATAAATTGGAAGAAGATAGACTTCTTACTTATAAAGGAAGAATTTATATTCCGAATGTAGCAGATTTGAGGAGAGTTGTTATGGATGAAATCCATCAAGCTCCGTATTCTGGTCACCTAGGATATCAGAAGACAATTGCTACAGCTAGAAAGCAGTACTTTTGGCCAAGAATGAAAAAGGACTTGGCTAAATACATTTCAAGGTGCATGAAATGTCAACAGGTAAAGGTTGAGCATCAACACCCAGCAGGATTGTTGCAGCCTTTTCCAGTTCCGGAATGGAAATGGGAAGTTATTTCCATGGATTTTATTACAGGATTGCCGATGACTTGGAGAAAACATGATTCCATCATGGTTGTGGTAGACAAGTTGACAAAAGCAGCACATTTTATACCAATGAAGTCTACGCACAAGACTGATGACATTGCAAAGAACTTCATGAAGGAGATTTTCAAATTGCATGGATTGCCGAAGGCAATAGTTTTTGACAGAGATGTCAAGTTCACTTCCAATTTTTGGAAAGGATTGTTTGCGGATTTGGGTACAAAGCTAAAATTCAGCACTGCATACCATCCTCAGACAGATGGGCAGACAGAAAGAGTTAATCAGGTGCTTGAAGATATGCTTCGCATGTATGTAATGGACAAACCAACCAAGTGGGAGGATTACTTACACTTGGTAGAGTTTGCTTACAACAATGGACAGCAGGCATCCTTGGGGATGAGTCCATATGAAGCTTTGTATGGAAGAAGGTGTAGGACACCAGTGGCTTGGGATAACCTAATGAACAGAGTTGTGCTTGGACCATAATTGCTCAAGGAAATGGAGCAAGAGGTTGTAAATATTAGGCAGAATCTGAAAGCAGCACAGGACATATAGAAAATCTATGCAGATAAGCATAGGACGAATAGAGAGTTCAGTGTTGGGGATCATGTTTACCTCAGAGTGAAAGCAAAGAAAAGTTCCTTGAAGCTTGGAAGTTGTGTCAAGCTGTCACCTAGATACTGTGGGCCGTTTGAAGTACTTGAAAGAATGGGGCCTGTTGCAGATAGACTTGCATTGCCTACTAGTACTAGAGCTCATAATGTTTTTCATGTTTCTTTGCTTAAGAAATATGTAGATGATCCTAACCATGTGATAAATTGGGATGTGATTCAGGTGGAACCCGAGGGAGAGTTCCAAATCGAGCCAATGTGCATCCTCGACAGGAAGGTCACAATGCTCCGGAACCGAGCCATAGGGCAGGTAAAGGTGCAATGGAAGCATTACGGACCTGAAGAGGCTACGTGGGAGTTGGAGGATGCCATGCGATTGTCACATCCATTTTTGTTCAATCCTGCGGAACACTGAGGCGGTACCAGTGTAGCATTTTGTTCAAATTTTGTAAAGCACTGAGGAAAGTGCAATTGAAGGGGGAGGGGAATGTAACACCCCGGTTTTGACCTCGTTTGCATTAAATATACATGATACATATATTGTAAATAATCATGGTGAGGAGCTAAAGGCAAAAGCCCCACCATCAATTTGGTTGTGTTATGTTTCGGATTGGAATGGTCGCCTATGGTATATCAGGACATACGGCATATATTAAATTGTGACATCATGTAAATGTGCATTTTAATTAAAAAACCCAACCAACTATGTTCATTGCAACTAAATTGAGAAGGGGCATGATTCCAAAGGATAAGGAAGGGGAATGTTGAACATTGAGTCATGGGGGAAGAGCCATGTGTCACCACTCTCTTTTTCTCACCAGCACTTTCGTTATTCTGTTGTTAGTTGGGGGCAACGATTGGCTGGAAGAAATACCACTATGCTCACACTCTCTCCATGACGTGCCTTGGGGTAGCGGATGGTCTGTCCACTAGGGATCGAGAGTCTGTTCGTTTCCCTCGTGCTGGGCAGAGTTAAAAGATTCCACATTCCATCGTTGGGGGTTTGCCTTTCCTCTCTCTTGTGGATTGCTAGTATGTGAGTTTCTTCCTCGTTCACGCAGAAATATGGTTCTCCTCTTCCTCACGCATTTGTGGACTGGCAGATCAATTCTTTCCTCTGTTCACACAGAGCTTTGTGTTTTTTTCCACCATTTACCAGACTGCGTAATGTTCTGTTATTCCATCATGGAATCATGGTCATAATGGCATTCACAGTTATGTGTTTTGGCTGTGTCTTTTTCCCCTCACGCACAGATTGAGGATTCATTCCTTACCCACTGCCATCTGTGCAATTTCTCCATCGATTGCATTGAGGATCGGGTGCTGTGAGTTCATAGTCGTTTGTGGGCTGTTGTTTGCCCATGTTTTACTTGGTTGTGTTTTCCCTTTTTGTGGTGGTATCATTTGAAGAATTGTTGAGAGTTCCTACGTTCTAGTCAACTGTGTTTTCCCCCTGTAAAAGCTTGAATAGTTGTTTGGCTGCTTGCATGCAGTGGTTTTGTCCTCGAACTGCATTGGAGTGGTAAATAAGGGCCTGAAGTGCTTGATAAACTTGGTGGGTTGAGAACCACACAGACAGAGCTACTGAGATGGCTTTCTTCTCCACAACCCCTGAATAGCACTAGAAGGGAGATCAGGGTCCGAGGGACTACGTTGCAGAGAAGGGACTGATTTCCTTCTGTTGGGTGTGTGTGGGTGTTCTAGAAGCCAGGCTGGTTCTGGTGTTGGTGTTTGTAGCTCTTCAATGAGCTCACCAGCTTAGCATTTATCCTTTCCCAACTCCTGGATGGCCTGATAAATCCAACTCTGTTGGCATGGTCGATCTATTGTTTGCCTGATAAACCCAACTATGTTGGCTTGGTTGAACTGTGTATCGTTGTGGTGGTGTTATCCTTGGCTATGTGTAATCCTGTTAGTTCCTTATTCCTTGGGGAATCATGCCCGGCTCGGGGGTGGCAGCATTGTTGAGAGATTAAAGAGCACGCAGGCCTACGGTTAGGTGGAATGTTGCAGCGACGTAGCTGGTTGCAGAACAAGTTCTCTATAAGATAAGTATTTTTGCTTAACTTGTGTCTGCAATTATAATTACCATTGATGAATGAATGACGATATACATGTTAAATGCTGATCTGTATATGCATGAGTATTGATTGATTTGTTTTTCTTCCATTGTGTATATGAATGATTATGCCTCGTAATATGTTTGATGTTTTAAGTATCATGCTTCAGCATTACATATATGTATGTTCATGTTCGTTGGGCTAGATGCCCGGATGATGTGATGTGTATCGTAGTGTCCTCTTCGCTGGTAGGAGGGTTGGGGATGTTACACCATGTATGTAGGCTCTTCACGTGGCAATGTTTTTTGGCATACATTCGACACTTTTGTCATGCTCTCAACCATCTTTCTCCAACAATGAGATAGCCCTTCTCATATTGTCTTTCTCCAACTCTTATTGAACCTTCAAAATGCAATACCAACTCTTGAAGATTGGGAACTCATGAAAAGAACAACCTTATCCCTTTCACATGCAGAGAAATGTTCATTTGAACATTTCACCCACTTGTATGCCACTAATAGATATGTTGCATTGCACAACAAACACATGTTAAAACACCTTTAGGTGACAATTTTGCATTGCTTTGTAGAATAAAGGAATCAACATGTCCATCAATCCATAGATGATGAACAATTTCCCTTCAAGGTCCTTCTTGCTATTGGTCAATAAGTGATGCTAACTGTTAGCTTATGGCTTGGAGCAGGCCTTGTTAACGGATCGCTTGGGAAAGTCATTTCCATTGTCTACAACTCCAACAATCAACCCATACCTTACCATCCTTTGTTGTTATTGAATTCCTTCACTACAAAGGACTCCCATGGTATGCTTCTAATCCTAATTATGTTCCCATATCTCCCATAGCAAGAGGCTCACATAGGAAACTACCACTTCGTATGGCAAGGGGTTTAAAAATCCATTAAGCACAAGGCATGACCCTACAAAATGCAACAATATATATTGGAAACATTGACAGACAAGGCCTTACATTCACTACAATATCAAGAGTTAAATCTCTTTCAGGACTTTGCATATCTCCAACTTTCTCCTTTTCTAGATACTCTCGAATGCAAGACAATCCCTACATCCAATGTAGGAAACAAGAGGAATCCTTTCTCGCTTAAAAGTATTTACAAGCACATTTTCTTGAAGCTTGCATTTCTTTTCTCTAATTATGTACTATATTTTCTCTATACATGTACTTGCCATCAATACAATCTTTTATATTGTTCACACTTCTGTTGTTCCCATATTGAATGCATTGCTACAATATCACAACAAATAGACTGTATTACCTTTTAAGATGTATTATTTACTTATATGTGCCACCATTTATTGGTTTAATTCAACATAGAAAATAACCACTGTAGCACATGTTCCTTTGTTTGCATCAAATGAAAATTTGGTTTTTATCTAATTTTATGTGTTACCATTTATTGTTTCAACATCACCATGTTGTATTAACTATACATGTTTTTTACTGTAACAACCTAACTTTTATTCTTAAACAAGTCAACTTGGAATGTACTATATATTTGTTCTTACTTATATTATGCAAAAGATACATCGTCTTCATATCCATTTTTTTGACCCATTTGTCAATCAGATTTCACTATGCCATTTTTTCCTACATTGTCGTATTACTATAAAAAAATAAAGGAACAAAGGGAATCATTACAAGAGAAAGAAACATACTTCAAATAATCCTCTCTTCTTCCAATAAATTAAATTCGGCCAACAATTCAGTTGCTCCTTAAATTGAGAGCCCTGCTTCAACGTGTTCACTTTTCTTGCTGCAAAATAGAGCTAGATTTAGCATACCCAAGGAAAATTTCATACTACGGTCAACAAATAGATGAACATATAAAATCATTGCACCAGATGGAAACATACTTTGAAGCATAATCTTTGGTTCTAACTAATTGCATTTTCTAACCACAAAGTTTCTCTCTATATTGAAGCAAATTCTTCAACATTTTATGCATCTACATGAAAGAGATACAGTTAGGTATATACGACAAGATTTGGTGCTAGGACATCCACATCTTGGTCCTTCAATCTCTTGTAATTGGTGTTGTCATTGCCACCATTCGTCCTGTATATATGATTGGCGTGTACTTTATTTGATTGGCGTGTACTTTATTTGTACAATTTAGTATTCTATACACTTGCACCTACATTGTTTTGGCGTTATTTTCTCTAACAACTTATACTCTTCCACTTGGTATATGTCATCTCCGCCATAGAGATCCCTTTATAGATTATTTCAACTCTTTATATACTTACTACCAACCTGTTAATTCAACTTTGTTTTGTTGCACTTGCACTTTTATTGTTGTATAACCTTATGCATTTATATGTTACATATGTTTACTGTTTCTTCAACTTCAAAATGCAGCATTTTAAATGTTGTCACAATCTGTTTCTTTTCCTGTCATTTGCCTTCATAATGTATCCCCAAAAAACAAAAAAAAGGATGACCTTCTAACTCTATATGCTTTTATTTCTTATTATGGAATATGCTTTAGTAGATATATTTAACATTCTTGAAGGTTTACAACTCAAAAATAATAATGCTCAGTTCTCTTTCTATGTTCAATTGTTTATTTCTATTTGCAATAATCAAATGTGTTTAATGGTTCATAGCTCACTTGTCTTTCCATTTTCAATTGTTTATTTCCCTTTGCAATAATCAAATGTCTTTAATGGTTCATATCTATAAATGGTTTCTCTCATGTGCTTGTATAAAAAATACAGGTTTTATTCTCTTGCTATATTCAACTGTTTCTTTAACTTCGCAATAATTAAATGTGTATGCTGGTTCATGGATATAACTAATTTGTCTCATGTGCTTTTATAAATTTTATAATCATGGATACTCAATTATCTCTTTAGCTTAGTACCTTTTTACATTGAAAAACTTGTAATGTTCTCACATGTTTTTTCCTATTTTAAGAAATTTCTAAACCTGTCAAATAGGTCTATTTTGGTTTTATCACTGCAAATCCATTTATATGGTTTTAGTAGAAAAACCCTCATAGTTGTGACAGTTGATACTATAAATATTACAACAATTGTTCCCAACATCTACTGTTGACATTCCTTATATGGTGATGATAGAAGTTTCAATTAGTGTATTAAACACTTGTACATTTGTGAGAGAGATAAAATGGATTCTATCCCCACCTTCTTGGTACATCCTTTATCTTGTAATGTGATAAGCGTTTATCAATTCTTGGTTTATGGTGTTTATCCTTTCTCTTGTGGTGTCCCTTATTTGTTGGCCGTCTGTGCTAATGCCCACCTTAATTGCATCACCCTACCCCTTTGTCTTAACCCTAATGCGACCTCTTATTCTATGATTTACTATTCCTAAGCATCCCTGTTCAAAGTTGATTCTTGTTCCCGTTCTAAAATGTGTAACATGTGGACTGTTATTGTATTGTGAAAATAACTTGCTGGCCTTGTTAAATGCTGTGGAGCTTCCATTCGTAAGATCAACCCTCAAACAATGAGAATAAACTGTTAGGATTATTAATTCTCCCTTGTCCAAATTTGGTCATATGTCTAAATCTGGAGTCATGTCTAAATCGGGAGTCCATCCAGATTACTTTTTTGATTAATGAAAGCATTCACAGCTGCAAGCCTTTTGCACTGTTTCATTCTTCAATGGCTGAGTAAATTGTGAGATCTTCTTTGTGAGTTGTGTGTTTTTCTACAGATCTATATGCTCAAATTTAACATAAACTTCACAATTGGTTTTCCCAATTTGTAGATACAAAAATCGCTTTAAGATGGTCCCTCCATGCTTGTTGTATATACGTGGTATGTTTACTCTGTTGAAGGATGTGAAGACCTTTGTGAATCATGTTGTTCACTTTTAATTTGTTTCCATAGGGAAAAAGGTTCCTGTTTGTTTTTTTTTTTATTGTTACAGATGAGTAGGCAGCCTCTAGTTAAGGCCTGCCCTTGTTGGTCTAAATTCTTAAATGCCCTGTAAATGACCACCAAGGCCCCTCGATGCTTACTGTAAATACATGGTATGCTCACTCTTTTCAAGGAAGGAAAGACCTATGTGAACCTTGTTGTTCATTATTTATTTATTTCCATTAGGAAAAGGTTCATTTTTCTGTTTATTTGTAACTGATGAGTAGGAAAGACCTGGGTAGCTATCCACAGTGTAACTTTGCGAAGTCACTGCCAACTTTTTCTTAAGGGTTTAATATTCCATATATGGATGGAGAATGAATTGAATGCAGAATCATCTTCAAGGAAAGGTCCTCTAAAAACTTTTGCATAATTTAGATTAAGTCTCCCAAATTCCTCATTGGTCCAATGAATGGAATTTGCATGGGTGTGTCGTCGGTTTGGCGAATGGAAGTTGGATACGTGTCTCACATGTTTGGACATGTGTTTTGTTAACTGGGTTTTGATGAAGGATTATTTCATAACCTCTGTTTGTTGATTGAGGGTTTGTCTTGCGCTGACAGGTTGGGTGATCGATCTTTCATTAGTTGGAACATGGAAAGCATGATGATATTCAATTTTAAAGGTTTCACGGTCCAGCAAGCACACAGATGGATTGACAACCCCATCTTATGTCAGTTTTTTTTATGCACGACTTATGCAATTCTATGATTGAGAAAATAGGTTGTATGGAGGTTGATAAAGAGCTTTGCACGACTCATGTCAGGTTTTGTAGACAACATATTTGCTAATGAAAATGAATATTGTAGGTGAGTTGATTGAACACAATTTTAAGTGCAATGATTTTTAGGGAATCCTTCAAGAAAGGGATGTATGATATTTGGGAAGCAAAGGATGAGTATATATTGTCTTCTTCTTTAAGGGAGAGAATAGAGACTTACTATGGAGATTCATGGATTCCCAAACAAGATTAATAACTCCCACATGTCCTATATATGCAGACCATTTTTTGAACAAATTTATGAAGAAGAATGACACGATTAATTACTCTGATATGTCATCATTACATACACCATGTTTGGAATGACGTTTGAAGAAGGATGGATTTGCAATCAAAACAACGTAGCTAAATTTGGATCTTCCTAAGCTAATTCTTCAACGAATAAATAAATATTTAGAAGGTACAATTGTTTAAATGAGAAAGTCTTTTCAAAAGAAGACATATACTCCAAAGAAAGCAAAGAAAGATCCAACAAATGGAGGTTGCAACGAAGAATGTATAAATTTTTTCGGTGTTGCCTTCATGTCTATTATTACCTTAAACTTCATTACCAATGCATTTTTTAAGACTCGTTCTTCCTGGAACTTCTATTTTTATTGTGTTTGGAGCCTCGCCTTGTTTAAATAGAAATGTTTAAACTGTCTTGCTCCCTTTTATAGTCTTGGATAAAGTTTTCCTCTTACCTCTTGGTTGTTGTACCTATTCCTTTATCTTTCTAAACCTAGCCAGGATCTTTTCCTATCTCTCCCTCTTAGGCATGTACAGACCCTCGTGTAAGGGTCACTTTTGCTTGATTTTTTAATTTTCCTAAGAGGCATAAACTGTTGCGAAAACTTACTTTTTGAATATAAGGAAGGTCCCAATTCACCAAGTAATTTATCATATTTTTATTTGGAAGTCACTAAGTTGAATGACATGAAAATTATCTTTTACTTTATTAGATGTACACTTGTCTACTGTACTTTTATGTTTTTAGTACTATTCTTGTAAAACAATTTCTTTTCTTATCTACTTAAAACCCTTTTTAAACATATCACTTTAGAATACAAAACAAAACCAATATCTAATTATGAAAAAAATGAAGCTTCTGATTGCTTTAAAATAAGTCTAGATGTTCTTAATCATGATTGAAAGCAATGTTTATTTGGTCTTATGGGCATTTACCAAAAGTTGAAACTTCATCACAGAGTCACTATTACACATTTAAGTTTATGTCCAAGGACTAGAATGACAATATGCTCATGGAGACTTGTTACAAGTTGGAAGTCATACTCTATTAACTCTCACATGTGAACCATGGGAAGGAATTTTTTTAAATTTGCTACTCTCATTAACATGTTCATGTTTTTGTTGTGGAGTCATTTAATAGAGATTGCATTTTGCAGACGCAAGAACAATTGGAATTTCCATAAATTGCCTCACACTAAAAAAACATACATGCAAGCCTTGATTTGTTTCAATTCATACACGTGACTCTTTACACTGTCACTCTTTACTCCTTACTCTTTCATGTTCTATACAAATTTTACATATAATTATTACCATGTTCTGTTCTATTTCATGTTCTCTACATACTTTCACAAATGAACAAATAGATTCACTTCTATTTTTACTTGGATAAGCAACTAATTAACTCTCTGTTTATTGAAACATAAATGACTTTATCTTAGACTTATAACTTTTCCTCTTCAAAGTATTATTTATGCGCTCAACTAGGCCATCTTCCATTGGTGGTAGAGTTCAAAAAGTTTGAACCAACATTTATTCTCAACATTGTTCCATGACAAAGAAAGCATGCATGTGTTGTTGGAATTCCTTTACGTGCACAAATAGAAACATTAGGTAAGTTTTTTTTCTTGCTTCGTATATTATATACATGTATTTGATTAGTTAGTTCAATAATATTTTGTCTAGAAAACATATATAAATCAAATAGTAGATAATACAATCCTAGTTGTTCTAGAGATACATAATATAAATCATTTTTCTGTTTTTTGTTCATTTTCTTATGGAAAAATATATGTTTATATACTTAAATATTAGTTGATATGAACATATATGGAACATAATTATTACTTTCCCTATGTTCATTACAATGCCAATGTTATGTTTGATATCAACATATATGGAATGGAGTTATGAATATCATAAAGATCAAATTGCTATCCTGATGATAGTCCTATAAATATGTTAAAGATCAAATTACTGCATATTTGATGAATAAATAACCCCTTTCAGGTAATTCATAATATTTTCCTAATTCATTGTTATTTCCATATGGCATTATCACAGTTCTAATGCATAAATCCTATCTGAATTAGCAAGAACTGGTTTTCTTATATGCCAATGAACTTGCAAAAAAAGTACATTGACATTAATGGAAATTTGCATATTTCTTATCCAAGTTTAACATAATTAATTTTGATTGCTTTATCAGTTTCAACTTGCATTTGAAATGTATTTTGTCAAAATTGTTTTATTTGATCATTATGTGTTTTTTTTGTTAGATTTTTATCAATTAAACAATATGATCTTATGATCTTATTTGAGAGAATAACATGCACAACAATCAATCACAAGAGACAATAAACACACAGATTTATCCTTGGGGAAACCATAAAGGAAAAACCCCACAACTTCCTCAGAGATAGAATGAGCACCAATGGCAGCAGTAAAACCCAAAGACATAAAATATGATCTCCAACAACTGTTCTCTCTCTCACTTGTGTGAGCACTTCCTCTCTCACTCATGCACCCTAGTTGAGTGTGTGTGTGTGTGACAAATAGAGAGGCTCACTCTCTATTTATATTGTTTTGTTCACTTAATATTTGACTCACATACATATGCTCGAGTAATCCTAACTTAGCTATGTAGGCTCGAGTAACCACAACTAGGGTACTAATGACCTGACTTACAATGGAGGGGACTTCCTCATGAATTTTAGTAATTCTCCTGATAGGAACATCGGGGTACATGGAAATACAAGTGATTCTCTTGATAGGAGCATCGAGGATCAATGAAATACAATATATACAAGTGAATACATTACGAAGTTACAAATACATCAACACTCCCTCTTAAATAGGAAGGTATTCTCTTGACACAATTCATCAGCAAAAGTATTCTTCTCTGGATCATCATAGAAGCTGGATCATCACTAGATCATCATCAAATATGGATCATCACTAGATCATCATCAAAGCTAGATCATCACTGGATCGTCATCAAATATGTATCATCATTGGATCATCATCAAATCTAGATCATCACTGGATCATCATCAAAGCTGGATCATTACTGGATCATCACTGGATCATCATCATCATCAATGCTTCTGCTATCTCGTTCAAATGGTGCTATCTCTTCATTCTTCTCATCACAGGAAGTTCTACAGAGCCAGCCCTTTTTCATGCTGGTTGTAGGCCTAACCTCAATGTAGGTATTCCTCTACAGAGCTAGTCCTTTTTCATATTGGGTGTAGGCCTCTACAGAGCCAGTCCTTTTTCATACTGGATATACCTCCACAAAGCCAGTTCTTTTTCATACTGGATGTGGGTCTCTACAGAGCCAGTCCTTTTTTATATTGGATGTAGGCCACTATAGAGCCAACCCTTTTTCATGTTGGATGTACTTCCATAGTGCCAGTCCTTTTTCATACTGGATGTGGGTCTCTACAGAGCCAGTCCTTTTTCATACTGGATGTAGGACACTACAGAGCCAGCCCTTTTTCATGTTGGATGTACTTCCATAGAGCCAGTCCTTTTTCATACTGGATGTAGGTCTCTACATAGCCAATCCTTTTTCATACTAGATGTAGGCCACTACAAATCCAACCCTTTTTCATGCTGGATGTACTTCCACAGGGCTAGTCCTTTTTCATACTGGATGTGGGTCTCTACAGAGCCAGTCCTTTTTCATATTGGATGTATGCCACTACAGAGCCAACCCTTTTTCATGCTGGATGTACTTCCACAAATCCAGTCCTTTTTCATATTGGACGTGGGTATCTACAGATCTAGGCCTTTTTCATTCTGGATGTAGGCCACTGCACTTATATCTGACCATGGGAGGCCCCGGCTACCACCATGTCAAAAGGGCACAACTCTTACATCTGACCATGGGAGGAACTAATCCTACCACCATGTCAGAAGGGAACATCACTTACACTGTCACCATGGGATGCCCTGCCTACCACCATGACAGAAAAGAACATCACTTACATCTGACCATGAGAGGTCCCGCCTACCACCATGTCAGAAAGGCACATCACTTACATCTGACCATGGGAGGCCCCATCTACCACCATGTCAGAAAGGCTCACAGAATCATCACTTCCCCTTGGAAGGAATCTCTATCTAGAGAACAACAAGCTTCTCCCAGAAGTATTCAAACTTCACTCTGGCCATTTCTAGCATAGAATCACATCAGGGTTGATTACATCCAAGGATAACTTGCGAGCTTCACCAGGACCAATTACATCCGAGGAAAACCTACAGGATCATTTACATCTGAGCAACCTATGAGCTTCACCAGGATTTTATGCTCGTACAACCTGTCTCACCATCTATGCTAGAACTCCCTCTTTCGAGGGATCTTGATCTAGATCACAAACTAGAGATTCACTGCTCCTCTCTGCATCATACAAAAATGCAAGTCAGATCAATCAAATCAAATAGTAATTTTCAAAAGAAACATACTACCTCCCATATAGCCGAGCAAGTGGCAACATATTTTGCCTCGGCTGTACTCAATGCCATGTAGGACTCCTTGTCAAACCAAGAGATCACACCTAATCTCATACTAAAGTAACGCCTCGAAGTGCTCTTCCTATCAATGGCACTGCCTGCTCAATACGAATACACATAACCTTCTAGGTTAATCTTTTGATTCGTATCATAATTGAGCCCATAATCAACTGTACCCTTTAGGTACCTCACTGCATGCTTTGCAACCATCAGGTGAACATGTCTCAATGTGTTCACAGCAAAGCAAATATATGGTCTCGTATTTTTCAGGTACATCAAGGAACAAATCATCTGACGATACATCGTAGCATCAACCGACTCTGATGAAGAAACACTCAATAGCTTCAGGTTCTATGCCATAGGTGTGGTCATGGCCTTGCAGTCCATCATCTTGAGCCTCTTCAGGATCTCTACTGCATACTTCCCTTGTCCTAGGGAGATTCCATCCACATTCTGCAACACCTCCATGTCTATAAAGTAATGCACCATACCTAAGTCCTTCATCTCGAACTCGGCAGCAAGTCTCCTTCTTGCAACTTTAATGAGTTCCACTTTCCATGTTAGGAACAAATCATCGACATATAACAGGAGCATCACTGGTCTTCCACCTTCAACCTTGAAGAAAAGGTTGGAATATGCTTTACTCTCAATAGATCCTAGATTCATCAGTAATCTGTCCATCCTGTCGTACCATGTCAAACCTCAGGATCTTCTACAATCACTCCCTCTGAAGTGGAGCATCATTCTCCCTCTTCCTTTCATACTCTATGCATTGAAACATTCTGTACTGGAGTGACAAGTAGCTTCCTCTACTACTAATATTCTATGTATCCATCTAGGGTCACTGGATACCAAGATCCTCTATCTTGAACCTTTCCAAAAGTTCTTCTCACACCCATCTGTGAACTTGTCATCCTCTATAGGATTTCATCTTCAACCTTGTAGCAAAGGTTAAGATATTCATCACTCTAGGTGATCTTCAATCTCCTCATGTATCTGTTATCCAATGGGTGACTTCTGAGCTTGTACAAGGCCTTCTTTAATTTTCACACATGAGTCTTCCTGTCATGTGTCTTAACTTCTAGTTGCTGCAAATGTCTCTTCGTAGTCTATACCTTATTTCTGTGAGAAGCTTCGTGCAATGAATCTTTCCTTGTATCCCACATACTTCTATTCAGGTCTCGATACCACATCTTAGACATCATTCTTCTTGAACTGGTACTCTCCTTCCCTTTTTCTTGGCTACTTCTTGATAGTTGGAAGGATCTGCAACAATGATGTCGCTCAACAATGTCACATAACTGCACTGTGTCTGAGGCCTCTTGAAGTCTCATCATACTATTCTTCATTTTGGATTATTTCTTGAACCGTCGTCACTTGTTCTTCGGAACAATTCTTATCCTTCTTTTGTAGGCGATTGTACATGATCTTTCCTACAAGTCAGATGCACCAGTTGTATGGTTAGCAACATTTCATAAGGCATATTCACAATGGAAAATTCTTATGCATAAAGATATAATCATGCAACCATTTTAGCCAATACAACGTTCATCCATATCTCACGGAAACTTTCTAGATGCATTCCATCTCTACCATGACATCATTGAGATTGTGCACTAATCCAATATGTCAACAAAGAGGTTTCATTCTAGATAAGTAGCGATGGAGAGTTGTATAGCACCATGAGCTACTTACCCATCACATGCATATTAGTAGTATACTATCATTAATGTAAATATTCTATCATGCATAACACATCAACTGAATATAAACAAGTGCATAAGAAAACAATATCATGAAATGACAATTGAATAGTTATCTTTATTTGTTTCGTGGGTAGACTCCTTCTTTTAGCTGCATCATCTTCTTCATTCATAACAACATCATTTCTTATCCAAATGCTCAAGATGGATAAGAGGCTCTTCAAGAATTGAGTTCTTCATATTCCTCATCGCTTGAGGGATATTCTTTGAATCGTGAGCACTTGATATTCAGTTGCTCCCATCTTCTCTTCTCTTATTATGGGTTGAGCTTCATCTTGTGTGTGCTCTTCCCAGAGTCTGTTGAAATTAATCACTTCCTTCTGGCACACATTCCTTGAATGAATGAATCCAATGATCCTGGGAGGCCATTAAAGGTGGTTATCACAATTTCTGCATTCTCTAATACTGCTTCAAGTTGTTCTTTGGTTTGATAGACCTTTGTAAAGTATGACTGTATGATCTCTACATTCTGGATCTTGTCATTCTTCGATTGCTTCGTCAAAGCATTGAACACTTCCTTTTGGTGTCTTCTAGGATGACACATGAGGGATCAAATGCTCTTTAATAGAATCTACAATGATTCTCTTGAGGTGTATTTAGGGAATCCACATGTGGTATAATGTGATCCTCTTGGCTTTGACCAAGTTCTTCTTATGTAAGGCTTTAGCCTCATCTCCCTCTGGAACTGGAACCTTTCCACTTATGTAGGCATTGAATTCATTTCCTTTAAGAAACAGTGAGATCCTATACTTCCATGCTTGAAAGTTGTCATCTTCACCAATATTTACATCAGGCTGGTGTGATGAGACATTTTAATTGAGAACCTCAAATGGAAATACACAAGATTAGATCTTATCGATTTGAGGTGTTCGTCCCGGTTTTGGATATGGTTGATCTAGGGCTTGTCAGAGAAACCCTGATTTTAAAAACTTGAAATCTTTCAGATCTGATTGGATAGAAGTATGGGCCTCTTCAAGGAAATATTTCCAATGTACTCCTTGTCTGAAAACAATGGAGGGAAGCTCCCGGAACATGAAGCCCTAGTTTTCCAATTTCTTCTGTAGAAATGCCTGATACTGTTTCTGCAGTATCTTTGAAAGTATTGCTCCTTTGTGTCTAATTTTTTATTTATTAAGGTAGCCTCATCTATCCTCTTTCCAACACCATAGTTTTTATTAGAATTGGTTTCACCAATTGGGACTTAGGATATTTTTCCCAAGGTGACTTATTTAAGGACTGCTCAGAATAGCGAACTTGTACGGATTGCCATGTGTCTCGATTTCATCATCAGGGTCTGAAACTGTTACCACAGAAATGATAGTCTATGGTATATCTAGAAAATCTTGAGAAATTTCATTTGGACCTTCGTAGCTCGAGATATAGGAATTCTCCCTAGGTGTCATGTTTAGGGATGAATCCTGGAAGAAGATAGAACCCTGATTTGGAGGAATCATATCTCCCATAAAATAGCGAATATGAGGTTGAAATTTTTACACATGGTACGTCAGGATTTTATCTTTATGTTGTGAAAATATTGGATCTTGATCCTTCTTCAAGCTCACGATATAGCGAATGTACCAAAACTACCAGTTTTATTATTTTAGGGTTTTTCAGGCCCGAGGTCAAATTAGGGTTTGACTTTCATGGAGTTTTATCCAACCAAAAAATTTGAACTTGGTCTCTAAAATTTGATTTTGATGAGAAGAGAAATCCTATGCTAGGCTCACTCAAAAATTCCTCTTCTGCAAAAAGCCCTAATTTCCTGTAGCAAAAACTAAAAAATGCTCGGAATCAAATTCTGCTTCGACAGAAAGATGCGCCCTTCAATGGAGAGTCAACCTAGCCTCCTTTTGCTGATGGATTGTGGAGAGAGACCCAAAAAGTAAGAATCCCTAGCTTCTGTAGCTGCACAATGTCTTCTTCTCAGGTTAGCCCTGATACCATGTTAGATTTTTATCAATTAGACAATATGATCTTAGGATCTTATCTGAGAGAATAACATGCACAACAATCAATCACAAGAGACAATAGACNAACCCGACAACTTCCTCAGAGAGAGAATGAGCACCAATGGTAGCAGTAAAACCCAAAGACATAAAAGATGATCTCCAATAGTTGTTCTCTCTCTCACTTATGTGAGCACTTCCTCTCTCACTCATGAGCCCTAGTTGAGTGAGTGTGTGTGACAAATAGAGAGGCTCACTCTCTGTTTATAGTCTTTTGTTCACTTAATATTTGACTCAGTTATGTAGGATTGAGTAACCACAACTAGGGTACTAATGACCCGACTTACAACAAAGGGGACTTCCTCATGAATTTTAGTAATTCTCCTGATAGGAACATCGGGGTACATGGAAATACAAGTGATTCTCCTGATAGGAGAATCAGGGATCAATGAAATACAATATATACAAGTGAATACATTTCGAAGTTACAAATACATCAACATTTTGTTCATTTTCTTATGGAAAAAATAATGTTTATCTACTTAAATATTAGTTGATATGAATATATATGGAATGTAATTATTACTTTCCCTATGTTCATTACAATGCCAATGTTATGTTTGATATGAACATATATGGAATGAACTTATGAATATGATAAAGATCAAATTGCTATGCTGATGATAGTCCTATAAATATGTTAAAGATCAAATTACTGCATATTTGATGAATAAATAACCCCTTTCAGGTATTTCATAATATTTTCCTAATTCATTGTTATTTCCATATGGAATTATCATAGTTCTAATGTAGAAATCCTATATGAATTAGTAAGAACTGGTTTTCCTATATGCCAATGAACTTGCAAAAAAAGTACATTGACATCAATGGAAATTTGCATATTTCTTATCCAAGTCTAACATAATTAATTTTGATTGCTTTATCAGTTTCAACTTGCATTTGAAATGTATTTTGTCAAAATTGTTTTATTTGATCATTATGTGTTTTTTTTTGTAGTTTCTCTAATCGACTTTGCACAACTATATGCATGTCAAATGCAACATTTTTTCAAAACATAGAATTCAAATATAGCTTGAGAATTTGGAAAAGGGAAAGGGTCATTTCCATTTCACAAGACAAGGATATAACATTAATGTATTTTAACTCTTAGTGCTAGCCTATAATTCTTGCAACACCATCTTTTCCTGTTAATTCCCAAGCAAGATTGTTACGAACAGAAAATTCCTATGGCTTGGGGTAGAAGACAGCAGATTGAATGACACCATAAATCAATCCATTCCAATATGCAAGAGAAATAAATACATCTAACACTAAGGGATATGAAGTTTACCTTATTCCGGATGGTTGATGTAGATCCCCGTTGATATTTTCCAACACGCTTGCATTTACAATTCGCTCTCAACAACAACAAACAAGACAAGCATGCTATATATCAAAGTGTTATGCCTACTCTAGCATATGTAAACTATCATGTATAAGCTAATCTAACTACATCCATGGAAAAAATATTCATATTTATACACATGTAATGGACGAGAAATGGATATTTTTATTAATAATAAACAAAGATAGAACAATGACAAACTCTGTCGGCACCTTGTCGAAACAGAGAAACCGAGTCCTCCACCACTTCAATCGTCCATATCATTGGAAAGTTTACAAGGCAATGCCAAGCTTGGGAAGAGCAACAATGTGTGCTCCAAAGGGAAAAAGGGATAAAGACTCGAGCATAACCAAGTGAGGCAACAATGAACTATATTATTCCTTTCTCTCCAAAATTCTCCTCCTTCAATGCATCTAAGAGGCTCAATATATATCCCTCCAATAGACAATAGAGGGTCGAGTCAGAGCGTTTCCAGGAATATGGAAGGACAATAGTCAAGTTATTCAGGACTCATTGAGGAAAACTCCAAAAGTTTTTGTTTTTAAGCACATTTCTTGATGTATACTGGTATTGGCTCAAAAGCTGCGTGTACATGCAGGTATTGGATCAAAAGTCGCATATACAAATACATAGGTGTTTTTTAGGGACTTTCTTGGGCCATGAAAGTATAATATGAGTAAGGGGGGTCCAAGGAGTTTGCAGAGGGACATGGGAGGCCATAAAGGTGTGATCTACCAAGTGTGGTAAAACCAGCTATAATAGATGCCCCCTTATGTGTGAGGTCATAGGGGTAACATGATGTCCGAAACACATTATATCCATCCCAGAAGTAGAGTAATGAAGACCTAGGTAGAAGAACCAGCCAATACAATACAATGATAAATCTCAGCATGTGACTACAAACATACATGTAGCAGTCTTGGATACATAAGAGTACAATGGTCATGAATAGTCATGATATACAATTGTCATGTGTGGTCATCGCCATGTACAATATACAATGAACAAGATCTCCATAGTGGATGAAGATATCTGATAATATACTGGAATATGGTCATGAGAGATGACATATCATAAATACTGGCACGATTAAGGAGGTAGCATATGTGGAATGCCACCAAGCTCAAAGGTATTCTATGCAAACCACTATGAGCACATGTCCCATCACGCAAATAAAGGTGTCGAGGTCGAACATGGTGGTCCATCGTCTGATTACCGATCATTGATGTCTATCATTAATAGACGCGAGATATCCCACCAATAATGATAATGGGAATCAAGGTACAGAGTGAAATCTAACAAGTGTGAATAGAAGTGTTGAGGTCGAACACTTGAAAGAATCCATTGATCAAGGGACATTGATGTATTCCCAAAACTGTCGATGGCGAGAGGACCTGTCACTGATGACTGCAAGTCTCAAGGCACTCAATGGACTCTAGAACTCCTATTCCAGAACATATGATCTAAAGTCGATGGAATGGAAACTGCTGGAAGGAGGGAATTAAGGCATCCCCCATCAACCAACACGATGTACTCAACAACGATGGATAATTTGGAAGAACTCAGATGAACAAGCTATGCATGAACCTATAACTGTATTGGGAATGGCCGACATGCAAAGACAAGATAACCGAGGAATGGCTGACTTAAGCTAAAATTCCTTTGAACAAGAGAATAAGGAAAATTGTGACTAAACATAGGCAACATAGACTCGACATGCAAACTGGGACAACTATGTGACATAGGAGGCATCGACAGAGACTCCATAGGGACTTGAAGCATAACCAGTTGGTGGAGAAAACTCAAAATAATGAGTACAACTCCTAAAGTCACACTAATAACACAACCAATGGATGTGATATACAATGCTCTGTTCGAAGGAGAAATGACTCGACAACTGCCAAAAGTAATATAATTTCTCGTCCGGCTTTTATGCTTTTGATTTTTTTGAACTTTTTCAGATTAGAAAGCTTGAAAAAGAATAAAAGTGCTTATAGTATACATCTAGGAGGAGACGAGTGTCGTGGGAAAGAAAACTAGTTCCAAGCAGTGGAACATAAATATACTCAATGCAATGAAGCATGTGCAGGATGAGGACACTTGGGGGAAGGTCTCCTCCTAGTAAGGGAGTGATAAAGCTGCAAAGGATATATAAAAGGCTCTTCTTGGCTAGGATTGAGACGAGATCAGGCTACATGGCTTATAACTCTGAAGTGGGGAGCCGACATAAAGCTCAATAAGGCAAGCAAAATGCATGAAATGAAATTACAAATTGATATACAAAGGAATCCCTATGGGAGATGGCTAGCATAAAGTTCAAGAGGGATGTGAAGCTCTTGCTAAAGGACATGGCGGGACTATAAGGGACTCCCAAACCTAGTGGAGAAATATCAACATGGGTACTAAACTGCAAAGCAGTATCTAACTAGGGAACTCATGAGTAGAAAGCTCTACCACTTACATAATGCCACTTCTAATAACAGTATGAAGGTTCCGTGACATTACGAAGTGGGTTCGTACCTATAGTCAAGGAGACATGCTCATAAGGTGATGCATAATGCAAGAGGATGTGTAGTCCTAACCTATATGCTAGTTCGAAATTATACCTGTAATAGATATGAATAGGTCAAAGTCTTGATCAAAGTACGCTCAAAACAAGTCCCTACGCCACAACATTAGACCAAAACAGTCCAAAATAGTTAATAAGGGTCCAAACTATAGAGTAGTGGCTAAAAATTTCAAAATTTTTCTATAAAATAGTAAAAACACATTTTCACCATACCATTTGAAAATTTTACCCCACATAGTGCATTTGAACCATGAAATTCAAACATCGATTCCGAGAGCTACGGGGCATGAAACCAGGAACCATATGAGCCAGGTAACTCTACATCCCACACTCTTTTATTTTAATGGTTTTATTATAATTTTTATTTCGGAGCACTCTAAATTTGCCGTCTCGGCCCACGCGAGAAACCCTTCGATTTCTGCGTATAGGGCCGAGTATACATGGGAAATCCTTTGATTTCTATGTATCTGTGCTTCTGTTTAGGAAACAGTCATGTACAAGGCCACACATACCAATTTTTAAGGTGAAAAATCATCAAACTCTTGTGTTTTTCTACAGGATGGTATTGGAGTGGCGTGAATGCGAACACGAAGATGTGGATAGGGTCGTGCAAGGTGATATGGTTGCCCAAAAATCTTCTAGCGCATGCGGTTTGTATAAGTTTTGGTGTCTCAGTAGCTTGAGAGCTAGGCCAAGACTACTATAGATACTGGTGGATTACTGGGATTTGGATACAGAGACCTTTCATATCGATAGGATGCCCCTTATCCTTAAGGTTGAGGATATATACTTTATCACTAGACTATCCTGTTGAGGCAAGGTAGTCAAATTGAGAGCTCGTGGGGTTGGAGGTGGCCTCACTATTAAGGAGTACATTGCTGTATACTGCCTCCCAGAGACATAAAAGGTTGGGATTTAGGTTCCAGTGCACTCTATTTAGAACCTTAGCCTCAATTCCATAGTACTAACATTGGGCAGGATTGCGGGGTTAGCATCTCTCCATCAGGATTCCAGGACACTGATGTTTTATGCAATTGAGTGCATGAGTCTCACTATCTATGATTGGTACCTCATTGTTGGGTAATATGAAACAAGAGTTGACGGACTACAAGCTGGGTAGAACAAGAAAATTTGGGTTTTCCAACATTTTGAGTACCTTCTTCTTTGAGCGTGTACCGTTCCTAAGCCCAAGAGTGGACATCACTCCACATGGTCCTCTATATCCATCTCAGTTGCACTGAGAAAGTGTGATGCGACGGCTAGGAGGAGGACATGTTGCTACACCCTACCCACTTGACTTCTTCCATTGGTGGCGTAGACAGATTGTAGCCATATATGAATACCCCTATGCAAGGATAGACATCCGTGGTGATCCAAATATTCCTATTCCACAGGGATCCGCATACGGCGATATAGGTAACAATTCCGACTTCAATTTGTTTTTGAATTATTTAATTTTTTTGTATTTTTTGATATAATGAAATAAAAAAACATGTTTTTGGGCAGTGACACATACTAATACCAATCACGTACATGCAGATGTTGGTCCTAGAAGGCCAGATGGATTCCCTCGATATCATCGAAGGGGGACAGGTGATGATATACTGGGTGCAGATGCAGAGCATAGGCTCTAAAACATCCACACAAACTTTGTCCATTGGACGCATAGGGTGCCCATGGTAGAAGTCGAGGACTTGCATGAGGCGATGCAGAGACAAGTAGTAGGTGTACCCCGTAAATGGGTTTGGTTGTTCAGATGGATGGCTAAGGTTGTCATGTGTTTTCATGATCAACACCCTTCTCTGCAAGCTTAGAGGCCTAGATGTAGTTTTTGTATTGACCATATAGTATATTTTGGTGGCTTAAAATCCCCAAGTTTGTATCATGACATTATGTATAATTATGACACCACTTTTTGGACTATACTTTTAAATGAAAAAAAGCTTATTATGACCGGTTATTTATATTTACATGTGTGAATGTGATGTGAATGCTTCATTGTGTGTGTACCAAATGCTAATCCAATACGTAATTTGCATATGAATCAACAAAATGATTACTCCTAGGAATGTGAATGTATGTAATGTTTTCAAATTGTCGTTCTAACAACCTTACTCGCAAGAATCTTCATAATAATGTCAGATCTCTAATATGATACATGCCATTTAATATTAATGCCATTAACTGCGAGTCAAGATGTACCTCAAGAGATCAAATACCATGAGAGATGGCATCATGTAATAACTCAATCACGACACTATATTCAACAATGTTGTTCTATGAAGGCCAGAGACATACACCTCTTGAAGACAAAACTTGACCCATAGGAGTATAGATCACCCAAGTAGCCGAGGCTGAGTTCTAGGTGTGGCGGCTGGCACGGTCAACGTGTCCTACATATACCAAAGACTTTGTCGACATCTTCAACAAAAAACAGAAGCAAGTCAACAAACCTGATCACCACAAGAAGACCAAAATTAAACTATGCAACTGTACAATAGTATACAAAGTATCAACCTCAGTTGAGAATTACGCATAGTAATTTTAAAGACAGAGCCCATTTCTAGGCTCCACCAAGGATGTCCCCTCATAATATACTAGCTCGTAAGTCCCTTTCTCTAACACTCGTTTGACTAGTAAGGCCCATGCCACATGCGGTTGAATTTTCCGACCCCTAAGTCATACAAGAGGACTAAGTCACCTTCACTAAACTTCCGGGGATGGAAAAACTTATCATAATGAGCCTTAACACAATACTTGTTTACTTCAAGAGCCACTAAGGCATATTGATTCTTCTCATCAAGTTTCTCTAAGCGGACCAGACATTCCTCTAACTCAGAAGTTTCTGGAAAAAGTTCTACGACTAGCTTCAAAGAAGGGATTTCACATTCAATCGGTAAAATCAACTCCACCCCATGCACCAACTGATATGGAGAAAAGCCAGTGGCAGTCTTAACCACGGTTCAGTAATCCCACAAATTAGGATACAACATGATATGCCAATCAGTCTTTCTTTGTGTGATGGTTCTTTGGAGAATGGACTTAAGGGACTTATTCACAGCTTCAACCTGTCCATTTGCTTGAGGATAATAAGAAGAAGAATTCTCTTGCTTATATCTCAAATTCAAAGATATCTCAACCATCATCTTGTTTTGAAAGTGTCTGCCATGGTTTGTGACAATCTCCCTTAGGATACCAAGCCAGGTGATAATCTGATTGAAAATGAAATGTGAGCGTTATCTTGCCTTCAACTTTGATAGTGGGCCTAGCCTCTACCCATTTAGTGAAGTAATCAACAGCGACTATAATATGATAATGCCCCTCCTGCCGAAGCTGGGTTGCAATCCATAAAATCATCCCCCACTTGGTGAAGGGACCAACGATGTAATCAGATGTAACGGGGAAGGTGTGAGCACATATTCTATGCAAACACCTATAAAGGGTGGCACCGCTTGACCACATTGACACAATCCTTGAAGATCGACAACCAAAAGTAACCTGCTCTCAAAATATTTTGGGCTGTAGCAAGCCCAGATAAATGACCACCACACACCCCTCTGTGGAAATCATTCAGCACAGCCTCATCCTCATCATGAGTCAAACATCGATGAAAAATGGAATCAACCCCACGATGATACAAAGTGTCACCAACAATGAGGTAATACTTTGCTATATGATGTAACTGTCGACACTCATCCCATGAGAGGTGAGGAGGAACCTTCAAAGTTTGAAAATAGACAATAATATCCCCATACCATGGGTCCACAGTAGAAATGAGGAAAATATGCTCATCCACGAAAGAGTCTTGACTCTTCATGAACCTAGACTCCATCCAAACTAGGAAAATATGATATGAGCTTCGCAAAATCAACGATTTCTTTGACTTTGCCAAAACAAAATCAAGATCTAACTTTTGCAAAAGCACAATCCATTTATTTTATTTTCCCCCTATCATCCATCTGGTGAGGACAAACTGAAATCAATTGATGTGAGCCACAACCAAAGTCCGGCGAAAGAGTATGTAATGTCTCAATCTATGAACCGCATGGACAGTAGCTAAGGATAGCTTCTCAACATGAGTATAATGAATTTCAGCATCAATGAGGTTTCTACTAAGATAATAGATAACTTTATCTTGGAGCTCCTCATCCTATTTAACCAAAACTATTCCAATAGTCTCTTGAGATGTGACCACATATAACAAGAAATCGTTGCTATAGTCAGGTGGACAAAGCACGGGGGCCAATGCCAAGGATTTCTTCAATGCATAGAAAGACTACTGGGCTCACTCATCCCAGATAAAAGGAGTGTCTTTCTTCAAAAAGATCATGAAACCCTTGGTCAAATTGGAAAAATTGATAATGAACCTCTGCAAGAAGTTAGCCATAGCTTGCAAACTATGAAGATATCTAATAGTGTGTGGGGGAGACAATCGAATTATTACCTCAACCTTAAGAGGGTTGACCATAATTCCCTCCTTACAAATGATAAACCCCAGTAAATGACCTACCTTCACGAAAAAGATGCACTTTTGAGGATTTAACCGGATTTGATATCAGTGACATCTTTCAAAAACCAAGCGTAGATGGTCAGGATTATCCACTCTCAAACGAGAGTGAGCAGCTAAATCATCAAGATATACTTCAATAATTTTCTTAATGTTGTGAAAAGAAAAGGTCATAGCCCGTTGAAAAGTAGCTTCGATGTTTTTAAGGACAAAAGGCATTTTTCGGTATGCAAACGTACCCCAAGGACAAATAAAAGCCGTTTTACATTGATCTTTAGGTTTTGTTTGAATCTAATTATATCCTGAAAATCCATCCATGAATGAGAACACCTCACTTCCTACACACTCATCCAAAATTTGATCTATGAATGGTGTGGGAAATATATCTTGAGGACAAGCTCTGTTTAGGTCTCTAAAATCAGTGCACACACAAATAATTCCCTATTTCTAATCAATCGAAATGAGATTGGAAACCCATTCAGTCAAGGGAACCGGATGAGAGTGTGACAACGCAACCTCCCAAGAAGGAAATCCATAAGGGTACTCCTCCTCCATTCATGAAGAGGAAGGACTAGGATATACAATGAGTCGAAGAGTAGATTGATATGCAAACGCCGGTGTAGATAACGACATGTCCATCTTGGTAGGTCTAGGATCTTCATCCAAAGTGCTCGGAGAAGGGAGATTCTAAGGATCTTCCAAATGTGAAATGAAAAATGGAATATAACTCAACGATTATGATTCACTACAAAGGCTGGGACCTATCGTAAGAATCGGTGCAAAAATATTGAAAGTTCCCATCAATGACGGATACATTCCCACTACAACATTCTCAGTTTCTGGCTGAGAATTATTGATGATCAAGATAGTATCTCTCGACGATGCTTTCATACTAGAATTATCAAAATATTTTTGCACGACCGTGACAATCCTCCCTTTGAAAGGGAAACAAACAACTCAGAAGAGGGATGACATGACCTCTTTCATATTATAAATCTAGTTACAACCTAGTAGAAGGTTATAGTCAAGGGGCGCATCAACCACCTCAACCTCGATTGACACAGTCATCCCTCCCAATTGGAATTCAAGAGAAGGAAGTATACCACATGGCTGAAAAGATCTCCCATAAAAATCAGTCAACATGGTTCCAGATCTCAACAATGTGGGTGAACCTAAACCCTTCTAACAGGGTAAAGACATCACAGAAGGCACAACACCTTCATCAATTACTGTGTGTTTCATGGTGTTGTTCATACACTCCACGTGGAAAAGGAGAGCCACATGGTAGGGAAATTGAGTCTGGACTTCATGAGTTTCAAATTTAATCATTGTGGAAGGATGTGAATCAACCACCCCAAGGGAAAACAACAAATCTTTCCTCTGCGAAGGGCAGGTATGAAGTACTTCTAAGGCAGACATCGCATATACAAGGATTCTGGCCCAAATACTTGACAATGGAATAGTGCTAGGTAGCTCGGGAATTAGGATTATGCCCTGAATTATTTAAGACTCCCTTAGGAATGTGAGGTGGAACTTCAGGATTGCCGACAGGCTTGTCGATATGCAAAGGGGCCTTGGGAGGAGCAGGTTCTTTTCCCAAGTTGGGTTGCGACGAACCATAATCTTTAGCTCATGTCACAACATTCTCAACGGACATCATGTTGATGCACCCATGGCCACTTTCGGTGTTTGGCGGGTTTTGATGCCCACCAGAAGCACTTCTGGAGAGTCCATCATCCTCGAATTCATATTTAGATTGTGTGGTAAAGGGTTCGTCAACATAGCTGGGCTCTGTGCCATGAATTTCGAGGCATGTTCAATACGAGGGCACAAGTAAGTGAGGTGATCTCCCCCACAAAGGTTGCAAGGGAACTTAACCTTACGTTTATACTTCTTGTGCCCCCAACATTATTACCATTCTTGTCATTGTTATAATTTCCATTCCTATTCCCGCCCTTACGATTATTTATTCCCTTTTTCTTGTTCCATCTAGGCTATTGGTTACCCTTCTAGTTTGATGATTGCATAGAGTATACATCCACCAATTGGGTGGGATGAGAGGAAGCCGCATCTTGTCCTGAAGTAGGCTGTTTAAATAAACATATTATTTATTTGATTCGTAACCAAGTCTATGGGTTTAGTACTTGCAAAGCTAACTATGCCATCAAAATGTGGCCCAAGTTTGAACTTAGGCTCAAAGTTTGACTGTGGTGTGTTCCGAATAATCTCATATAAGAGCCCAGACTGATCGTTGTGGAAATTGAACCCAGTGATAGATTAATTTTACTCACAACAATTATCAATTGAACATGCAAAATCACTCACAAAAGAGACTGAATAATGAGATGAACACTAAACTGTATTAAATAAGTGTACAATAGCCAACCCTGTAACATAATAGGTTGCTTCATTAAATAATTACATAAGGGATTCGAATGCATGAGGAGCAATTCAAATCTAGCATAAAGCAGGCTTACTAAAATTAAGCAAATCCCCCATAGGTGCAAAAAGCTGATCCCAAATCAGTCATGGAGCTCATGAATTGGAAAAAGTTCTTAGGCAAGCTAAAGAGTGATGGAATGACAACTAATACATGCTTTTACAAGGAGAAAAGAGTGGAGGATGAAGAGGACAAAAAACTAGTTCACCTCACCTAGTCAAACTTTCCCTATTGCCTTAAAGCAATGAAAAAGAAGGCAATAAAGTAGAAAAAGCAGAAAGGCACCTAGGAGACCAGGAGTAAAGCAGAATTGATTCCTTGAGGTTTCCCAAGTGCTACATGGGTCAAATTAGGCAAGTTGGACCACTATGGATAGGTAATTGAAAACTTGCATAAGGTGGGACACATGAACTAGGCAAATAAGACAAAAATAATTAAATTAATGTCTAAGGTAGCTAACTATGGGTTGATTATTCTAACACCCCCCCTTAAGCCTGACTTATGAGTAATATATCAGAAAATTATAGGACCTAGCAACAAGTCTTAGTCACCCTTTACATACTGCATGTCCATACAACCAAGCAAAGAGGCAAAAACCACATGGGAAAATCCTCCCTTAAACATGGACTGTAAAACAAAATTTGGAAATATTGTTTTCACTCATGCTTCACAACATGATCAGAAATCCCCAGCAGTGATTTGAGATTGCTGAAGGTCTTCTCACAAAATGCTTTGGTGAAGATATCAGCTACTTGTTCTGAAGATGAACAGAAGAGTAGGTGAATGGTGCCATCATGCACAAGCTCTCTGATGTAGTGCATATGGATCTCAATGTGTTTGGTTCTCTGCTTCTGAACTGGATCTTTGCAGATTCAAATGGTACTCTGGTTATCAGAGTAGATGGTAGTTGAGTACTCTGATTCAAAACCACACTCTCCAAGTAATCCCTGCAACCATAAACATTGAGTTGCTGCATTAACAACTCCTCTGTACTCTGCTTCTGTAGATGAGAGTGCAATGGCACTCTATTTCTTGCTTGACCAGCTGATTGGCCCTTATGCAAGCATGAACACATATCCTGATGTGGAATTTCTGTCTGTGCTATCACCTTCCCAATCACTGTCAGTAAATCCAATCAAATCAAGATCAGATTTTGCTTTATAGAAGATCCCATGTGTCCTTGTTCCCTAAACAAAGTTAAGGATCCTTTTGGCTGCTTTCCAATGGATCTCATGAGGCTGATCCATGTATCTAGAAGCCACACTTACTGCATAAGAAATATCAGGTCTAGTATGTGTCAGATACAACAAACATCCAATCAATTTCCTATACAATGTATTGTTTACCATAGGTGAAGAATCAGCTTTTTCCAGCTTCACTCCTGAAAGGAAAGGAGTTTTGCTTGCTTTGCAATCCTTCATTCTGAATTTGTTCAACAAATCCAAGGCATACTTGGACTGGTGCACC
>LPNX010386788.1:632909-743638 GCA_001517045.1 Pseudotsuga menziesii
ATAGCCCTTGGCTACCAATCTGGCCTTGTACTTCAGTGGTGAACCATCAGCAGCAAATTTGGTCTCGTAGACCCACTTACACTGAACTAACTTCCTCCCTGGGGGAAGATCCACTAGCTCCCATGTGTTGCTCTTCTTGAGTGAGCTGAACTCTTCCTTCATGGAAGCTTGCCATATTGGATCTCATGCTGCTCATTCATATGTTTGAGGATCAGATTCCGCCAACAAGTTTCATTTCTTAGCAAACATAGGTTCTTTCATGCATAGACCACTCTCAAATTGAGATCTAGTCCTCCTTGGGTCATTGGAATCCCCAGCTAGCTCTCCTGCTGCATGTAGTGTCTTGGCTGCCCATTTTGGCCTTGTAGGGCTGTTAGGGTCTGCAATAAACTCATCTCCATCAGACAAATCAGAATCAGCATGTTCAACAAACTCTTCACTTACTTTCAGAGGTTCAGGTGGTGAAGAGGCTTCTCCAACTTCCACTACTGCAGGGGGTTCTTCTTGAAACTGAACACACCTTTCGATGAAGGCTTTATTTTTGCTCAAATTTATCAGTTTTTACCCTTTTGAATCTTCAGAGTATCCAACAAATAGACACTCTTGGCTTTGGGGCTGCAAAGCCTTTCTCTTTTCTGTTGGAATTCTAGCCCAAGCCCTTGAGCCAAAAATCATGAAATGGGTCACATCTGGCTTGTGCCCACTCCATGCTTCGAAAGGAGTCATACCTTCAAGCTGTTTATGAGGCACCCTATTATGGATATAGGATGCAGAGTTAATAGATTCGGCCCAGTACTTTGGTGGCAAAGTTTTTGCCTCCATCATGCATGTTGCCATCTCCTTCAGTGATATGTTCTTCCTCTCAGCAACACCATTTTGCTGTGGTGTGTAAGGGATAGAATGCTGCATATGAATACTTGCATCTACACAATAATTAATAAACTCAGACTTGACATACTCACCACCATTGTCAGATCTGAGGACCTTGAGTTTCCTCCCAGACTGGTTTTCAACCAAAGCCTTAAAGACTTTGAAGAGGCCAAAAACTTCAGACTTCTGTTTCAGGAAGTAAACCCAGCAATACCTGGAAAAGTCATCTATGAAAGTCAATGCATATTTGGCCTGACTCATGGACATATGAGGGAATGGGCCAACAACATCACTGTGGATCAGCTTGAGGGGTGCAAAGGTTCTCTCATGACTAGCTCTGGGTGTTTTCCTAGGATACAACCTTGGCAGACTCCTTTGGAAATTTTTATCTTGGGTAACCCTATGACCATCTCTTTTTCACTAAGATCAGAAAGATACTTGTAAATTAGGTGGCCAAATCTTTCATGCCAAAGCTTGCTTGCTTCATTAGCATGAATTAGAAGAGCAGAGGGGTTTGAGTAGTGTAGGAAGTGTGAGAACATGTATACCTTTTGAGCATGATTCGCAACTCCTTTTGCAATGACTTTACCACTTGAGATCTCTGTGATCTCAGCTTCATCAGGGGAGAATATGACCTTCTTTGGAGACCCAGTGTGAGTCATCTGGTACACTGACAAGAGGTTGGAGGCAAGACCAGGAACATACAAAACATTGCTGAACTGACCATGATCAAGATCAATCCTCCCTTTGCCCAAACTTTCAGTGAGAGAGTCATCTCCCAGTACTATAGGTGGTCCCTTTGACTTGTCAAGTGAGGAGAAGGCCTCCTTGGTCGAAACCATGTGTCTTGAAGCTCTAGAATCAATGATAAAACTGGGTGAGCTTGATGTGCCAGCAACCAATGCATGAACTCTCTCTCTATCATCTGAACTTGATCCTCCTTCTCTCTTCTTTGAGCTGTCTGGAAGGGAGATGCCATTCTTCTCCAGGAGTTGGGTCAGCATGTCTATTTGCTTCTTCATACAAGAGCTTTCAGTGTGATTTCCCTTATTGCAGTATGCGCACTTGCTCATTTCTCCTTTGTTTTTCTTCTTCTGGTTATTCTTCTTGGAACCTTGTGGCTCCTCTGGAGACTTGTTCTTGTCTCTCTTTTGCTCAGGTGGATTTTTAGCTTTATTTTTGCTTTTTGAATCCACCCTCGAATATCCAGCAACCAGATATTGGTCCTTGGATGGTTTGATGGTGCCCATCATCACCAGCTTGTCTTGTTCTTGTGTGAGAGATTCCATGAAATCCGCAAGGCTAGGAATCTTCCAGGTTCGAGCTTTCAGTTTTGTGGCATAGAAGGTCGAAACAAACACTGAATAGTCACGGCCAAGCTTCGAGAGAATGGCCAAGACCAGCTGATCATCCTTATTTTCGATCCCACATTGTTTCAGCTGCAAAACAAGTGCTTTGAACTTGGAGAAATAGAGTTGCAGAGATTCAAAGCTATTGGGACTCAGGGAGATCAGTTCATTTTTAATTTGATGTCCCCTCATCTCATTTGTCTTTCCAAAAAGATCAGTAAGCTTCTCCCATACTTCATTCGGTGATGTCAATCCATCAAGATGGAAAAGGAGGTCTCTAGAAATACTCAGACACAGGAGACCATAGGCCTCATCCCTCCTGTTGCGCCATTTAATCTTCTCTGCAGCTGCATTGGGCTCTGATTCTGTTTCCATAGTCACCCTGTAGAGGCCTTTCACTCTGAACAGTATCTCCATCTCTACTTTCCATTCAAATAAATTGAAAGGAGTCAAGATGATCTTCTGAGATTGATCCATAGCTTAGAAATCTGTCTCGGCTATCAGTAGAAGGCTCCCAGTCACTAATGTCGAAACTGCAAAACAATTTTGAAGGAGAGAAATTGATCTACAATGGCTCTGATACCATGTGGAAATTGAACCCAATGATAGATTAATTTTACTCACAACAATTATCAATTGAACATGCAAAATCACTCACAAAAGAGACTGAATAATGAGCTGAACACTAAACTGTATTGAATAAGTGTACAATATCCAACCCTGTAAAATAATAGGTTGCTTCATTAAATAATTACATAATGGATTCGAATGCATGAGGAGCAATTCGAATCTAGCATAAATCAGGCTTACTAAAATTAAGCAAATCCCCCATAGGTGCAAAAAGCTGATCCCAAATCAGTCATGGAGGTCACGAATTGGAAAAAGTGCTTAGGTAAGCTAAAGAGTGATGGAATGACAACTAATACATGCTTTTACAAGGAGAAAAGAGTGGAGGATGAAGAGGACAAAAAACTAGTTCACCTCACCTAGTCAAACTTTCCCTATTGCCTTAAAGCACTGAAAAAGCAGGCAATAAAGAAGAAAAAGCAGAAGGGCACCTAGGAGACCAGGAATATAGTAGAATTGATTCCTTGAGGTTTCCCAAGCGCTACATGGGTCAAATTAGGCAAGTTGGACCACTATGGATAGGTAATTGACAACTTACATAAGGTGGGACACATGAACTAGGCAAATAAGACAAAAATAATTAAATTAATGTCTAAGGTAGCTAACTATGGGTTGATTATTCTAACAAGCGTAAATCAAGTCTAGTTACTAAGCTCAAAAGATAACATGTTCCTCGTTCATCACTCCAGATGTGGAAACATCCTTCGCTATATATGGAAATAACGACTTGAGGAACCATTCCAAAAGAAACTCTGGTGGAATGTTAGCCTTAATCAACCGCTTTCGTCTACACCACTCTTGAATATGGTCAGAAATATGTGTGGATTTATCTTTCCAAAATTTCAACAAGATCTCAGTACCGGCATCGTAACACACAGGTAGATGAGAGTGGTTGAGAAAGGTCATGGCTAGGTCATTGAACATCCAATATGTTCCCCCACACAAATCTATATACCATTTCACCATAGGACCTATGAGGGTGCATTGAAATAGTCGTAAACGAACATAATCATGGTTCAATGAATTCGAAGAGCATCATAGGTGGAAAGTAGCAGCGTGCTCACTAGGGTCCTCACCACTCTTACCTTCGAATTTTGGAATGTCCAAAGGAATCTTGGTGGGAACAACTGTCCATGTCAGAGCATGAGATACCGGATCATTGGTCATTCTCGATAAATCATGCAAGTTTAGTGTAGCTAGAAAAGGGAGCCTTGGTTGTGCCATCTAGTTCCATGTCCCCTGATAAGAACGATTCATGTAAGTCTAGTTGTTGTAAATACCATGGCCTTTTCCAGTGGGATAATAGCCTCCTCCTGTTTGAACCATAAAAGGATACATGGGAATGTTATAATTTAGAATACCTTGAGACTGGGGTGCTACATAGCCATAATTGTAAGACCAATAAGCAGGTTGACCCCTGGACATATAAGGTGGTACATAACATGTTGACACGTAAGGAGGCACATAGTCTTGTGACACTATGGTGTGGGAAGACAAAGGAACAACATGGATAGAGGTAGTAATATGTCCTGAAGGATCATGTGAGTCATGGGGAGGATGCGACATTAAAAACACATTCAAAGGAATAGGTGCGGTGGACGATGGAGCGTAATATGGAATATAAGTTGTGCTTCCAATGTTCACATGTCTAGGTCCATTTCCATGAATGGGGACACTAGTATTAGGCCTAGGTAACGAGTATGAATATCCTCCCACAATAGGTGTGGAAGGTGCAATGTGACCACTACCAAACCTATCCTCATGGAAAGGGATGGCAGTGCACCTAGGCATAGTACCAGGGTCAACACCAGATTCGATATTAAATAAGGAAACAACCTTTGAAAGGTCCGGTATGCCAAATTTGAATGGTCCAGTGCTAGAGGGTACCAGATGAGTCTCACTGCTCGACCTATGTGAAGAATATCGACGGTATGTGTTTACATAATATGAAAAATGGGATAGTTCATTATATCATGCACCAACCTCAAAAGGATCAGCTTCTTTTGGAGTCCCATATACAATATCTGGAAAATTCTCCGCACCAGGGGGCGAAGAAGGAGGGGCCTCCGGGATCTCAGATGTATGACTCATAGTGATATCAGTGTGTGAATCACGATGAATATGAGTCTGCCTAGACTGTCTGGCTCTCTTATGCGAAGGAAGAGGAGACATAGAAGGTGGAATACCTGCTAAACGTCGAGAATGGTGAAATTCTACTCCTAGATCCATAATGAATCCACAAAAATAAAGAGACTCAAACTAACTATGAACCCTAGAGCAATCTAGCGCACACAAAGCACACTCCTAAGAGAATCTAAGCCAAAATGAAAGCAAGCCAAGGGGAGGATAAATGATCTCCTGAATGTAGCATGTATGTCTCATCTAGGAGAGGTCTGAGACTCCCATACACTACAAGAGGAGGTGTGTAACCAATTATAGTGGCCCTCAGCTTCAACGCGAGAAGCGGTTGTGTTGTCCGACCCCTACCTGGCCAGGACACTCAAAAAATAACCTATGCAAGTACCCTTGCGGTACTTAGGTCAAGAAACTAAGGTCACCCCAATATAACCAATGCTCAGACGGACAATAGCAGGCGGTATCTACCCTATGACTAGGGTAGCAAAGCCCGAAGCTCGAAATAACCAAAGGTACCTCAAAAGCCCCCAGATATGAATAAGATCCTGGAAATATATCTGGCACTGCAAAGAGAGTGGAAAGGGGATATCCCCACCATAAATATGTATGATTCCTCATTCTTAACTCCTGTGTAAGAGGAGCCTCCCGAGAACACTAATTATACCAAGGATTTCACTCTCTCACCTAGATAGACACCTACTTGTTTTGTTTAGTAGTCTTGGAGAAATTTACTCACAAAAACCTATTCCAAGACTCTAAAACCTAAGCTTGTTGATGTACCCTATCAAAGAAAAATGTGTAATTCATTTTAAATTAAGCATTGATTTTAGGGCTATTATTACTCAAAGGAAATGACCGTGCAATCAATGATGTTATGACTCAGCAGTGAAAGTAAATATGCACACCTGACAAACAATGCCAAGTGCAATTTTGTCTTTAAATGTGAAAATGGGGTATGCCACTACATGAGATGCATATTTTTTCCTTCAAATGACAATGCAACCATTCCTATTTGAAATCTTGATTACTAATCAACTAAGCAAACCTAATGCAAGTACTATGCAAATGCAAAAATGCATAAACATGCCAAACATAAAATATTTTTGTATTTTTAAAATAAATGATATGTGAATGAAATAACAAGACTCTATAACTCCCATATTCTGCAACAACTGTCAGACAACAACCAAGCAAGACACTGAGAAAAAAGAAATCTAATGCACTAATACCAAAACAAAAATGAAATAAGATGATAAGAACAAATTCTATCTAAGAAGCAAATAAAAAAAGGTCTCTGGTAAGAAACACAGGTAGTAGACATACACCAACAATACCAAGGAAGACTCAACAACATTCAAAGTTCACAGAACAACTCCCAGTCACCCAAATCACATTCAAAAGAGAAACATACATGAATGTTTGCAGAAAACCTGCGTGTATACATGGCTATTAGAACAAAACCTGCGTCTATACACGAATGTGAGGAAAAAAATCATGTATAGGCAGAAAGAGGGGGTAAAATGATAAGCCAAGACCAAAATTACTTCAACAAGACACTAATGGGAAAACATACTCCTGGACTTGATATAGAAACACGAAGAAACATAGAGCAATTCAAGCACATTGTGCAGCCAATCCCCAAAGAAAAACAAGGAACCTCCCCAGTGGAGTTGTTAATTCTGTTACAGAGAGAAACTTCCTATGGCTTGGGGTAGACCACAAAATACTAAATGACACCATAAATCAATTCATTCCAATATGCAAGAGAAATAAATACATCTAACTCTAAGGAATATGAAGCGTACCTTATTCCGGATGGTTGATGTAGATCCCCGTCGAGCTTTTCCAACACGCTTGCATTTACAATTCGCTCTCAACAATAGCAAACAAGACAAGCATGCTATATATCAAAGTGTTAGGCCTACTCTAGCATATACAAACCATCATGTATAAGAAAATATAAATACATCCATTGACAAAATATTCATAGTTGTACACATGTAATGGAAGAGAAATGGATATTTCTATTAATAATAAACAAAGATAGAACAATGAAAAACTCTGTCGACACCTTGTCGAAACGGATAAACTGAGTCCTCCACCACTTCAATCCTCCATCTCAATGGCAAGCTTACAAGGCAATGGAAATATTTGGAAGAGCAACAATGTGTGCTCCAAAGGGACAAAGGGATGCATATTTAATTATAAACAAGTGAGGCAACAATGAACTATTGTTTCCTTGCTCTCCAAAATTCTCCTCCTTCAATGCATCCAAGAGGCTCAATATATTGCTCTCCATTAGACAATGGAGGGTCGATTTAGAGCATTTCCAGGCATATGGAAGGCCAAGAGTGAAGTTATCGGGACTCATTGAGGAAAAATCCAAAAGTTTTTGTTTTTATGCACATTTCTCGATTTACGCGGGTATTGGCTCAAAAGTTGCACGTACATGCGAGTATTGGATTAAAAGTCACCTATACAAATAAACAAGTGTTTTTTAGGGACTTTCTTGGGTCATCAGAGTATAATCTGAGCAAGGGAGGTCCAAGGAATCTGCAGAGGGACATGGGAGGCCATAAAGGTGTGATCTACCAAGTGTGGTAAAATCAACTATAACAAAGATTACCAATATTCTCTATTTTTTGAGAAATTGCATTGTTTTGTTTTCCAATGCATTGAGAAATAGTTATAAAAATTTTTTGTATACTATTTTTTTAAATAAAATTATTATTATCTTTTTTTGTTTGTTTGTTGGCAAAGTGGTGGAACCCCCCTGACTAGCAGGGTTGCCATTGGCTGAGTATCCACGAACCAGGGGCATCTAAGCCGTAAAAATCACTTGGGGATCGCACCCGGCCTGGATTGCAGCAACCCTTAACATGGTTGGATTTTTGGTATCCGATGGGATTAGAACCGGTGACCTTCCAGCTTAGGGGGCGTCTTAACCATACCCCGCCACCAACTGTTCTACATCTCGTGGATAAAATTCTTATTATCTTAAGCTTGTTTTTCACTTTCAATATTTTATCCTCTTGAAATTCCTTTGCACCTCCTTGTTGAAATGCTAGTTTAAAAATTGATACAACTTAAATTAATATGTTTATATTGAAATGATTCCATTAATATTCTTAATCTTCTCGTATGCAAGCTTTAAACTAATTTTCAAAAGAAAAATATGCAATTTTTATATTGTGTTTTTTTAAAATGTTTAACATTATCTCGATTGATTTATCTTTTTAGTTTAATATAGTTTTTAAAAGCAACTTTTAAACATATAAAAATAGTAATTAACATAATTATAGTTTATTATTTTTAAAATTATTTATTAATTCTTTTTTACTTTTAAAAAATAGTATGAGTTTTGGATTATGTATTGATGATGATGATGATTAACATACTCTAAGACCAACTTAGGTCTATCAGACCTTAAGAAGGATAATACTTGGTTTGATTTAAAATCTTATTCTTGTCCTCAAAAACCTTGCCAAGAAGCTTTCCAAGATCACTATAGTTTTGACAAGTTAGGGGGTTATAAAGGTTTTTATTTTAGAAAATACTATGAAACTTAGATCTAATATGGGAGTAAGCAAGGCACTCTAAGAAAAAGTGATTTTCATCTTCAAATCTCATAGACTCACATAGATGGAAAAACCTTTCCACCCATGGAGTTTTAGTAATAGACCAACACCCTGTTTCACTATGGAGTTCATGAGAGTTCATTCTAATATTGGCTATATTAATTTTCTTCCATGAGCTAGTTACTACTGAGAGATACTTTTGATATTCCAAGTTAGGATTAATGATATCCTTATAGTATCTTAATTTTCTCTTAGCTAAATTTTCCTCACACCATAATTTCTCTTTAAACTTAGAAGTAATAATATTTTTGACATTATCAATTTTCTGCAAAACGTTGTTTTCATTAATGCCCCAATGGTTTAACCAAGCCATGGTATCTTTACACCAATATTTCTTGATGCGTAGTTGGTTTTGAATTCAGTTTAAAGCAATTTTAGGAAGTCTCTCGTTTCCCATGTTATTTATCTTATGCTTGTACATCAGGTACCTAGTCATAGCCATGCTCTCGATGGGGGAAATACCCACTTCTATGAGGAGAATAAGATAAGGCGTATTGCTTTTAATTTTGAGGTTATAAGTTATAAACTACTTCTGGATTTGCTCAATCTTCTTCTAGGATTCTCTAGAAAGGTTGCACCCCCATACTTCACAACCATACAAGATAAAAGGGATGACAAGAGTTTCAACCATGAAATTATTTTTATCCCACATGACCATATTAGAGGATTTATAATTATTTTCAAGACCAAAATAAGATTTCCACCCTCCATTAATCCTTTTCAATGCTATAGTTCCAATTGATCTTGCGATGAATATCAATTCTGAGATACTTGTAAGAAGCCACTTCCTCTATATTTCTATTATCATAAATAAAATTTGCATAGGTGAATTTCTTAGATTTTATAATCATGATTTTTGTCTTGTCAGTGTTGACAGTCATACTCATGTTAGAGAAAAAATATTTAAGAATTCTTAATTGATTATCGAGATCAGAAGGACGTCTTTCCATAAGAATAATATCATCAGCATAAAGTAGGAGGATTATAACTATTCCATCTAAGATTGTACCACAACCTACTTCTTCTAAACACTTTTATAGCTTATCAATGTAAATGCCAGAAAGGGTAGGAGAGAGGAGGAAACCTTGTTTAACTCAAATATTACAATTTATATCCATTGTCCACCCCTCATTATTCTTAAACTTGACAATGACCTTTTCATATAAACTTATCGCGGAAACTATCAACTCGAAAGGAACCTTAATCTCCTCTAGCCTATTCCACAGGTTATTTCTAGGCACTATATCAAAATCTTTTATAAATCCACAAAGCAAAAAAATAGGCTAGACTTATTATTACGACATTCCTCTGCAATGATCCTAAGTGTAACAAGGTGGTATGTGGTTGAATGATTCTTTCTAAAATCTGCTTGGCCTTTATCCCACTTACCTTCCATTTCTATCCATTCATTGATGTTCATTTCTAAGATAATACCATATAACTTATCTAAGAGAGGGATAATCATAATAGTCCGATAATTAGAGGGGTCATTTTTATCACCACTTTTGAAAATAAGAATAATGAGGCTTTGAGTCCAAGGTGTAGGAACCCTTGCTTGACCGCTAGATTAAAGAGTTTGTGGATGTGAGAGATGAGGACATGCCCTCCAATTTTTTATATTTCCGCTTGGTAGCCTTCAATGTCTTTGGATTTTCCATTTGCTAAGCGCTTAACCACGAAATCTATGTCTTCTAACAAGAAAACTTATTTCATTGTAAGAAGGATTTGAATGTTATCTTTGATATATAGGGATTCATAAAGATTTTTAAGATAGGAATTCCAATCTTTTAAAGGAATTTAATTGTTTTCTTTTGTTTTTGCAAGTTAGAATTTGCATCCATAATTTCTTAGGGGCCACGTTGGAGAGGTGTAGTGATTTATCTTGTCCATTTTTATCGAATCTGTAGTAGTTTTGTTAATTTCTTTTCTCGTATCTTTACACTCTTGACCATACCAAGGGCTGGTTCTACTATTGCTCGTTTTAGTCGATACTTCAATAGAGAACTTGTTAATGGACGACATGAGGGTTGTAGAAAAATTATGGTAGAGATTTTCTATGTTCTCCATACTAGATAAAGGAAACAATTCATTTTTTAGATCATGGCAAAACATGCGAGATTTATTTTTATCGAAGATCAGGTGATTTTGTCAATGATAGTTTTCCTCCTTGTGATCGTTGTGCATGACAATATTGAGAGTATATAATTAAAGGTCTATGATCAGATTCAAACTCATGGTCGTTGAAGATGTTGAAATCTATTAATTTGTTGTATAGAGAGATATTAGATATAACATAATCTACCCCACTACTTCCAAGCCCATGGATACAAGTCATATAGATATACTTTGGCCATTTTGTGAGACCCTTTCAAATGATAAGATCTTGAGAAATACAAAATTTAACCAGCCCAGAACCGAAGAAAGTTTCACCTAGATCTTTAGAACTTCTTTTGTACCTGTTATCTAGGTGAAGGTCTTCGTCTAACCAAAGAGGATTAGGGTTGGAATAGTTCCTTAAAATAATATCTTGGTTATTGGAAGTTCGAGCATTGAAGTCACCCATCAAAATGAAATTTCCTTCCTTCCTTAAACTAGAAATATCATGTTCTAAACCATTATAAGGACAATTTTTATCTAAATTGTTTTTTTATAGAAGTTGGAATTAGTAAGGGTAAAATAACATATGGCTATGTAGTTTTTTTCTTCATTAATGTATTTGATCTCTATCCAAATAAATTAGTTGTAAGGGTCTTTCTTATAAATCCTAACATGTGGGGATATGTTCTTCCTGTTGTAACAGGATATACCCCCAATTCCTTTATGACATGAACATTTATCCCATATTGACCATAGGACATATCCGTCTGTATGAGGGACCTTAGACTCCTCGTGTTCCCAAGTTTCAACCAATAATATAATATCAATTTCGCTCGGAATCCAACTTATCTTAGGGCCTTTTCTCCATGGAAATTCTTGACAATTCCAGGAGAAGATATGGAGTGTGTCAAATTTCTATTTATTACTATCCTTTTGGTTTTTATCTCTAATAACAACTTTCTTGTTTCTGATTAATGGCCAATTTCCTTCTTCCTTTCTTCTTTTACCTTTGGACCTCCTTTCTTAATTTGGCTTGATGCTTTGGAATGAGGTCTTCATTTATAAATATCCTCGAGCCTTTTAAAATTGATGTATTACTGAGTATGTTGTATTTTTGTTTGGTAGAAACAATAGAAATTGAGCCCAAAATTCGACGGTGACCATGTTTGAAATTCGACAATACCTTGTCGATTATTTGAAAAATGCATTTTTTTTTGTTGTCGATGGCATAAAGTCGGATATTTGATTCCATGCTAGTACCCGTCGAAGATCCGACTACACCATCATCGAATTTCATCCAATTCTGCTGCAAAAAACTATGATTAAGCAGTCGAATTTCTGACATCTAGTCGTAAAAAAATGTACTTTCCATAGTCGGACATCCAACGGGTTCTACATGAATATGCCGTCAAAATTCCCACCTCTAGTCGTCGAAAATTCGACGGACAACCGATGGGATTGGTTGTCGGAGCCATGGCATCCTCAATGAATATGCTGTCGAAATTCGTACCTCTAGGTGTCGAAAATTCAACGGATAACTGACAGGCTTGGCTGTTGGAGCTATGGTAGCCTCGTCGAACATCGTCAGGAGGATGTTGAATAACCAAAAAGTGCGTGTTGGACAACCGATGGGTTCACTCTATCAGATATACAACAACCTCATTGGATGACCTTCATTTGCCATCGAAAATGCGATGGGATACTGTATAATTAAAAAAAAAATATCTTCAAAACACAAATGGGCAATTGGAAGTTCCTCCAATAATCAAGAAGAGATCCTAGCACTGTGGAAATGGTTAAAAGACACTAAATAAATTGGAATCACAAACATAATTGTCATTGGAAACTCCCTAGATATTATTCTATTCATTAATAAAAAGAGAAACGATTCATACCTATGGAGTATGAGTAGGATTTAGAACACCATCTGACCCTTTCAACAAGTCACTTCCTTTCATGTCCTAAGATATCACAACAAATTAACAAGCACTTTGGCTAAAGGAGGAATCTATTTGAAAAATAGAGAAATTAAGGAAAATGTGGGGAGCATTGGTAAATGTCATATCTCCTAAGTCATTAGCACCCATATTTATCTTGGGATATGAAAAGCATTAATAAATTTTGTAGCATGTAGGATCATATCCACACATCGTCACCTTCATCCCACCTTCCCAACAATCATGGTATAAATAAGGCAGTATGATCATCCCTCAACACATGTGGTGTCCTCTTCATTGTGATGGAAAGCATGAAGGTAAGTCATTTAGCCTCTAGAATAGGTAGTATCAAGAATCAGGCCCGATCCTCGATGGTTCTTATTTTGAGCAAGAAGAGTTTGGATATTCCTAGGCATGCAATTCATTTTTTTTGTGTAAGGTGGTTCATAAATAAAGTGTCTTCCCCTGCTTGAGTAATAAACTAGGTTTCCATCAATTGGATTGTGCATTTTGATAGAACAAGGTTTGTGGTGTGAGGAAACTCCCTTGACAGTCTCTTAGAATCTCTCTTTGTAATATTTGGTAGCTATCTTGGCATAACAAGGTTCGTGGTGTGAGGAATCTCTCTTGGTAGTTCATGAATAAAAAGCATAGCAATTCCATATCCATGTCCTCTCTATGGAAACTCCAAGATCGTTCTCTAGTTACCCTCTAAAATATTTCGCCATCCCTTGTTTTTTTCTCTCTCTATGTTATGCTTTGTCTCCTCATTTGGCTTATGCTGCATTTCTTTGGGTTAGGTAAATTCAATAATTTTATCAATATTGGTAATGGTTGGGGTAGGAACTCAAGCTATATGATTGTTATGAACAAGCCAAACCAAGTTGTGTGATTTGTTTTAGCTCATTATGGTATCAATATTGTCACCCATGTTGTAAATTTCTCCAATCTCGTTGCACCCTTAATCTATCATATAGCCGTTGTTTTTTTTGTTTATGGGTCCTCCCATTAGTCTATCATACTGTTTTTTCTTGGTCAATTTTGTCTTCATCCTCAAGCATGAGATAGACTCTTCTATGCATCTCAAATTCCTATCCATGGGACCTTATATTTTATCTTCAGTTTAGAAAGGATATTCTCCTCATGCAACAACTAGTATCTCTAGAACCCCTCAAAGCAATTGGAAAAAAATCCTCGGTCAGAAACAAGCTACAGAAAGTCAAATTCTTAGCAACAAAAGGAGCTATAGAAGCCATTTCATAACAGTGCATGCCAACAATCCTAGATAAACTATTTTGATGTTTTATAAGGAAATTTTAATTTTAGGAGTATTTTGGAATTTATATACTAGCTATGCATTTGAAACGTTATGGAATATTTGAAAAAGAATCAGTTAGGAAGTGATATAGGTAGAAGCATGAGACTCCAAGATATTTTAAAGATGATCTTTAATATTTTCAAATTTTATTCAGGAAGGATGTCCAACTCAGTCGTAGTACTTCTCATCCTTTTTTAATAATACAAATACTCATTTTTGTAAAAGAAAATAGAATTAGTGTCTCTCCTACTCTAGCATAAGGCACACAGGGGGAATTTATAGTCACCACCCATTTCCTGATATCATTATTTATCTACTTCTCAAGGAATGACTTCATGAGGAGGAAACAATAGTATCCATTGTGCCATTGAAATATTTATAAAATTTTATAAAAAGGTTTTCAAGGAGGTAATGAAATTATGCTTAAGAAATTTCCTATTAATATTCAATATTATGAATAGACTTTTATATGCGATAATTAGAAATGACCTACACTAATGGGTAATTTGTTGAATGTGTAACATTTCAGTATGTCATTAATACTTAGGTTAAGGAGACCCAATAAATCCATTTCTCAAGTTGAAAAACTATACACAAACAAAACTAAATAGGAATTTCTAGTTTTCTTTTAAGGAAGAAATTCATTTCTAGGAAGTGGTTCTTACATCCATGGATGTGTTTGAATACCTTCATGGATGTGTTTGAATACCCTCATTTTATTCCCCTATTGATATAAAATTTATTTTTTTATCAAAGATACCCAACTTTATTTCTTACGATGGGTAGAGTTCCTAAGTTACCCATGCAGTTCTAGGATTTGTTGGAATGCATTTCTACACCATTGGTAATTTCATTGGTCACCTTATGAATCTGTTCAACCCACAACCTTTAAAGAGGGTTTGTCCTAGATTTAATATATATAAATATACATATGTGGGTTGGCGAGGGGGTGGGGATTGTCGAATGGTGATATGTGTCCCATGGGACAAGGTCTTGAAACTAAAGTTGGAATTTCTAGGGATTTCACATTACATAATTAGGGATGGATCTTCGTTTAAATGTCTTGAAACTGAAGTTGGAAGCACTTCCATAGAAATTGTCACACTAAAATTGGTCTTCCTTCCACTAAAATGCCAGGAAAGCCTTGTAACTTTTTCAGTGAAACCTATACTCAGAGAGAATCATTGCATACAACACAAAACTTGTCTGACTTATAAATGAGCAATTTTAAGAATAATTTAAGGAATGGATTGTATAGATAGCCGAGTCTTTATAATTTTCTAGTAAATGTTTCCAAACTTTATATGATTTTATAAATTGTAGATAGGTCTTTAGAGGATTTCTTATCAAGGTTTTCTCTATTGCTCCCTACCTGAATATTGCTACTTAGTTGCTTACTTTGGTAGTGACAAGTTTCATGTTCCCTGTCCCTTCAATTGTAAATTCTGCCATGGTTTTTCTTCTTTACTCGTTTTCTTTAATACCTTGGAACCCTGTCTTAGGTTACTTAGTACCATGGTTGTTTCTTATAATGAAGGGTTTATCATGGCAAGCTTGATCTTTGTGATCAAAATCACACGTGTAACTCTCACACAATATGAGGGGCAATACTACCCATGAGGGATTTTTTGTTATGTCTCAGTACAAGATCTTTAAATCATTCCCCAACAATAAATATTGATCTCATCATGGGGGAATCTTCACTAACAAAGGACATTACAATGAGGGAATTGGAATCATATTAGAAGCTTCCATACTAAGGAATTTTGGCCTATACCTCACCCTTCAAACTTTTTGAATCTAAATCATCCTCAGATTGTTCATATTAAAGGCGTTAGGGCTTAAACGAGGAAGAAAAAGCTTAACTCAACATGTATCCTTCTATGAATAGAAAATCTATCTTATCCAAGCACTACGCTCATTGTCAAAGTTGAATTATGTAGGCACTGGAGGATAACAAGATATTTTGGTTAAAACCCATTTATACCATAGAAAATGCTTTAAAATAGTAAAGTTTACAAGATAGTCATAAAAGAAGCATGAAAGCAGATTATACCAATGCTGAAGGAGATGAGAATTTTATAAATACAAAAGCTGCAACAACACATATAAACATAAATATAAACTTGGCATGTAGCATTGTCCCCATTGTCCCTATTTGGATTGCCATCACCTATGTGAGAAACCAAAGCAACATAAGAAACCAATTTAAGACATATTGTCTGACAAATAAGAACAAATTAAAAAATATGATTAAAAAATTACAAGAATGTGATCATCATAGCCGCAGAGAACTAAGTCAGTTTTTATATCCTGCACAGAGGTAAAACTAGGGTGAATATTATTCTTAAAAATGGTCTAAAGATAATCCAATATAAATATCATTCGAAATGAAACACTGAACCAACCAGGATTTTGTTTCCAGAAGAGACAATCAATAAGGTGGTAGGGAATTTAATCATTTAATGCAATATGGAATTTCTGGACAACAATGGCATGCAGTAGATGTTGGTTTAGTGTTACAATAAAATTACAATGAATATACCCAAAGAACAATCTATTGTTGCATGGGAGGTGGCATACAAACATGAGTTAAACATATGTGAAAAGTTATTACAGGATGTCCCTCGTTATAAAGACAGACCTGTAATCAAATCCAAGGTGCCGTTACAAATTGGTAAAGAGGGACCTGAATCGGTGTCGTCAGTCAATGAACTTAGACAAAAGAACCAACCACAATTAATTCAGGGCTGAAATCACTCCCCCAATTTGGAATATTGAGTTAGAGCTGCGATACATAAATATCAAGTATGGAAACTCATCACACTTGTGATATGCACATTTATTTATTATATGTAATAGGAATTTAAATGATATGGATGTGACTGGTTATTGCATCAAAGGATGAGAATCCAGGGAGGGATTGAGTTTTCTCTTTAGTCGAGTATAACCATGTATTTATAACAAATAGGTAGCGGTGTGAAATTTGATCTTGAGCCAAAAATTCATTATAAGGACCAAGCAGCAGCTCCTGCTGCCATTTCAAAATTCTCAATCTCTTTACCTCTTTACATGGAGTTGTCAATCACAAATATTTACAATTCGAAGCATAAAATATCAAAGTTTTGTAGGGGTTATAATATTATAGTTTAATCAAGCTTGCAGTATTCATGAAAACTCATTTCACTCTTGATTCCCTTCAATTCATTCAATTGGGCCATTCGGTTCATAGGTTTTTCCAACTGCCTTTGACCATGCATACAAACTGTAACCCTAATAAGAGAGTGATATGAGACTGAAGAGATACTGCATATAGGAAATTAAGAGTATAGTTTCTGGCATAAATGCAGGATACAATAGAGGAAACTCAAGTTCATATCTTGAAGCTTCATATGCATGACTAACCACTCAGTAACTTGAAATGATGTTTGTTAATTAAATAACTAGTAAAGAATCACTTCCTAATCAAGCATACCAATAATACCTTTGAAACAAGCAGGGCACTTACTCAGTATAGTGTTTACATACAAACATGTATTGTCAAAAATATTAAGTTTGGACTAACAAGCATAGGATTTACATATACATATAGACAAATTAGTTTCATAGTGTTTGAGAGGGTATTCGTAAAATGGATTGAAATGCTACAATGAATGTTTCAAACTTCCATTTCAAAACATTCATAAAAAATGAATTTCAAATTAAATCTACACATCGAAATGTGATAGAAAACTTCATGCCATTGCTCCATGTGTAATCAGTACTGGTAATCATTATTTTTTTAATGTAACATTACTAACAAAAAATCTGCAGTGTACACCTCAAGGAGTGCACAAGACATTTTCAGATGTCATTTAAATAATTCCGAGTGTCGTTAGACTCTGCATAAGAAGCGAACAATGAATGTGTATTGAAGTGTGAGCTCTATGAATGTGAATAGAGCACATGCATCGCTGGATGATACAACCATATGACACTTTCCTGCAAGCTCACAACAACAAAAAATTCCATGGTTGCTCCAAATAAAATATTATGGCCTAAATCTAATGCAATCAAGGAATCGAAATACTTTCCAGGATTAAGAAATACAAGGATAAGCATACAGCTAAAGCGAAAGATGTGTATACGCACCACCATATGATAGTAAGACAAAATAAGTCTCTCAATGCAACCTCTGCATTCTAAAAAAAAGAATTTTGATTATAACATTACTGCAATTGCATATTTTCCCTGTAATAGATACTTGCATACTTTTACTGGAAACTCCTTGAAGAGTTGAGTATTGAACATAAAATTAAGAGCATGTGAAAGTAGTATTTATGGGATTTGAAAACAGACACAAAAGTATCCCGTGATGTCAAATTTGCATTATGAATTTAAATGTTTACCTTGTACTCCAACTATCAATGATAGGAAATATCCAAACTAGAACAGTACAAAACTAAAAGAGAATTTCGCTATAAGCTTTGAGACATTTTTTGCTGTGATATTTCTATCAGCTTGGATTGATCATTGCAATTTGAATTTAGCCTAATCAAATATACACCATTGTATGAATTCATTTGGTCTGGAAAAAATTCTTCATGCATTAATGTGCTATCCACAGGTTCTGTATATTCATGCCAAATGGCTGACTAGGACTCCATTCTCTCCAAGTCATCATGAAGCTATTTCTTTCGAATATCTGTGTCCTCAAATTTAATAAATAAAACTTTGTTACCTTGTCTTATGGTCAATGTGTCCCTTCCCTAGTCATGATTTGTTTGAGCCTTCCTAAGCCACAAGTTTCCAAAGAAAGCTTAGTATGTAAGATCTACTGGGTAGGTGCTATAACTTAATGGAGCATAGACTCAGTATAGTCATTACGGGGAAGCGTAATCGTTCTTCATTATCCTTAATAAGAAGTCATCCATCATTCCCTCAACTCTCTCATTGTCATTCCTTCTATCATTATGTCTCACATTCATGTTTAAGTTTTTCACACTTCTCATGTTGTGTTCTCCATTGCTTCTTTTATTCAATCTGGAATTTGACCAAAACCAGCACATTGAAAGAGGAATTTACAGAGCTTGGATGAGAGGTAGATGGCTGTAGGAAAGCATAGAGGCTGGGAAAGTTAATAGAATGGTATCCTACTCAGAGAGTCTACAATGTCATGCAAATGGTAGGTCTCAAGGTTGAGACTACTAATGAAGATAAATGAAGATAAGGAAATGGCAGATCTCAAGGAAGAGAAAGGCACTTAATATTTAGATACACTTATGTTTGAGGAGAACATCAAGCACAAGGAATCACACTACAAACATGCATTGTAAAAAAAGCAGCATATCTTCAAATACTCAACCAAATATTCAACTTGAACTTGATTACGCTTCCCTAAAACAAGCTCTAGCGATTGACAAACACTCTCAATGTCAAGATTTTTTTGTTTGTCCTATATATGTTGAGCTCAAACAACCTCAAAAGAAGAGAAGGAACTAGAAATTGCAATCCCCCTGCAATTGATATATATTTTCCTTGATCATTATTTTTTATGGTACCAACCAGGAAAACCCCGGTCCTTGTGATTCTGAAACACTATTCCATTCAGACCACTTTGTCAACTTCAGGATCAGTTTACGCAGAGCCACTCATAAAAATGCAAAGTCACTTTCTGTGTATTGAACCTATTATATATTGTATTAGATAACGATGATGATAGGATAAATGTTTTCTTCTCCAAACTAGTGGTTGAATTGTTGAATGGATTCTACAGGTTGCATGGCTGCATGATCTATCTCCCAAACCTTTTGAAACAAATTCAAGTTGGCTTTTGCATATCTCTTCTCAGTATCCTTCATCCATGTAAAGATATGCCTTTGTTGCTGGAGGTCCTATTATCTCTTTGATGGTGGAAGAACATTGAATATTGCATTGGATAAAGGTACTGATAAGATGCAGGTCCAAATTGGTGGTTGAATAGTGGAATGGCTCCTAGAGGTTGCATGGTTGCATGATCTATCTCCCAGACCTTTTGAAACATAATCAACCTGCTGCAGATCTATTTTTAGTCGACTCCTTTCAATCAAGTCAATAGGATCCACAATTCCAAATCTATTACATTTGTTGTTGGAGGTCATATTAGATATTTGATGGCCAAAGAGCATCGAAAAGTGCATTAGATAAAGGTACTGATAGGATACATATTTTCAGGGACTCCAAACTGGTGATTGAATGGTGTAATGCCCCCTAAAGGTTGCATAATCTATCTCCAAGACCTTTTGAAACAAATTGAAGATGCTGCAGGTCTTGTTTCAGTCCCCTTCACTCATCTCAAGACGAACCAAAATTCTGAAGCTATTTCCTTTGATGTTGAGGTCCTATTAGCTATTTAATAATGGAAGAACACTAAATAGATAAAGGTACTGATAGGATACCGGTTTTTAGAGATTCCAAACTTATGGTTAGATGGTGTAATGGCTCCTACATGTTGCATAATCAATCTCCCAGGCCTTTTGGCACAAATTCAAGCTGTTGCAGGTCTCCTTTAGTCTCCTTTAGTCATGTCAAGAGGATCCACAATTTTGAAGCTATTACCTTTGTTGTAGGAGGTCCTATTAAATATTTGATGGTGGAAGAGAATAGAGGGGGTTCTACCCCTGCTGATCTCTAATATTTTCTCCTGCTACTTCACTAAGGATTTGAATGTGAACTTGGAAGTATACCCAAATATCTTTGCATTAAAGCACATTGTGGTCATTGATGTCCCTGAATCTTGGTGCGTTCTTATTTCCAAAAAGTGTGCCGCAAGCTTGGGAGGTAACACCTCCAAGTATAATTCATGGTTCTCTAGATGGACCCATTGGTATAATCCAAAACATTGACTTGAACATCCATGATAATGTGGTTGTAAACCGAGAAAACCCACAACTACAACAGGTTTTTGGTTACAAAAATGCTACTGTTCCATATAATGGTAGTTTCAAGACATTTGTAATGTGAAATGTTAGTGTGACATTTGGAAGCTACCCTCAAAGAGTTCGATCCTATCATCAATTGCAAGAAATCCACTACATGTTCAATACACTCTTATGTCTTGTTGTGTGGTAACTATGCACAATGTGGCACCTCGATTGAGATAGTCTAAGCAGACAAATAAGAAAGTTGTAAATATAGGCATGGAATCCCAATATCCTAGTGTTGTTAGTCACAACCCACAAAAAAAAACCCCTAACAAAAGGATTTAAGAAGGTGACTTTTAATAGACATCTATATCAACATAATGTCTACTAAAGATCCTAAATTTAAGAGAGGTTGCCACACATATGTTCCCATTCAAATGGATTTTTTATTTGTCTATTTTCTATGATCCTTTACTAAATATGTATCATCCATAAATATCAAGATCCAAAAAGTGTATAGACTAAGTGGGCCTAATGGATAAAAGAACAAGTGTTATCTTCTTTAAGATCAGGTTCAATTAAGGAGGGTGGTAGGGTATGTGCATGTGTTGATTGAAAGCACCATAAAATTGCAAAATATTTATAGATGACTTATATGCAGAGAACAACCAAAACATGTCTTATACGCTATATATATGTGTATGTATGTATGTATGTATGTATATTATGCATTCAAATTGCAGAACATTTATGTTAATTTAGCACTTTTGTTGCTACATTGGTATCAAAGCCATTCTAGCTAATAGGTTTTTCCCTTAAATTTCCATTTGATGCTAATCTTAATTTATTGACTTTTAAATTAATTCTAATTAATTATATTTATGTTTTTAGCATTACCATGGTTCGAAACCTAAGTAAAATGGCTAAAACTTATACCCGAGAACTTTTTATAATAAGTATTAGTAGTAAACAATGATATCTAGAAAGTCTGATATGACTTTGAGCTTGTTCTGGGAAGAGTTTGTGGATATTTGAGAAGTAAATCCATGTCTATGGGAAGTTTGGTGTAATAAACAACAATAATGACCCTAAATATCCATGTTGTTGGGCACATCCTAGTCCTTAAAATCATTTCTCATCCCTATTTGACCTCCTAGTGAGTGGTAATCCAGATTTGGGAAGATTTATTGATGGGAATGGCTCTAAACCTTGAAATCTAGGAAAAATTAATGGGTATAACACAACAATAGGTTTCAAAATACCATGTTTGGGTGAGATATGTGTAAAAAATAATAGCATAAAAGTGTCCTTGGGCATATTGTAGCAGCAAAGAACTATCTCTTGGCGTTGAATCAACAGTAGCACTTCATCATTATCATTTCTAGGAATATCACATGGCATATTATGTTGATTTTTAAGCACTGTAGGGTGAAGTTTTCGCAAGCGTTGGCCCAAATGGCTTGTCTTCACTTTCATTGAGGGCTAATCCACCTTTGATTCGTGTTTCAAGAGTTTTGTGCAACTTTCCTATCATAATGAAGGTACAATCTAAGTAATAAAAACTTAACAGTGAAGAAGTATGACAACATTGATGTGTTATAAAGGCTCCTCTATATATCACATGAGGCTTAAAAATGTTGATCCAATCCACATAAGTCATCCTTAGAGGAATCCAGTTCCATTTACGTGGTATTTCAACTATGTCTACATAGGATTGAGGACACCATTGAAAGTTTTCTTTCAGCAAGCGCTCGGCCTTCGAGGATACTTTTCATTGAAGGAAGGCCTTGTTTGTATATTAAGTGAGTATTGGATCAGTCCATTGGATATATAGAGACCGATATCTCTTAGAAGTTGTTTTTTTGTTGTTGCTATATGAATATTATTTGAGGGGCATCTTTCTTGAAGGTGACTTAGGGGAGACACAACATAAGTTTAGGTTTCCTTTCAGTTTGGAGAGGCCTTCTCTTGGAAACTTTTGTGTCCAAGGTGAAACATTGCATCTTAGGGGCTTTTGGACGTTGGGGTTTGCTTCTACTTGTCATCATCTATCATTGCTTTATGGAGGACGTTTTTACATGTGGAAGATATCTTGGTGTAATTTGAAATGCAAAAATAAGTCCTTATTTAGAATTTAGATTTAAAAGAAAAGAAAGAAACTAGGACTCACCCACAAAGAAAATAGTGTGCCCTCTTATGATCCTTCAATTCAATGTCATGCACATGCATATAAGTTTTACTTCGGTTATTCAATGTTCAAACAATATGACGAATGAATAAAATGTAATTCATAGCCATATGTCCGACAACAAATGGCCATTTCCCATATATTTTCATGTACATATGGAATTCATAGCTATATGGAATTGGTAAAGTATTACCAAGGGGCCAATTATCCTGATAAATCAAACTATTTAAGGTAAGTTTTTAGATCAAATTGAACAAAGTTCACTTGAATGTATGGTAATCTTCATCATAAACTAAATGTGTGTGTGTGCACATGCATAAATACTCAATACACAGTTCAATCAAACAAAAGAAAACATAATTATACCTTGATTTGTGTAGCTTCACACTGCCTTCTTCTGCTTTACCTTTCAAAACATCATTCAACATACTTCAAATTTTGTCTTGTTGCAATAGTTTCATGTTAGGACCCATCAAATAAATTTATGTTTGTTTATGAAAATAACAAAACCAATCTAAATAAATACAATACTATTACAATGTAAATTACAATATTATTCAACTATTCAAGTAAATTAATTGTTAATAATAGATCACTTGATAAAACATGGATAACAAACAACGCTATGTATATAAGGCCATCGATCACATCAAAACACCATTTCTTGCCTCTTAACTATGATATTTGTTCTCAATGCTATCTGCAACAAGTTCCAATGGAGGAGTCAAATAGCAATAGTGAAAATTATACTGTTTTTTAATGTATTCTTCCTTACCATTCATTGAGCTCCTCTATATTTCGAGAATAATTTAATATTCTATACTAAACTGGACCAACCACGTGAAGGCGGAAGCTTTTATGGCCCCTCCCCCCCCTCACATCACTCTCAATTCCCCAAACCCAATGCATCTACTTGCATATAACAATTTATTTCACTATTTCACAATGAAAATAACAATGCATCTAGTGCAAATTATTTCATGCAATAGCTGAAAGATGCTTTCCTTAAATCATTCATTAAACCATTCAATCATTCAACAGCTGAAAAAACCATTCATTAAACCATTCAATCATTCAACAGTTGAAAAAACCATTCATTAAATCATTCATTAAGCCATTCATTTAGTCAATGGCAGATAAAAAAATCAGTAAACCATTCATTAAATCATTCATTTAACCATTCATTCATGAAACAGAGGAAAAAACCATGTAAATTTTTTTATTATAAATAAAAATTACTCAAAATTTGTTTAGTCACTTCCTTTTTACTTTTCTTCTCTTTAAATATTTAGTCAGAGTCACATCTTTTGGAATTTGATCCTCAGTCTCCCTACTAGTCTGGTGGCAAGGTTGAACTTTCGGCGAGGGGCGATGAATTTCTGCAATAATGTTAAAGTATTTCATTAATGTATTTTTATTTTTATAAATACGAGTAATTCATTTAAAAAAACATTACGAATGTGTTTTTTTACAATCCATGGGCACATCAGCATGTTCATCGTTATCCTATACAGGCTCAACCTGTTCAGTGTTATCTGCATCTACATGCTCTGCAGTTGAATTGTGTAGAATTAGAATTAATGTTCATCATCTACAATTATCTATACAAAACAGTAGCATATTAATAAATTCATTACCAGGAATCAAAGCATGATCTTCATTTGGTTGGTCATGTACATCCTTGACATGAAAGGGATCATTACTTTCCTGCTAAAAAAGGAATAAATAAGTTATGTTAATTTATTTATAAGCAATAAATTGCATTAGAATTAATAAATTATCATTAAACTATACAGTTTTTACATACCTGTGCACGAGATGGATCAACAAAAGATCGTGCAGTATGCCCAGACAAGCTTCTCTGGTGTTCAACAATGGTGTCAAAGCCCTGTTCGAACCCAAGCTTCATGTAATATGCACTGGGCAATTATTTGAACCGATCGGTCTTCATATTTGCATGATGTCATTGATTTTACATTTTTTGCCAGGAAAAAAAATGAAAATAATTATCTGTAGAATATTTGGATGTAGATTCGAGTTTTGCGATACTTACATATCAGGCTACCAAGTTCGAGTAACCACCAGGCCCAAGCTTGTGTTGGCCAATTTTTTGCAATTCTTTCCTTGGTGGCCTTAGATGTGTCCAAGAGCCTAATCAAGTGTTGAAATATGTTAGTTGATGTACCAAATTTGATATAAAAACTAATAATAATAAGGCTTACCAATACAATTTTGAATGTATTGCATACCTCCCTATTCCTAGTGGTATCTTTCCTGCTTTTCTCAAGCCCTTCTCTTTTCCATCTTCCACCAGGGCTTTCCACTCCATATATGGAATCATTGGAGGGTGCTCATACCTAGGGTTCTTTTCTAGGTGAACCCTATACTAGTCTTGAACAATATTTAGAGGTTGTCCAACCTTCTATAGGACCTTCGATATATCGAAGGTATCTTTTCTGAACAGACCAACCAAGCGATTAGTCAACTCATCCTTTAAAGCTTTTGGCTACTTGTTCCACATTGTGCGGATGGTGGGACGAAATATCTCCAAGGACAAATCATTCATATGTTTATAAAATATATCATTTCCTGTAAAACATTAATGCCATCATTAGTCAACATTAAAAAATATTATCGGTAAATTAGACACAAATTATAAAAACTAAATTAAACAATCTATAATCACCTGGAATTGTCTCTATCTTTATTGGAACTAGTTCTTCGTTCACCAAAAATGTACACACTATTGAACCAATGCTAGTGACACGAGAAGATCCAGGAAATGCATCCACCTCTCTATCTAACCCTGCATCCACCCCTTCTTCTGCAGCATCTGTTGTGGGTGGGGCAGCATCGACTGCACCCTCTACTGACCTCGAGGGTGTCGTAGAGCATGTTTTCGACTGTTCAGTGGACAATAAGGGAGTAGAATGTGGTGTGCGTGGAGTGGTTTCGTCACTGGGACCAACATTGCCTTGATCACCACTGCAAAGCTCCATAACATGCTGTAAATCCAAACCATTGTATTATAAGTTCAATAGCATATAAAATTAAATATTATAAAGTTCTAAATGAATTTACATTATTATTCAAGATCTTACTTCCAATTGTTTACGTCTTTGTAACAACAATTGAATCTTTGATTCGATCTCTTCTGTTTGTGGAACTGTCAATGTCAGAAGAACCAGTTCCTCATTTTGTTTTTCCTTGGTCTTCTGTAGCACTCTCAACGGGTCTGCAGACCCTCTAATTTCACTATATTTCATCAACTAGGATACCACACTCTGTAAAGAGTGTTGAGATGGTGTGTCATAAACCGAATCCCCTGTCTGCAACAGAAATATATAAAACATTGCTTAATCTTTGAAGTAATAGTCTACGCAAAAAATTATATTAATAAAAATTGTCTATTGTGATAGATTCATAGGATTACCTGATGCCTAGACAAGGGTGTGGTATGATCAAAAGATGGGGACTTACCCTGATCATCCACTTGCAAAAAAAGTAGAGAACATTATCACAATGAACGCAATATGTAAAAGCTAACAAATACAGAACAAAATTAAACATTATGCTACATGTTTTATATGTGTACATTTTTGAAGTATTTAGAATGTGGAATTACATTTAGGTTTACAGGTTTCCTTGAGGCTCTAGTCATCTGATCAACAGTTGGGGACTTTCCCCGGTCAATCTGCAAAAAAGGTAGACAACATTATCATCATGAACACAAATATAAAAACGAAAAAATACATAACAAAATAAACATTATGCTACATGATATACATGTTTACGATTTTAAAGTATTTGAAATGGATAATTACATTCATGTTTACCTGTTGCCCCGATGCTGCAGTCGGCTGATCAATAGCCGGTTGGATTCCTTGATCAACACTCTGCATGAAAAATAGATAAGATTATATAAATGAACCGAATATACTAATGACAATATATAACAACAGATTTATTTGTCCATCCTACATTTATTACATTGGCAATATCTATGTATACATGCCGCCTTGACTTAGGTCTACTAACATCTACAGAGAGGGAGGTGCCACTGAGAGAACCCTGCATCAAAAACATACTAAAAATTACGTACTGAAACCATAATATTCACTAAAACAATTTTAAAACATAACATTTTGATGTATACCTATTTACTCATGGGTCGTGTACGCCTCTCATCTTCTGCTGGGGTGATGAGCCCCCCATCATCTCCCTGCAAAGTCAACATAGGAAATTTATTATAAAATTATAATTATATGCTAACAAAAAATCCTATAGATGTTAAAATAATTAATAAAAGGTTGGTTAAATTGTTGGATGTACCAAAACCATACTAACCGTGTTTGTATCTACATGATTCAAATTGTAATTAATAAACAGTTCTTCTCCAACATCTATTGATTTAATTTCACACACAAAGACACGATTTCCTTCACGTGACTCGAATATGCAGTAGGGTTTCTTAAGTGTAGACCCCGGTTGTGTACTGTTTATAAACCCCACAATATTACCAGCTGTTTTTGGCCTTCTGTCCATGTACAACGTTTCTCCTTTATTTTGAGCTTTGTCTTTCAGTTGTATATAATTCTCTGACAACCCATATCTACGCATACTTCGTGTATATTGGACCAGGCACATCCAATCACTGTATTTGTAAGAGGGTCCAACATACTCCATCAATTTTGTACATTTTCCATATCCAACCTTTATGTCGTCCATGCAAAACAACCCCAATCCATGCAATGACGACAGTGCAATTCTATATATCCTCTCATTCACACAAAAATCAGTGTTTACTTGAGGAAGATCCCTAGGAACCCATTGTTTCACTGGGTGTTTGTACCTTAAGGGCACCTCAATGTCTCCCACTGTCTCATCATCATAGGAACATGACCCCCCTCCTTTGAGAAAAAATTCCATGCGTTTATTGAATTTTCTTATGATCTTCTGACATCTAGTTGATCTAGCCCTTGTAGACCTACTGGATGTCTCACTTTCCTCTAGCCTTCCCAAACTCCCCTCGCTGGAGGAAGACAGGTCTGATAAATACATGTTTGGTTCTACCTGCACCATGGACGAATTTTTTTTTGGCAAAAACATAGCAAAATACCAGCAAAAAACTTAGAAATACTTATAAGCATGACATAATGTTGATATCATTATCCTGAATAATATCAATAATCCATAGTATAACAATTCAACACAAATTCCTTTAAGACGATATAGATATCAAGTTGTTCCATATCAAATGCTTCAGCCAATTAATCTGAACCGTTGATATTTTATAACTATTTATTTTTTCAGTTGCATATCTGAACCTTTGGTTTCTGTCACCACATAACCTTGAGCGGATTTCTTCATACTTAGTTCATTTGTAAGGTCGTGCTTAGGCATTTTCAACACTTATAATTCCGAACCACGGGATAAACCCTTCAAAAAATTTTAGAACCTACTCTACACTCCTTTGGGTCATATAATATAAACATTTTCAACCTTACCCATCATTTTTACTGGCCTAAAGGATTTGGCAATATACATGGATGGGCACTATGCTTGGTCACCAATGCTTTCACGTCTCTAGGAATATGTTAGAAACATACACCACATATAGAAAGTAAGATGACATGTAGAATGCTGGAGCGATTATGGTGGTTGTTTATTTGGCTTTGCAGGTGCTCTTATTACTGGCCTAACCCCCTTTCAACAATAATATTTGCAGATTTAATGAGTCCATGTCTAATGCTCTTGGTACTCATTACATTCAAGGAGCCAATGCATAGGTCTCTGTAATACATAACAACAAACACTACACAAACTTAATTCAGAGGAGTTTCAAATTCCCTTTGTCCATTCACAAACTTGATATGTATGCTTGTACCCATTGGACTTTGGCCTTTCAACGTTGTTAAGCTTGAGACGAACTATTATGCATATGCGTCAAATATAACACTGCAATTTATGCTAATATATATATGTTCAGGGCCTCGAGGTTCTCCTTTAACGGACTATCTCCTTGAAAGAACATATCTTCGCATTCATCTACATTTACTTCGGATATAAGTGATATGGAGTTGTTATGTTGGTCACTTCCCTCAAAAAGCATCTTTGACATGAGTTCCTTTTTCAAGGAATCTTGGTTAATCTCTTCTTCCAAAGTTCTAGGTCACTTATCCACTCTACATTGGCCTGATTATTCACTTTCTTGGTCACTCCTCTCTCCTTACTCTACACTCGTTGTTGTTGTAACCCTTACTTTTGATGGTTGTAAGTGGTTATTAGTTTTTCCATGAATGCTATTGTGATGTTGTAGATGATTATCCATTTTACCTAATATGTTTTATGATCGTTTCCATCATTGCTAGGGTGCACATACCTATTGTTTATGGCTTCTTAAGCTTGAAAGACCAAGGTCCTAAAAGTGCCCAGATCTCATGTAGGACCCTTTAAGAGTCATAATAACAACTATTTTTAGAGGATGTTATTCTCCAAATGATACACCAAAACCATACTTATCAGTTAATATTTGTGTAGGGATGTTTTCTCTCTCCCATAATTTATCATACTAATGGGATTGTGACTATCAAGTCAATGCCTTATTTTCATAGTGGCAATCCTACAACACTACACTAGAATGTCTTATTACTAACTCATGAATCTTCCCATGGTTATTAAATATCCATCTATAAACCACTATTGTGGTTTCATCATTGCTCCCATTCAAAAACAAAAAAGTAGACATGACTTCTCTCCCTACATTAAGTCCACGTGCACATAATGAATAGATTTGGTACCTCCTAACTTTTCACTCTTCCTTTTGGCAACAAAAGTGAAACGTTGAAACAATATCCTTACTTTCATAATATTGCACAGCTGAAGGCTTTGATCAAACTGTATAAGTAATTTGTTCCCAAATTAAATATTTTGAGACCTACGAACGAAGGGGAGAGAGATGAATGGTTCAAGGAATCTGATGGAGGATGAATTGATTCCCTGTTCTGCCTACCCAAAGGTCCTTTTATAATGAAGATTATCCCCAACTTATCCTTGAGTTTTAGTCTTCTATTTTTCACCCATACTGATAACAACAACACAGTTTTATGCCGATCTAGTGTGTATCTTCATGTCACAAGTTCTGCCTTGTGGATGAATATGGAACCCTAGAAGGTAGTGTTGATTTGGAAATATGATTTTACAATGTTCCATCCCATATTTAAGACAATATTGGAGATTAAGTTATGGTATAACATTAATATATTAATTTCCAACCCTAAGGCAATGCTAACTTGAACATAGTTGGGAGATTTCAAGTAGGTACCACCAAAATAATGGAAGAAATTAGACCAACTGCTATAGGAACTGTTGGAGGAATATTTCCCAGTGGTAACCTAAAACAATCATATATATATATATCATCCATGGTGGTGAAGAGCTGGCATTTTCATATCTGCTACTTGGCACATTCAGGAATAAGAACAATGTTTTAAATACATTTATATCAATCTGTAATGTTTGCTGATTTATTCATTTTTAGCTTGTCATGATGATGCTTGTTTTCCCATATTAATTTTCAGCCCTAAGGAAACGCTAACTTGTTTTCCCATATTAATTTCCAACCCTAAGGAAACCCTAAGGAAATCCCATAGTAGAAAGAACCAAAAAAGACTATTCCACACAAATAAAAAGGCTCTTAAATTAACTGTATCATGCCATCCTCAATGATTTGATGAATCCTTTGAAATTGTCTTGTAAATATAGTGAGACAAGGCTCAAAACACTTACCTAAAGAGATTGTTGCCTTTTCTCTTTATCATTAATTTCTATGATATGTGTTTCAAGTGATGGTAATGTTGTTCATCTTTTGTTATTCTCTTGTCAAATTTTTAATAGGGCGGCATTAAATGGCTTGCATTCTACTTTGATCAATTTGACAAAGTCTTTTTCTCCAACCAACCATATTAAACTTGAATGGATTTTGGACCTTTCCTCTCTTTTCACTTGGATAAAAATTAGCAAATGGTTTGGTTCACCGCCAACTTCGATCCAAGTTCTTATCCTTTTGTGATCACTCATCAAGGAGGCATAGATTAACCTAATGTTGTCAACAAGAACACCATCGTCTTCTTTATCATTATTTTCTATGATCTATGTTTCAAGTGACACTAATGCTTGTTGATCTTTTATTATTCTCTTATCATATGTGTAAGATATTGTTGTCATTTTCACAAACTTGAGGTTTGAAACAAATTGTAGCCTTATAGACTCTTTGAGGGAGGCATCAATTGGTTTGTGTTGATATTATTAAGCATATACAGAAGGCTTCAAGAAGAGAATCTCAAATTTGTCCTTCTCTACTCCATCATCAAAGAGGTTTAGGTTAGCTTCTTCAACACCACATATAGGTTCACTATAATTGTCTGGGGATAAATTAAACCTTTTTAATCTTCAACAGTCTCTACCAATAGAATAGTCTAATAGATGTACTAGGAGCTTTAGTCAAATCAAGACAAATATGATACAAACATATGAAGAACTGTTTGATTTTGGAAACCAAGGGGATTGAACAAGGGAAAGGAAATATCAAAGATCACTCACACCAGGGAATAATTCTAAAGCTAACCAACTGTCTAAACCACAAAGGTCATCTTCTCATGTTAAATGTAAGATGGGCAAACAAAAATCAGACACAATGACAATTGAGATAAAATGTTCAAATAACAAATCGAGGACATCGAAATACCTAATACTTGCTTCAAGACCCAAAGCATAAACCATACGATTCATGATTGTCCATTAATGGCCAAGTATTACCCAATGTAATTTCCAGTGAACTAAGCACCTCATGGTCGATCAATTTCCCAAGGAAACAATCACATTGGAGAGGATAGATTTAAGTGATTCATAAAAAGTCTCACACCAATAACACTACAATTCTACAACAACCCAAAATATTCAAGCCAACAGGTCGTCATCTTTTGTTGCAATGTCTTTGAATAGGCCCATAGGTGTCTCTAAACACCAAAGAAGCTCTAGACCATGCACAATTAATTTTCACATGTTCATTAGGGGCCATCAACCTCGAAGTTTTTTGATATTCTAGTCATGTTGAATGATAGCATTGTATTATATAATATGGATTTTGTCACTACTATCACTGAATGAAGGTAACCTTGTGGAATTTCAAGATGGAAAACTAGCCCCTAAGAAACATTATGCACCTTATTATTAGGAATATGTTTCAAATTCTTGATGGTTTTTATTACAAGAAATGAAGGTCATTAGGATTTCTATTGAATAATTTGTTGAAATATATTTGACAAAACACAACCATCTTCATCTATACCTATGAAGGTCAACAAGAAGTATTGAACCTTGTGTCAGCTTATTTAGTTGGTGTTATTGTGTATTTGGGAACTGACAACACATAAAGGCTAGTTTGTATCATGTTGAATCTAAAATGGAAACATGTTTGGATAGAAAATATATATGAAACCATTGAAATTGAATAAAGTTTCACTTTTGCAGAGATGGATAGTGGATGGACTCCCTTAAACTCCTTGGCTTGTTTATGGATATTTCAACATTGTTGACACCTAAGAAGACAAGGAAGACATCCTTCTAGTTAGAAGCCTAAAATACTATAAAACTAGGCTAAGCTTGTATGACCCTTCAAGTAGATGGATTCCTATGAGTTATGGTATTATTATTACAACTTTTGTAAGAGTAACAAGAGATCTCATAAATCTCAAAAGGGCCACATTGTTTGAGAAAAACACATTCTCTACTGTAAATATGCTCAACATAGCTAAGTATTGGGGTAGGACACACTCTCCATCTATCATTTGAGGTACATAAAAAATGTGTATGCCCAAGGCTTGCTATATCAAGAATTTGAAGAATCGAAGTTACATAAATTGCATCAAAAAAATTTCAAAGGCTGAGGGGAAGAACCCTAAATTAAGTGGTGGAAAAATTAAAATGGCCATTTTGTTGGATTAACATATTCAACAAAATTTAGGAGTACAACCATCAATCCGACCTACGTTCTTTCAAAACAAAAGAATCAATCCGACCTCCCTTTTTTTTCACTATTGAAACAAGGTTTCCATCCTTTGTGATAGGGTTGAAGGTGGATGTTATTGTTGTTGACAGTATCTTGAGATACATCAATGATCTGAACTATTTGAGGTATATTGTTGAAGGAATAAATTGATTAGGGTAGCTTCCAATTGCTGCTCATCACCTCACATGCAGGCTCATCATTATATGCAGCTCCAATTTTCCTAAAGGTGCATAGTAGTCCCTTTTTTATGCCTAGGGTGCCTTCTCCACGTTTGCAACAAACCCAGGACTGATGTTATTTATGCTGAGATTGCACCCCAAAATTTTTTTTTGGTGGATTGTTGAGAATTAATTTGAGGCAGTGACTTAGTGCAGAGGGTGGATGGACTGTCTAGACACACCTGAAATGCTTAATCATTGCCTAGGATTAAAAGTTCTCAGGGTGAAGTTTTACTTCTGTATTATGATTTTTATCACTGCCTGGAATTATCATTAACCTACTGTTATCCATTTAAAAGTGTGCAAAATTATCACTGCCTAGAATTATCATTAACCTACTGTTATCCATTTAAAAGTGTGCAAAATTATCACTGCCTAGAATTATCTCCGAAAAGGTCCATGTAATTATGTATATTAGGCTTCAAAAAGATGTTGTGACTTCTATTGAATTCTACATGTCTGAATTCTATTGATGAAAACTTAAAGGATTATGTTGAGAAAGTACAATACTTTACAAAAAATTATAAAATCCAATAAGCAACTGATGAGTAAGAGGAAATGTTGAAAATGGAAAAATATACATCTAAGCCAATGGATTATGAGACTTTTGCAAAGAAACATGATATTAAAAGGGAAGTACATAGGCAGTAAAACTGGCAAAAGACACATGGGGTAGGTGATAATATGCAACTCTAATTTTGATGGTGTTGCTTTCATGAGTAAACATGATACACACATTTCCACACTTAATATTGCAATTATATTATATCCTCTTCAACATTATGCAAGTGGAATTTCAATATAGGATCCCTAGTTCCAAAACATGGAGCCGATGAGAACTTATGTTGTATATTCTTGTAGCTTCCCATGAAGCAACACAAGCTATTGATGTGGTGCAATACATGAAGAAATATTTTGGATTTTATTATATGTTCCCATGGTACCGTGGGATTAATTCATAGTATCCATCAACAAATAAATTACTAAAGGAAAATGTAGCAACACAAGCAAATTTGGAAGCAATTTATGATCCTAATGGTGCAATGACTACTATTTTCACCAGTGCACCTAATTTATGATCCTAATGGTGATCTCAAAAATGCTGCTGCAATCAAAGCCTTTATCCAATAAATGAGGTGGAGTTTAGGGACCAAAATTATGTCCGCATGCAAGGAAGATATGTCAGTAGCAAGAGTTATAATGCCCAGATTATGCATACATACTCATCCAAAGATATTTAAAAATACTACTCTTCACATGATTAATGATGACATAGTTAGGGACAACACTTGAAACAAAGTATTTGTTTGTTTTGGAGAGACCTGTTCAAGTCTTCGATAAGACTTTGTAGTTGACTTGGCTTTGTAGCAGACATCATTCAAAAGCAACCAAGCTTGGTACAGTCAAAGTCTTCAAAAATAGACCTCCAAACAAATCTCAGCAGTATGATAGGGGGAGTGCATGTTTCAGCAAATAAAGAAGTCGACATGTCAGGTGGAGCACACATTTCAGTATGATTTCACAAGAATGGAAAATGACCCATTATGTGGTCATTTGTGGTCATCCTTGACATGAACTAAGAAGTCCTCTATCCTTTGAAAAGACACAAGATCTAAAGAGATTAAAGTTTCTCAATCTACATAACTTGACTTTCGATTTTGTTATCAAACATGTTTTTTACCATTTTCCTTACTTTATGAGGACAATTGATCCTAGTTTTATGAAAGGTGAATCTCCCTTGAAATATTGTAGGTGGTATTGACTTCTATAGTCTTATCCTTCTTCCCATCAAGGAAAAACTTATGCTAAGCATCCTTCAGATTTGGGATCATGGTCTTCATAAATTTCCAAAGAACCTTACATAAGGCCCATTAAAGTTTTTTTACAATGCTCTTTTTCTAACAATTGGAGCTCCTAAAGATGAACCCAACTCGAATAAAAACACATCGATCATCTAAACTATATAACACATATACTTTGGGTTGTTAAAGTTTGAGCTTGCATAGTTTTCATTATGTTTAACCAAATTGGCAGTAACATACGTTTGGAATTAAACAACAAAAAAAATGACCTAAATCATTGATTCCCTAAAACGTTACTATCAGTATGATTCCCTAAATCATGCCCTAAAATGTTAAAACGTTACTGTCAGTATGATTCCCTAAATAATTAGGTTCAATGATAGAGCTATTCGGCTCAAACACGGGTTTACATTAGTTTCCAACAAAGGTGGTCCATTATAGTCCAAGCATTGGCATATTCAATGCTTGGAGAGGGTAAAGTCTAACCCAAAGCATCACATGACACTAAATTCTATATGACTCTAATGCAACATGGACATCATGACCAACATTTGCTCCACCATATAGGGTTCCTTTATTTACTTATGCAAGTCCCCATTCATTCAAGTGAAACTCATTCTCATACCACCATGAACAAACGAGCCCTTATAATTATTAGTACCTTCTACTACAGAATGTGACACAACTATACTAAATAAGAATTCATTTATTAACCTAGTTGTGGAATAAAAAAACAACACATTGTTTGCATATAAAAGGAACAAACCAAATATTTGGAATGGGGGTCTCATTCCATTAATATTCATCATAATGTAATACATCCTTAGAACATAAATATAACAAGCCTAGTATAGATCATATTACAAGAATGACTATCCACTATTATCCCAAAAGCCTTACAATTCAAGCAACTGCAACATCCTTCTATTGTTTAACCATATTCTACTAGCTATCAACTATAACAACATCATTAATAATAATACCAAAAACCCTTTTCCAAGCCTAAACCTTTAAAAAATATATCCTCTCTTAAGGGTGGGGATTTCCATTCAAACCCCCATATATCCAATGTCTTTATTCACTGTTTGGCTTGATGAATTTCCTGTTATCTCCTCTCCTTCTCTAACCAAATGTCTTCCAACTCTCACCACCTCATCCAAACAAATGTTATTTAAAAATTAAAAATTAAGGACCTAATAAGATCAAACAAAACTTGTTGGCTTTCCCTCATGTCAACAATGGTTTCCTTTTCTGCACTCAAGATCCTCCACTTCTTGTATAAACAAGGTACCCATTTTATAGGCCACCTCCAAAAAATTGCTTTTTAAATCAATGGAATTGCCACATTTGGATGATTTAGTCGTTGAATATTTCAACATGGTCTTTGAGGTTGGCATTCTCTCATTAAATGTTTTCTAGTTCCATGATTGTTTCATCTAGCTATAGTTGGAGTTGATTGTTTTTAACCTTTATATCCATTAGATCGTCTTCTGCTTGTAGCAATATGTGCCCTATTTCGTTGCATGACTTTAAATGTTGTCTCATCAACTTGTTCTTCGCCACTTGACTAATGACTAATGATTACAATGCTTTAGGGATGCTTTTGTATTTATCAGGGTGAGAGGCATTGGCATCATTGTGACAATAGTGGGTCTACTGCTTACTTTTAGGTTTATCTTGTTCACCGTTAGTGCTCAAGTTCATGGTCGCAATCTCAATTATTTGTTACACATTGGAAGTGATGTACTACATGATGTTAAAAAAAATTAGCACCCTTGCATGAGTGTAAATTGATATTCTCTATGTTGTACCAAGCTTGCTATGAATTTCATAGTAATTATCTGATTCAATGATGTCATTGGGACTATTGTAGGAGGGTTGTTGGTCATGAGGTTATTGCTACCATATAAGGGGGCATTAACCATTTTTTCATCTTTTGTTGCCCTGTAATATTTTGTTTCTCTTCCTACTGTTGATCCTTATGTGGGGATTCCTTATGTTATTGTTGTGCAATTGTTTGTGTCTACACTAGGTCTAGTCCATTAGTGTGGGTGTGGCCTTCGACTATGTATTTTGGTTGTTGTGTGGATGGATCCTTAGCTTCTTTGTAAGGGGCCATTGCATGGATATTTCTACCAATTGGGTAAATCATTAATACACCTCATCTCTTGTCCATCTATCCTAATGTAATGTGGCAATCTAGGGCATCTAAAATTTCCGATTGGAATCGATGTGGTTGTATATGTTTTCCCACAAATACACGACAAACATCATGACATGCCCAAAACCCCCTATCATAGCATGCCCAAAAAAATGAGCTGATGCTTACCCGTTGAGCCATGAGCTCCAAATCAAAATCGTGATCTCCAAATGTGAACCGTGAGCTCAAAATTGAAACCGTGAGCTCCAATTCTCTCAACCGTGAGCTCCAATTCTGAACCTTGAGCTCCAAATGTCAACCTTGAGCTCCAAATTGAAACCGGGAGCTAGTCTAAATTGCGTAAAAATGATACAATAGAGCCACGAAATGATACACCAGAGCCGCAAAAGGCAACACCAGATCTAGTTGAAATGATACACCAGAGCCACGAAATGATACACTAGAGCTAGTCGAAATGATTCAATAGATCCACCATGAAATGATACATTGGAGCTACTCCAAAAGTCATAAAAATGTCCAAATCCACCGTGAAATGATACACCGGAGCTACTCCAAAATTCATAAAAATGTCCAAATTGCATAGAACTGTACAAAACCTGAGTCACGACAATGTTATAAAGACTATGTATTTTTTATTATATAGTATTCTATATTATATGTATATTATTATATGTGTTGCCATATAATAAAATATTATTATAGAATATTTTATTTTATGTATTGCCATAATAGTATTTTTTATTAGGTATAGTATTTTTAAATTAGGTATATGTATTTTTTATTATATGTATTTTAAACTTAGGAATAGTATTTTTTATTATAATATGATGATGATGATGACAATCTCACCTAATCCCTACAATCTCACATAATCCCTACAATGAAATGATGAAGATGAAGATGATGATGATGATGGTGATGGCGATGATACCAAATTGTTAACTAAAACGATGATGTTGACAACGACGACGGCGATGATGGTGATGACGAAGATGGAAATGGCCATGTTGATATCATATGAAATGATGATGATGACAATGACGGTGATGATGATGCTAATGATGATGATGATGATGATGACATTGATGATGTTGTTGATGACGACGATGATGCTGATGATGATGTTGATGATGATGACAATGATCCCTAATCCCTACAATCTCACCTAATCATCATCATCACGTTGATCATCATCATCTTCATGATCATGATCATTATCATTGTCATCATCATTATCATCATAGTCGTCGTCTTCAACACCGTGGTCTTCATTATCATGACCCTCATCATCATCATCATCGATGTCATCATCGTCTTCATCATGATGATGATGGTGATGATGATGATGATGGTGGTGATGATGATGATGATGATGATGATGGCAATGATCACCATCATCACCATCCTCATCATCATCATCATCATCATCATCATTGTGATCGTTGTCTTCAACATCGCCGTCTTCATTATCATGACCCTCATCATCATCATCATCATCATTGTCATCATTGTCTTCATCATCATGGTGATGGTAATGCCGATGATGATGGTGATGGTCATCATCGTCTTCATCACCATCACCATCATCGTAATCATCGTCGTTGTCATCATCATCATCATATTCATCATCATGACCCTCCTCCTCCTCCTCATCATCATCAACGTCATCGTCATCATCATCATTCTCTTCATCATCATCGTCTTCATCATTGTCATGACCCTCATCATCATAATCATCATCACCATCACGATGATGATGGTAATGGCGATGATGACGGTGATGATGATGATCATCATCATCATCAACGTCATCGTCATCATCATCGTCCTCTTCATCATTATCATCATCATCCTCTTCATAATCATCATCATCATCATCATCCTCATCATCATCATCCTCATCATCACCATCATCGTCATCATCCTCGTCGTCATCATCATTGTAACGTCCCCGACCCTCCGACCGGCGAAGAGGACGCTACGGTGGCATTAAACATCTGGGCTAAAAACCCCATGAACATGCACATACATATAAACTGAAATAAAAATGCTTAAAACATAAAACCTGCTAAGATGCATAATCATTCACATATACATAGTGGAAGCAAACATACATTCATTCAAGCATTCAACATGTTCATCATCATTCATTAAACAATAAATATAAATGCATAGACGAAATGGTCAAGAATATAAATGCAACCAGCTACGTCGCTGCAACATTCCACCCAGCCATAGGCCAGCGTGCTCCTCAATCTCTTAGCAAAGCTGCCACCCTCGAGCTGGACATGATTCCCCAAGGAATAAGGAACAAGCAGGCTTACACATAGCCAAGGAAACACAAAACATAGACCAAGCCAACACAGTCGAGTTTATCAGGCCATCAACAAACCAGCCAAGCCAACACAGTTGGGTTTATCAGGCCATCAAGGAGCTGAGAAAGGATAAATGCTAAGCTGGTGAGCTCATTGAAGAGCTAAGGACACCTACACCAGAATTATGATGAATTCTAGGACACCCACACACACCCAACATAAGGAAATCAGTCCCTTCTCTGCTACACAGTCCCTCAGGCCTTGAACTCTCTTCTAGTGCTATTTAGGGGTTGTGGAGAAGAAATCCATCCCTCTAGCTCTGTCTCTATGGCTCCCAAACACACCAAGTTTATCAAGCAAACCAAGTCCTCATCCCCACTCCAACACGGTCCAAGGACCAACCACTGCGTACACGCAACCAAACAAGCTATTCACAGCTTGGATAGGGGGAAAACAATCCCTGAGTCGTTCTTGACCCCATCATGGCCAAAACGACTCCATAACACCCTACATCAGCCCAACACGTAGAAACAACATAGTCAACAAAATATGGGGAAACAATAGCAACGAGCAATGTGGGGAAGACCTCAGCTCCCAGCTCCACAATGGGATGAAGCAACCGAAAAATTACACAGTCTGCACTAAGGAAAGAAATCAGACTCCCATCCTGTGCATGAGGAAAAACATACACGCAGACCACAATTCCGTATAGGAACCATAGATACCCCCCTATAGAAAATGTGAATGATAGCCAAAAAATGACTCTCCCCTTGCTACATGACACCAAACAGAAAGAATCCTCCGCGTGAGGAATAGGACGTCTCTCTGTGTGAGGATGGACGACAATGGAGAATGGTGAGTGGGGAAAGTACAGAAGAGTGCCCAGCGCCGTCATGTAGAGAGTGGAATGATGGGCGTAGTCATTTTTATTTCCCAACATGGGGTTCGATTTGCTGGTGGAGTGTGCGTGTGGGAAATGACTGTCAGTCCTGCCACACTCCACTCCCCAGCAATAACTGCCCCAACTAATCAATAGAACATTTAAGGTGGTAGTTGGATGAGACAAGGGAAGGTGAGAAAACAAAAAGGGTGGTGACACATGGATTTTCCCCCATGGGCTCAAGGTTTAACATTCCCCCTCCTTATCCTTAAGAAAATCATGCCCTTTTCAATATGGTCCAGTGACATAGCTAGTTGGGGTTATTTAATTAAAAACACATTTACATGATGCCAGAAACCATATGTGCCGGATAGCACAATATACCATTGGCAACGATTCTGTTCACCGAAACATAACAAAACCAAATCGATGGTGGGGCTTTTGCCTGTAGCTGCACACCATGATTCATTACAATATATACATCATGTACATTTTATTCAACGGGGTCAAAACCGGGGTGTTACATTCCCCTCCCCCTTCAATAGCACTGTCCTCAGTGCTTTACAAAATTGAACAAAATGCTACACTGGTAACGTCTCAGTGTTCCGCAGAATTGAACAAAAATGGATGTGCCAATCACATGGCATCCTCTAGCTCCCACGTAGCCTCTTCAGGTCCGTAGTGCTCCCATTGCAGCTTTACCTGACCTATGGCCCGGTTCCAGAGCATTGTGACCTTCTTGTCGAGGATGCGCATTGGCTCGGTTCAGAACTCTCCCTCGGGTTCCACCTAAATCACATCCCAATTTATCACATGGTTAGGATCATGTACATATCTCTTAAGCAAAGAAACATGAAAAACATTATGAGCTCTAGTGCTAGCAGGCAATGCAAGTCTATATGCAACTGGCGCTATTCTTTCAAGCACTTCAAACGGCCCACAATATCTTGGTGATAGCTTGGCACAACTTCCAAGCTTCAAGGAACTCTTCCTTGCCCTCAATCTAAGGTGAACATGATCCCCAACACTGAACTCCCTGTTCACCCTATGCTTATCTGCATAGCTTTTCTGTCTATCCTGTGCTGCTTTCAGATTCTGCCTGATCTTTACAACCTCTTGCTCCATTTTCTTGAGCAATTCTGGACCAAGCACAACCCTGTTCACTGGATTATCCCAAGTCACAGGTGTCCTACACCTTCTTCCATACAAAGCTTCATATGGACTCATCCCCAAGCCTTGTCTGTTGTCCATTATTATAAGCAAACTCTACCAAGTGTAAGTAATCTTCCCACTTGGTTGGTTTGTCCATCACGTACATGCGAAGCATATCTTCAAGCACCCGATTGACTCTCTCTGTCTGCCCATCTGTCTGAGGATGGTATGCAGTGCTGAAGCTTAGATTTGTACCCAAATCTACAAACAACCCCTTCCAAAAATTGGAAGTGAACTTGACATCTTTGTCAGACTCTATTGCCTTCAGCAATCCATGTAATTTGAAAATATCCTTCATGAAGATCTTTGCAATGTCATCAGTCTTATGCATAGACTTTACCGGTATAAAATATGTTGCCTTTGTCAACTTGTCCACCACAACCATGATGGAATCATGTTGTCTCTAAGTCATTGGCAATCCTGTAATAAAATCGATGGAAATAACTTCCCATTTCCATTCTGGAGATGGCAAAGGCTACAACAAACCTGCTGGGTGTTGATGCTCAACCTTTACCTGCTGACATTTCATGCACCTTGAAATGTATTCAACCATATCCATTTTCATTCCTGGCCAAAAGTATTGCTTTCTGGCTGTAGCAATCGTCTTCTGATATCCTGGGTGACCAGAATACGGAGTTTGATGGATTTCATCCATAACAACTCTCCTCAAATCTGCTACATTCGGAATATAAATTCTGCTTCTATAAGTAAGAAGTCCATCTTCCTCCAACTTATATTCCTCATATCTCTTCTCAAGACTTTGCTGCTGCAATTTATCTTTTACTAGCTCATACAATTCGTCTCCAGCATCATGATTAACAATCTATTGCCTCAAATCTAATTAGCAAATACTAAGGGATGCCACATGCATTTCTTGTACCTTCCTGCTGAGCGCATCAGCTACCTTATTTTATTTTCCCTTTATGTGCTTGATTTCAAAATTGAACTTACATAAAAACTCCAGCCATCTTGCTTGTCTAGCATTCAGAGTAGGCTGATCAAATAGATACTTCAGACCACAATGGTCTGTCCTCAGCTCAAATCTTCTACCCATCAATTAATGCCTCCACATCCTGAGAGCATGTACTATGGATGCAAGCTCTAGATCATGAGTGGCATAATTCTTCTCATGCTCCTTCATCTTTCTTGACTCATAACATATCACATGGTTGTCTTGCATAAGGACTCCTTTAAGCCCTTGTCCGCATGCATCGGTACATACCACAAAATCTTTCTCTGGATCTGTGACTTTCAATACTGGTGCACTGGTGAGAAGATTCTTCATCTGCTGGAAGCTTTCTTCACACCTTGATGTCCATTCAAACTTTATCCCCTTCCTTTGCAAGGAAGTGATGGCATGTGCAGCTTTGGAGAATCCTTCAATGAATCTCCTGTAGTATCTTGCAAGTCCAATAAAAGATCTTACATCTGTCACATTTCTTGGAGTAGGCCAATTCATAATGGCCTCAATCTTTTCAAGGTCCACAGATATACCCTCTTCTGAGATAATGTGACCCAAGTACTGAATTCTATCTCTATAGAGGTCACACTTACTCAGCTTTGCATATAGCTGACGCTCCCTGAGCAATTGCAATGTTAATCTCAAATGCTCTTCATGTTCTTCCTCATTCTTAAAATAAACAAGAATGTCATCAAGGAAAACAAGAACAAACTTGTCTAAATACCTGCTGAAAACACTGTTCATAAGGCACATAAATATAGCCGATGCATTTGTAAGACCAAATGGTACCACTACAAACTCATAATGTCCATACCTTTTTCTGAAGGTTGTCTTATGAATGTCTTCATCCTTGATTCTCACCTGATGGTAACCAGACCTCAAGTCAATCTTGGAAAATACCTTTGCTCTTCTCATTTGATCAAAGAGGTCATCAATCCTAGGCAAAGGATATTTGTTCTTCACAATAACCTTGTTCAACTGTCTGTAATCAATACATAACCTGAGTGTACCATCTTTCTTCTTTACAAACAAAACTGATGCTCCCCAAGGAGACACACTTGGCCTGATATACTTCTTTTCCAGCAACTCTTGCAGTTGCATTTTTAACTCTAACATATCTAGTGTACTCATCCTATAAGGTGCCTTGGACACTGGTGCTACTCTTGGCACAAGCTCAATTGTGAAATCAATGTCCCTCTTTGGAGGAATCCCTGGAATCTCATCAGGAAACACATCCTTGAATTCCTGTAACACCTGATAGTCCTCCAACCTAGGAGTTTCAATTTCTAATTCCTCCAAAATATGAGTTGCATACAACGGGAAACCTTTCCTACATAACTTCTTTAACTGCATTGCGGAAACCTACCTTACTAAAATCACCTTCGGAATACCTTTCACAACTACTAGGTTTCCTTCTTCATTCATGCATTCGAAAGTCTTGTTATAACAATTAATCTTAACCTTGTGAGCTTCTAACCAATCCATTCCAATGAGAACATCATAGGAACCAAGTGGTAGAACATTCAGATCTACACAAGTGATCAATCCATCCATGACCAATGACATTTCTCTACCACTTCAATGACTTTTCACTTGGTTCCAATGGCTAGCTGAACTAACCAATATTTCTTATGCTTTACTTTCTTAAAAGCACAAATATCCACTACTCTAGGAGTAATGTAACTGTGAGTAGAACTAGGGTCAATCAAAATAGAAACAGATTGCTCAACAATCTTACCTGTAACTTCAACAGCCGTTGACTGGCGATCTGCCTGGTGGTCCTCTAGTGCTGCATAAATCCTAGGGACTGCCCTTGCTACTTGACCCACTGTTTTTGCTTCTTGAATGTCGTAAGCTAGTCTTGCACTCTCATTCTCGAGTGGACAAGTTCTGCGCATGTGGGGTCCTCCACATCTCCAACATTGAAGTAGTCCTCTATTCTGTTGTGGATCCTTAGGCTTTTCTCCTGTCACTCCAACTGGCTTACTCGCAGCTTGGGATGGCTTCTTCTGCTGATTCCTGAAGTTAGAAGGTTTGAAACCCTTCTTTCTTTGGTTAAACTTCTCATTCTTCTTATCCTTCCATGCCTTATTGTAATTAGGTTTATTTTTTCTTTGCTCATAGCAATACTTAGCCTTCCGTATTACTTCTTCAAGAGTTCTCGGTTCCTAAAACTCAATTCTCTCTTTGTAAGACTGAGGTAATCCACTCAGAAACTGCTGGACCTTCAATTTTTCATCTTTGATGTACCTAACATACCTCAATAGTTCCAAGAACTTATTTGCATACTCTTCCATGGTCTGCTGTCACAATCTCAGCTCATGGAATTCTTTGATCTTGTCATCATAATCCCTGTTAGAGAGGTATTTCTGCTTGAAATACTTCTTGAACTATTTCCACTTCATTCTTCTTTCACTGACCCTATTTACTTGCTTGAAGTGTTCCCACTGTTACCACCTAAGTAATACATTCAGTTTAACATCACCATACTAAGTAATTAGCCTTAGAAACTTAATAGGGTCTACCCCCCTTGGCTTTGTTAGGAGTTGAGCCTAAACGGAGGAGTCAAGAACAAGGTGATAGCCTTGACTCAAGACTTGCCCCCAAGGACACACCGAGTGGCTTGAAGATTTCTGCCATGTGACCTAGGTGTGTGAAAAGGCGACAACACTTTTTTGGCGCCGTTGCCGGGAATAAATCTTTTTATTCCCGAGTACGACTTTTGTTTTCTTCCTTTTTGTTTTTCTTTGTTTGATGAATGCTTAGAGTAGATATTTAATTTTCATCTAGCGACTCCATTGGCTTTTTTCCAGTTTTTTATTTTTACAAAGAAAAGCAAAAAATAATTTTTGTGAAAAGATTTATAAATGCTTATTTTTCTTTTTCACATGGCGACTCCATTGAAGGGATAAAACCTTGTTATCTCATAAACTTGTGAAGTTTTGTTGTGTCTAGATGAGCCCATGCGACATGTTAAAACCTTTAAAGCTCATCACTTGACAGCTCCACCTTTTCAGTACAAGGTTTAATCGTTATATCAAATGCATACTATTAATTTTTGATATGGATGAATTAAAGGAGAAATATGGTGCACAGTTAAAGGTAATGTTTCAGCCTATTGATTTCTCAAACATCCCGGGTTTTCCTAACTGTTGTAATGGTTTGGGGGATGCATATAACTGGCTTCCGACATTTCATGGAAATTATGGTGATTCATCCATCTGGCATGTCAAATCTTTCCTTCAGTTGATTGCTGACTCCAATATTATTCATGAAGACAATATGATGGAAATGTTTGCTAGTACTTTTCGGGGTGAGGCCTATTGTTGGTTCTATCAGGGCCTTCCTAATAAATGTATAAGTTCTTTTCCAAGCTTCCTTTGGATGTTTTTAGAGTAGTGGCATGATGGTAGGGGTAGTATGAATGGTTTGAAAAAGTTCCTTGAAAAGATCTGTACCTTCTACCTATCTGGGATAGAGTATCACATGGAAACATATGATGGACCTTTTGCCATGATACAAAGTATTGAAGACTTGGAATCACTTCTTGAACATTTAAGTGAAGAGGAGGTTCATGATACTCCCATCAAAAAGTATCCTAGTAGTTATTTAAGAAATGAAGCAATTAAGCATCTTTTTAAAGAATATGAGGTATCTCCCAATACACAGTAAGATTCTGAGGAAGGGAAAATCCAAGATGATCCTATTGAAGAGCTTCAGGAGGAGCCCATGATGGAACACATTGTTGAAGACTCTCCTCATGTCACCATAGCTAAAGACATTGAAGATTTGGTGTATTCTCAAGTGTGTTGCAATGCTGATATTTTTCCAGAAATCCCTCTAGAGAAATCCACCGAGCAACACATACCAAGTGATCCCATTGAATATGTCCAAAAGGTTTCCTTGATTGAAGATCCTTTTCATGATATCATAACGGAAGCCTATAAAGAAACTTATGATAAGATCAGTATGGTGTGTGGTGACACTAGACCTTGTTCTCCACATGTTGATGAAGGTTTGGAAAGTTTATTGCCTTGCAACATTTTATCTGAATAAGATTGTTATGAATACAAGGAAGACATGGATAGGTAGGAGCATGATGCCATGGATGAAGAGTCCCCCACATATGACATGGATGGGAGTGATGACTATTGGAATTTCATAGATAATCCAACTTGTGAAAATCTTATGGAGAATCCCATCCATGATATGTCCAACAATGGGAGTGTCTATTCAAAAATTTGTGGAAGTCCAATCTACGATACGTCCATAGAGGGGAGCACGGATTTGGATGCCTGGGAAAAACTTAGTATGGAAGAGGAGCATTCAGAATTTTCATGTGATCATTCAGAGTCATACCATGCAGAGCCACACAAGGGTATCAGTAATGAAGACACTGAGAAACAGTATTGTGAAAAGTCAGATGTGATGCAGTCAGTGGAATATCAGTCTCAGCCATCTTTTTCACATATAGAGGTTCCTTATGATTTGGAGCTGCTTGGGGCTTGTGCAACAAGGTATCATTTGATAAGCCTCGGTGATCAGTATGATGATGTAGTCAGTCTACCTCATCATTCTGATTGGTATATCAGTCCTATCCAATCATGGATAGAAGCAACCTGCATGAGCACATACAAGTTGGGGAAGAATTTTTATGACATTATTCATGCCTATGATCTCCCATCCAATATCCCACCCATTCTGAATCATCACGCAGGTTTGCAATTTCTGAATAAGGTATCCTTACTTTGGTTGGTAACCAAAGACAAGGAATTTTTTTTTTATGTTAATAAAATGCTTAGGTGGTTGCATTGGATTTCTGATTACACTTAACCCTTTTTATATCATGCTTAGAGTAGGAAAATAAGCTCCTTGAAAGAGAGCATTTACTTTCTGCATTTCTATTTTATACTTAGCTATAATAAAACTTTGCTTCTTTTAATTAGTTACATTTATTTTGTTTAAATAAATTAGCTTAATGGTTCATTTGGTTTTTTATAAAACTTGTGCTACTGAGGTTTTTCTTGTCAAGTTGAGATGTTTTTATAGGGTATATAAACCGGAGATTCTGGTGTTCTCATATCCTCTCCTTGCCTTAAAGACCAGATCGAGTAGACGTCCCACAGTTGGAGCCAGAATGTTACCACCTAAGTAATACATTCAGTTTAGCATCACCATACTAAGTAATTAGCCTTAGCAACTTAATAGGGTCTACCCCCCTTGGCTTCATTAGGAGTTGAGCCTAAACGGAGGAGTCAAGAACAAGGTGACAGCCTTGAATTGAGACTTTCCCCCAAGGACACACCGAGTGGCTTGAAGATTTCTGCCACGTGACCCAGGTGTGTGAAAAGGGGGCAACACCCACCAAATGGATGCCCTTCCATTCAGATTGAATATGGCAACTCTTGCCTTCATTTTCCCCGAATAATCCTGAACTTGAAAATACTTCTCTATCCTAAGAAGCCAAGCTTCAGGCTCTTGTCCAGTCTTTACCTCACCATCAAATGTAGGAGGCTTATCCTTCTTAAATTCATCCTGAGAGCGATCCCTATGGTGTCTCTTTCCTTCTTTTTTACGATAAGATGAGCTTGAATCCCCGCTGGATTCTTCAGAGTTAGATGATCCACTAGAAGTCCTTCTCCTTCTCTTACTACTGCTCTTACTTCCTTCCGGTCTTGTTGTACCCCACCCAGAGTCTATCTTTCTTTGCAAGTCCGTCAAACTCTGCAACATAGCAACATTCAACTGATGCTGCTCTTCCTGGGATTTAATTAAGCTTCTCATGGGGCTGCAACATCTGACGGTGTCTCTTGGAACCTCCTTCCATTAGACTCTATGTCATCATTTCCTATTCGGACATTTTCTCCCATGGCATCCCGTGCGCGCTCGTAGGAATTCCGAGCATCATATCCATCATGGGTTCTCATGTATGAACCACCACTCACTTACCAAGCTGCACTATCTGGAATATGCCCTTGAAGGTGTCTATGATTCTGTAAATGTGTTAGTGACACAACTGTTAGATGCATAAAATTGATATAAACCAGCATTACTTACCTCCTCCTGGAGAAAAATTATAAATAACAGTTTTTCTTAAACACACAAAAATTCTCTTTTTGTTTAGCCTTGTAATGTATTGACAATCCGCTGAAAAACGCACTGAAAAACAGCTGAGATTCGCTAAAAATCCCACTTGAAAACCCAAAAAAATTCCTTGTATAAAATCGGGTCTCATCCCAACTAAAATCTCCGACGTTTCGGTGATCTAATCCATAAAATCCTTCCAACGCTCATCGGCGGCCCTAACAACTAACATCGTCCGATGTATCGGCGGCTCCAACAACTAAAGTTTTTCGTTGTATCGGATCCCCGGTTGTCTCAGCTTTCGGTCTTTATTATTTATCGGCGATGCTGAGGGCTACTACGTATCGGCAATCGAATGCACTATCCATCGGGTGGACAATCCCTTAGGCAGCCGTAACTGCGGGTAGTAATCCCACTGCGGGTTCCATAGACCATAAAGTCATCGGCTGTTGGAAGCTCTATCCACTATCAGCGGTTGAAGCTTCTAACCGCCAGGGTGCTAGTCCACATGGCAGCCGCAACGGTGGAATCCCAAAAAACTAAAATTTTTCGATTTATCGGCGGCTCAAACCACTAATATGCTTCGTCGTATCGGTGATTTGATCTTCTATTCTTCTCCGATGTGTCGACGCTCTCGTCAACTAAATTTCGCCGATGCCCATCGACGATCCCATCAACTAAATTTCACTGACGCGTCGGCGATCCAAAAAACTAATGTTTTTCGACGTTCATCGGCCATCAAAACAACTAATTTCTTCCGACGTCCGCCGCCACATCGACGGCTTCATCATCTAATTTTCACTGACAGTTCGGCAAAACTTCCTTCTTTGTCCCCCACCGCGTCAGCTGCGCCATTAAGTAAATTTTGTCGATGGCATTAGCGGTCCAAACAACTATTTTCCATCGACGCTTCGACACTTTCAACATATAATTTTCGGCGATCCATTCCACTGATCTTCACCGACGGCGATGACGTTTCGGGGAATTCATTGCCTAATCATCGGCGATCCAATCCTCTAAACTTCGCCGATCATCGATGGTTTCGTGACTTAGAAATTTTTTCAAAATTTTCTCTTTAATCTTCTTTCCCCCTACCGCTGTTGGGTGGCCTTCCGACTATGTTTTCCGTTGTATCGGAGGATCTTCCCACTTAGTCCTCCGATGACCCGACAAGCTTGGTGCTTAGAAAATTTTTCAACGAAATTTTCTATCATTCTTAGATTTCTTCCTGTTGCGCTATGGTAACCTGCCTGTGTTAATGGTTCTCACGATCCATTCAGGCCCATGCTGCAACCTATAGGCTCTGATACCACAATGTAACGTCCCTAACCCTCCGACCGATGAAGAGGACGCTATGGTGCCATTAAACATCCGGGCTAAAAACCCCATGAACATGCACATACATATCAACTGAAATAAAAATGCTTAAAACATAAAACCTGCTAAGATGCATAATCATTCACATATACACCGCGGAAGCAAACATACACTCATTCAAGCATTCAACATGTTCATCATCATTCATTAAACAATAAATATAAATGCAGAGATGAAATGGTCAAGAATACTTATCTTATAAAGGGTTCGTCCCGCAACCAGCTACATCGCTGCAACGTTCCACCCAACCATAGGCCAGCATGCTCCTTAATCTCTTAGCAACGCTGCCACCCCCGAGCTGGGCATGATTCCCCAAGGAATAAGGAACAAGCAGGCTTACACATAGCCAAGGATACACAAAACACAGACCAAGCCAACATAGTTGGGTTTATCAGGCCATCAACAAACCAGCCAAGCCAACACAGTTGGGTTTATCAGGCCATCAAGGCGCTGGGAAATTCTAAATGCTAAGTTGGTGAGCTCATTGAAGAGCTAAGGACACCTACACCAGAACTAGCCTGACTTCTAGGACACCCACACACACCCAACACAAGGAAATCAGTCCCTTCTCTGCTACACAGTCCCTCAAGACCTGACCTCCCTTCCAATGCTATTCAGGGGTTGTGGAGAAGAAAGCCATCCCTCTAGCTCTGTCTGTGTGGCTCCCAAACACACCATGTTTATCAAGCAAACCAAGTCCTCATCCCCACTCCAACACGGTCCGAGGACCAACCACTGTGTACACGCATCCAAACAATCTATTCACAGCTTGGACAGGGGGAAAACAATCCTTGAGTTGTTCTTGGCCCTATCATGGCCAAAAGGACTCCATAACAACCTACAGTATCCCAACACGTAGAAACAACACAGCTAAAAAAATATGGGGAAACAACAGTAACGAGCAACGTGGGGAAGACCTCAGCTCTCGGCTCCACAATGGGATGAAGCAACCAAAAAAATTACACATTCTACACTGGGGAAAGAAATCGGACTCCCATCCTGTGCATGAGGAAAAACATACACGTAGACCAAAATTATGTATAGGAACCACAGATACCCCCCTGTAGAAAACATGAATGACAGCAAAAAAATGACTCTCCCCTTGCTGCATGAGACCAAACAGAAAGAATCCTTCGCGTGAGGAACATGAGGTCTCTCTGCGTGAGGATGGATGACAATGGAGAATGGCGAGTGGGGAAAGTGCGGAAGAGTGCCCAGCGCCGTCGTGTAGAGAGTGGAATGATGGGCGTAGTCGTTTTTCCTGCCCAACGTGGGGTTCGATTTGCTGGTGGAGTGTGCGTGTGGGTAAGGACTGACAGTCCTGCCACACTCCACTCCCCAGCAATAAATGCCCCAACTAATCAGCAGAACATTTAAGGTGGTAGTTGGATGAGACAAGGGAAGGTGAGCAAAACAAAAAGGGTGGTGACATATGGCTTTTCCCCCATGGGCTCAAGGTTTAACATTGCCCCTCCTTGTCATGTTCCCTCAAATTGACCATTAAAAGTGTTGACCATGCTAAGTTCCTAGGGGCTCAAGTTGTTATTAATTATTCCTCCTAGGATAAATTTTTACTAATAATTGTTCTAAGGCATGTATTTAATTTTATTCCAGCAATTTTATTTATTATGCACAATAATGATGTGGAATTAAGGCTGCCATGTTAGGAGGGTGCATTGGGGAAAGCTAGTCAACTTTCCTTGGTAAAAATAAGAAAGTCCATGGCAAAAGCAAGCAAGAGAATAAAGGGAAGTTTTCTAAAAGCAGAAAAGGCAGAAAGAGGTAAAAGCAAGAAAGTTTTTTAAGGAAAGAAAGAGTTTCCTTATGAGCCAGGAAAAGCAGAAAGTTGTCATAACTCAAAAGAGGCATATTTTGATTAAGGGAGGATGCAATTTATAATTGTGAAGGATGATTTGGAATTAGAAACAATTCCACACGGTCCTACTTGCCTAATTTCTCAAAGGGGGCACTTTTGTGGCTAGGGTTAGGTCACCCATGGGGTTGACTTGCTCTCACAGGTCACCATTGGCCTCAACTTACTAAGCAGGTCATCCATAAGTCTATAAAAGATAAATTCAAACCCATTGCTTCAGTTTGGTTGATTATTTTATTGCTGAATGCTTATGTGAGCATTACTTCTGAGTGTTGTGCCTCAGACTACTGGGAGATGAGCCCCAGCCTTCCATTCCCCTCTCCTTCCATCCCCTTCTCTTCCATTGCAGGTGTGGAGCGCTATATTGTAGAAATTGAAGGATAATCAGAGTTATTTACAGCCTCCATCAAGTTCAGGTCAAGATTTAGTGAAGCTCATGCTTCACCAATGCTCACAGCCCCTTGCTGGTCATGATTCAGGCCTCCTGCCCCTCATTTTTGGAGCATCCTTGTAATGGTCAGTCCATGATGTAATTTCTGTTATGTGGGTTCATAATATTCTCCAAATTATAGTTATCAGGTCGAAGTGTCCATACCCATAAAGAATATTGTCTCAGTTTTCCCTAAAAGGGCCTACTTTATCAATGTATGGGGGGAAAATGAACAAATATGAGTGCTATAAGGAATATGTCATGATGGAGAACTTATTTAAGTGATTTTACATGTTCAGAAAACTAATATTTAATTCTTTTATAATTCTCATGTTTTACAGAAATCGATTTCACTTGATTTAACTACTTTCTTTAGACCCTAGCTAGATTACTAACTTTTAGTGACTAGTTTTGTTAAATATGATATAAAATGAGTTCTGTAAACTCAAAATGAGCTCTGTCAGTTCTTGTGGGTCACTAACAGGCCCACCTTCCCATATAAAACTCCAAAACCATTTTTATTTGAGTCTGTACCACCTTTTTTTATCCTCCTTTGCGTAGTGTTTTCCTTGGCCAAAACTGCCGTAAACCCCAAATTCATCCAAAACTTCTCAGAACCTTCCAGAATCTATGAAAACTATATAAAAACTTTATTTATGCTATATTAAGGCTGGAACAACCCTTTTCAAGTTTCCAGAATCCCTTGGTTAAAACAGACCGAACTACCCTCCTTAGTTTCACGGTTTGGCTGCCCAGAAGCGTGGTAGTAGGTTTCCGCGGAGCGGATTATGAAACCTAAATGGCACTAGATATAAATGTGATAGGGGAGAGGGAATTCAATGTCTGATTGTCTTTTGTTGCTTCCCGCTGCTCACTCATTTTGCCTGCAAAATTTCCCAAAATAAACCCCTTATTTTCCCAGTCCGAGAAGTCATTGTGTAAATTAATTCAAGTTCAGAAATTTTAATACAATTTATAGAATTGAAGAGTGTTCAGGTCTATACACTAGACTTGGGACATTACACTCCTTATCTTTAAGAAAATCATGCCCTTTTCAATATGGTTGCAGTGACATAGCTGGTTGGGGTTATTTAATTAAAAACACATTTACATGATGCTAGAAACCATATGTGCTGGATAGCACAATATACCATCGGCAATGATTCCGTTTGCCGAAACATAACACAACCAAATCGATGGTGGGGCTTTTGCCTGTTGCTCCACACCATGATTCATTACAATATATACATCATGTACATTTTATGCAACGGGGTCAAAACCGGGGTGTTACAATCATCATCATCTTCATAATCATGACCCTCCTCCTCCTCCTCCTCATCATCATGTCCTAACAACAACATATTCAATGGCTTCTAACAACATATCCTATGGTAGTCTTTCAGAAGGTTAATTTCTACACATATCCACATATAGGTAGTGATATGAACTTTTCACCAACATTAAGAATAAGTAAAACTTACTATACTTCAGAGATACTTGTTTTGTAATCCACCAACATTAAGAATAAGTAAAACTTAGTTTACTTCAAATATTCATTTTCGAATAAAATTGCATAATACTGGCAAACCTTTCAATCAAAAAGTGATGAGAAGGAAATTGTTGAATATAGCCAATAAAATGGAAGGAAATTTTTGTATCCTTGAAATACTTCTTATATATAATTTCAAGGAAATTTTTGTATCCTTGAAATGATAGTGATAGTGATTGTGACAAGAATAGGGTGATGATAGTAATAATACGAAGACAATGATAATGTGAAGATAGTGATAGGTTCAAGTTGAAAGATATTGTGATATAGGTGCAATTTGACAAAGACAAAGACACTGACAAGAACATGGACATAGAGAGTGTTACATACATAGGTTGACTTTCTTAGTCATATCAAGGTGGTATGACATGTAAACGATAGGAAGTTGTAGCTTCCTTCTAATTGCATATGGAGTTGGAGCTAACTAAGTATTGGATTCATCATTGCATGTTAGAGGTTGTGGTAAACCATATGGATGTATCCTCCTTCTAGTTGGAGCTAGAAAAGCAGGGAGTTGGTGTTTCCTTCTAGTTGGTGCTCGAGAATCTTGGAAGTTGGTGCTTCCTATGAATGTAATTTTGTTATTATATAAGAAAATGATTCTTTGGTTTTATCCTATTTGGTTTTCCATGTAAAATCTCTTGTCCATTTTGTATGATTTATGTGATGATGAATGTCGTTGTAAATGATTAGTATTATATTATGTGATTAATGTTTGAAATGATACTTAAAGTGTTCAATACTGTTAAATAGTGCTCAATAATGAATACTCCAACTCTCTATTACACAGAGAATTAATCCCTTAACATTTTTTTTCTATCATCTTTTCTATCATTTTTTTCTATTATTCCTAGTTAATCCCTTAGGTGATGTAACCTCGATAGGATTTACAATTCTTAGAAGTGTTTCTTCATTTCCTTATTTTAAATTCTTCTTATTCCTTTATTTAATTTATATTTTTATTTATTTCTAGTTTAAATCTTCTTTCTTTTTAACTTCTTTAACTCTCTTTTGTTATCTTATTACTCCCCTAAGGAGACTAGGACCCCTCATTCATAGGTTAGCCTCGAAAACAAAAAAAAATATTTAACATAATTCAATAAACATATTAAACATATAGTAATGACAATTGCATAGTTTCAATGCGCTGAATACTTAACCTCATACAGGGGTTGGCAAACTAGTGTATTACAACTACTTCATTTCTTATGTTAACTCGTGTTATTTGCAATATGCAAATTAGTCTAAAGCATGTTCTTTTTTTGCATGGAAATACAAATATAATATTATCTAGTATACCTTTTAATAAAGTCAATGTCTATGAGATTCACGTATGTTTCATGTTATTAACTAATGCTCCTCTATTTCATGATTAATCTAAGTAGATATCATTAGGATAATGGGACTTAATTCCAAAATATGGTTAAATCATGGAGTTGTTGATTAGCGAATAAATATTGGTTCTAAATATTCTATAATTACTTCCTGCATTTTAAGTTTAATAGAATGGGTGGTATATTTTTCCTTTCACTTGCATGTAAAAGTTTACTATTACATACCAACCTGTTCATTTAGTTCAACACATTAAGGGTAGGTTATACCCTTCAACAAAATTTGGTAACCCATTAAGGTATAAATCAAATTTAGAAGGAAATAAATTACATATAACCAAAATTAGCAACGTTTCTTTCATTTAGCAAATATGAATAAATGTTTCTTTCATTTAAATCTCATTATAGTAGGCCTTGAACTTATAAATTCTATATTTTTTTAAACATAAGGCTTTACCAAAATCCGAAAATCCAAAAATCTGACACCATTGCATTGAATATCCGATGACATATTTGTCGAAAAACCTACGAACTAGTATCGAAAATCCGACACCATTACGTCGAAAATTCGACAACCTACCCGTTGAGAAACCTACGAACTCGTGTCGGACATCTGACGATATAGCTGTCACGTTTTTCGATGACATATCCGTCGAAAAACCTACTCCGACGACATCGAAAATTCGATGGCGCTAAAATAATTCAAAAGGTTCAGTACTTTTCATCATTGTTGTCAGACACATTCATACGATACGTTGGATGTCATTGGATTTCGAGTTCAAATCCTGTTGTGAGAGGTAACCTTAACCCATATTAGCCTTTCTTTATTCTCAATTAATTTCCCCAACCTGTTTGCTTCTATGAGACCGATAGTTTCAATTTGCAACCTATTGTGAAGTTACGTCTTGATAATGGCTAACGTATCCTCTTCTTCCTCCTCTTTTAAACAAAAAATTATGAGGTTTAAATCTCTTTTGTTACGCTCATGGTATAGGGCTATGAGCTTATTCATTTCCTCTTTAATGGGTTTGATATCTATTTTACCTTCTATATTATTTAGGGTTAGGTTGTGGTTAACTTTTTCCTCTAACTCTTTAATCCTATCCTTTAACTTAGTATTTTCTACTGTATATGTCCCTCCTTGTTCATTTTTTTTTAATTTCGATTGCATGTAGTCTAGTCTCCATTACCTCTACATTGTTCTCCATTTTTTTTATATCTTATCGTCTATTTGTTTTGGGATCTCTTCTTGAAAAGATGTAAATTTATTATGGAGCATAGATTTTAACTCTATCTGGAGTTTAACTTCTCTTTATTCCCTACGTTTCTCAAAGGATTCTATATATTCATAAAGTTTAGCCTCTCCTTCTTCCATATGTTTCTCTACTGACTCCATAAATTCATAAAGATTATGTAGGGTAACTATGCTAGATATTCCTTTAACAATTTTTGGAAAATGTATTGAACTACTCATATTTATGTAAATATGTAAAAGTGTATATAGAAAAAACTAAAACTAAAAATAGAAAAAAAGATAGAGATGGAAGAAAAATATGCATCTAATTTAGAGCCCCCAAATAAATGATGAAGATTCCCTAGGGGCAAGAGTGGAGTGCATAGAATATAAAAAAAAATAGAGAGGGAAGGAACATATGCACCTAATTTAGAGCCCCCAAATGAATGATGAAGATTCCCTAGCGGCAAGAGTGGAGTGCCCAAAGGTTTTCACTGTAGATCTTTACCAGGGTTTTTCACCGCAAATTGCAATTATGGTTTTTAATTGATTTTCATTTATACTTTAAATTTGAATTTTTTATTATAAAAAATTGTGTTGATTATATTGTTGAATTTCATGTTTTTAAAATAATTTAGTATTTTAACAAAGGTTCATATATTAATCATATTAAATATAGTCGTTAAATAGTACAAACAATTCAACAAACTCACATCTATTTATTTATATTGAAATTTATATTGTTTAAAAAAAATAACTATATTTAACTTTGTTTAGGTTCACTTACTTTATATTATTTTTACATTATTCTTTTGAGAAGTTCGGAAATTTACAATTTACAATTTTTTTAGATATTAACATTTAATATATAATTTCATAATTTTTAAGATTTTTAAATATTAACATTTGATATATATTGGTATGGATATAAAAAGATTTATATAAATATAATAATTTTTACTTATTTACATAAAAGTGTACTTAAATTTTATATTTACTTAAATTAATTTTGAGTGGGGATTAAGCTGCCATCTCTTGTTTCATAAAATAAATAATTTTTTACTTAGACTTTAGGCCTTTACTAGTCATATTTTGTTTAAATATTGAAAAACATATATGCAAGAGTTGCTTCATGACTTCATGCCTTTGCTTTTGAAAGAGACATGTAAAATAGTAAAAACAAACACTTACAACCTTTAAAATTATAGATATCATCAATATGTCCATAAATAATATTAAAATTGGTAATCATATAATTCCATTACTAATAGATTCTAATAGTGTTCAACCACATAACGGTATGGTGAATCAATCACTCAACCAAGATGGGTTCCTGGGTCATGTTCCATCAAGGTGTCATTGTCCATTTTCTTGAGGAGCCAATATTCTTCTCTTTCCAATAATCCATTCTTAGTTAGGTGGTTTGTTTGTCCATTCTGTTAGTTTTTCATAAGATTATAGCAATATATCTTAATTTCATTTACCAATAGGATCACTAGAAGAAAGACAAAGCACAAAACAATAACACACAGATTTTTATCCTGGAAACTCAAATGGGAGAAAACCTAGCAACTTTCGTATAGAGATGATTATTCTGAGATTAGTGTACAAATAAGAGAGAGAAAAGATGGAAGTATTTGACAGAGATAGAAACCCCAAAACAGTCTTCTCCTACTGCAGGTGCACACTTCTCTCTCCCAGTGATGCAAATTTTCACTTGTGTGACTGTGTGTTATAATGAGGAGGGGCGCCTCCTATTTTTACTGATTTTCCACTAAGAAAAATAATCGGGGCCGACTTCTCTTGGGGGAGCAATAAAACACAATTTTATAATTTTATTTTTATTTCTTTTTATTGCTTGCTTTTCACCCTAAGGTTTACGTTATTCTTTCTAGGGTTTGTATGATGGATTACAACAATTTCAAAACTCCTGTAGGAGGTACAAGTAAAGAATGTCTTTCGAATTTGAAAAGACTCCAACACTCCCTCTCAACAAGGAAGATATTCTTCGGTCTTTATCAACATCATGATCATCTGGGTTTCATCTGTACATCTATACTGTCTCCATTATGTCTATAGATACTGAAGGTTGTCTGCATGATCTTTGTCCTTCAAGAGGTGTCTTCATGAATCAGTTCTACTAGGATGTTTGAGAGAAAATCTTATGCTACCTGTATGTATCTACTGCCGATGGGAAACTTCCATACCTGGCTTGAGGATCTTAGACGAGCAAATGTATATGACCATCTACTACCTGTTCATCTCATATGCCGATGGGGTGCTCCCATACTTGGATGAGAACCTAAACGAGTAAATGTGCACGACCATCTACTTCCTGTTTGTCTCATTTGCCAATGGGATACTCTGATACCTATATGAGAACTTGAATAAGTAGAGGTACATTTGCAATCACACAACCATCTGCTTCCTATCTGACTCATCTGTTGATGGGATTTCTCCCATACCTGGATGAGAACCTAGACGAGCAGAGGCGCCTGTGTGAACCTGATCGTATACTACCTATCTGTCTCATATTTTCCCTCACAGGGTTGTTTCCCCTCAGGCATTTTGTTTTGGTTTCCCATGTACGTTTTGATAATACCCATATGTTAAATGGTTGTCCATGCTTGATTAACAGGTTGGCTTGGTTGGGTAAGTCCAAGGATCTATCTGTTAATGGATGGACTATGTGTTGGGGTAAATTTGCTTGGCTGAGTAAGTCCAAGGGACCCATGTGTCATTTAGTTAGTTTCCCTAGCAGCCTAAAAAACCCAATTACTTATTGGCTTGGCTAGACAATCTGTGAAACCCAACAGTGTGTTGGCTGGACTATGGATGTATGGTTTTGGATATGAGTGAGCCTGCTTTTCTCTAGTGCCTTGTGGAATCATGCCCATCTCGGGGGTGGCAGTGATGCTGAGAGAATGATGAGCACACTAGCCTACGGTTGGGTGGAGCGTTGCAACGACATAGCTAGTTGCAGGACAAGCTTATTTCAAGATAAGTATTCTTGTGTATTATATCTCTGCATTTGTACTTTCTTATGAATTATTATGAACAGGTTGAATGCTTGAATGGATGTTATTGCTTCTGATGTATATTGCATGTTTTATACTTAATGCATGTAAATGATTTATGCATATGTTATGTTTTTAATCCAATGCATGTTTATGTTTTTATGTTCATGGGGCTATTTTTCCCGTTATGTCGCGTCCTCTCCATCATCGAGATGAGGGGTGGGGACATGACAGTAGATGAGAGAATGATATTGGATCTCTTTCCCATGCACACATAAATTTCAACAATTTCATCCTTGATGTAAATTTAACTTGTATTGACCATATTTGTGAAGGAATTAACCACAAGTTTATTGAAGGTTGGAGTTGTATGTAATCAACTTGGATATTGTGTACAGGACATAGAACCATGTTGAAGAAAAACCATATGCTCAATCTCCCATTTGTATGCCACAAGTATTGGGTACTAGAAACAATCATGAAGACTGAACATTCACTATTAGCTAAATTGATCATTAAAAACCCTTAAAACTTATTAAAAGAGAGGAATAAATATAAATAAGTAGTTAGGTCTCATTATTCCCATCTAAGGTTTCAAAAGGGTACGGGGATGCAAATATACAAACACATAGGAGTGATAAAAAAAACAATAGAATGGATGAAAATATTTAAAAACTCAGACCCAACATCTACAATAATTTTTTTTACTTTAACCATGTTCTTCTTGTGCTTTGTGTTAGCTTCATCTCCCTTTGGCTTTGCAACCTCTTCTTCAACATATTTTTCTAAGCCATTTTCTTCTAGAATGAGGAGCATCTTGTACTTCCATGCTTTGAAGTTATCATCCCCTTCAAGCTTCTCATCAACCTTGGTGTTGTTTGTCATCTTGTCAAATTTGGTTCTGGAAACCCTAGCAAGAGGAGGGTCAAAAATGAAAGTTCTTCAATGGAGAATTTGATCCACTGGAAATATGTGCCCTCTTAAGGCGAGTTGAGCAAACCCTCTTTTCACTCATACTTGTGCACATAACAAGAAAAAACTGGAAACCTCAGTTTCTTGATTTGGTAGAAACTAGGTCAAAAATGAAAATTCTCGGATCTAAATTCTGCTTCCACAAAAAGATGCAACCTCCCCTAAGGCAAGTTCAATGATGCTACGGTCGATCTTGATCTATGGATGGAAAGGCTAGAAGCATGGAGTCCTAATCTCCGGCAGTTGCAACTGTTGCAGCGATTACAATGATGCAATGAATTCTTTCAACGCAGCTCTGATTCCATGTTAGAATTTTGACTTACAAGCAATTATGTTAGACTTCCATTCATTTAACATGTCTGATCATAATAATTGCATGCATAAGAATCACTAAAAGAAAGACATTCAACAATAGACACAAAGACACAAAACATTATCCTCTAGGAAACCCTTCAAGGGAAGAAAACCCAACAAACTTCTTCAGTATAGATTCGTCAACAATTACTATGTCATAGAGTTAACAAGAAGCTTCTAATCAAATCCAAGAACAAAAGATAGATGTATTCCAAGTCTTTTACAACCCAAAACAATCTTCTTAGCTAGAGTGAACCTCTTCCTCGTGTAGGAGCGAACTTGTTTGTTGTGAGTGTGTATCAAATGAGGAGTGCGCCCTTCTTATTTATACTTTTTCTTGGTGACTTTTCCTTGCGGGGCTGACTTGTCTTTTTGTGAGGATAAAATACAATATCTTTTATTTCTTGAGCTGACATTACAAATACAATATAACATTTTTTTAGGGTTTTACATTGTAAATACAATACAATAAGAATATCTTCCAAAGCTGCATCTTAATTCAATAGCTTGGTTGGTAGTTAGGGATACTCTCAAGTTGAGGGTATAGATTATGATGAGATTATCCTTGGTGGCAAAAAAAACTTTATTAGATTTTTGTTGGCATTAACAACTCTGTATGGTTTGGAACTTGAGCAAATGGACGTGAAGATAATTTTTCTTCATGGATATCTCAGGGAGGAAATCATAATTCCTCAACCAAATGTTTTGAGGTGAGTGGGAAAGAAGGCATGGTGTGCAAGTTGAAGAAATCATTGTATGGTTTCAATGCCCAAGTGGGACCATAGGTTTGATAGGTATATGATTAGACAATGCTTTGTAAGTCAATTTGATCAATATGTCTACCATAGACGAAAAGGTAATTGCATCATAATTTTGGTCTTATATGTTGATCTTATTTTGATTAGTGATTCCAAGGAATTAGTCAAGGAAGATAAATCTAACTTGTCAAGTGAGTTTGGTCCATTGCATTATTGTTTTGGTATTGAAATGAGAAGAGACAACGGGAATAGAAAGTTATAAATTACCTAAAGGAACTATTTGTGATGGATAGGTGTACAACACTTAATACTCCATCTCAAGTGGAGTATTCTTGTCTAATGACATGTACAATAAGATTATGCAAGGAGAAGAAAAACTGGTAAGAGTGATGTTTTCAGTGTATGGTTAGAAAGATCATATATGGATTGGTGTGCATAAGACCAGACTTAGACTTAGTTGATATAGTAGGATTTGTCTCTAGAGTTATGCTCAATCTAAAAAACTAACACTAGACATTTTTCAATACAGTGTTAAGGTATCTACAATGCACCAATGGTTTTTCTATTTGCTATCGCATGGAGTGAAGCATCAAGCTTCAAGTGCATGGTTTCATTGACGATTAACTTTGGTGATGATGTGGATAATGAAAGGTCCATAAGAGTTGGGGTCCTATGTGGTGAATACTTAAGATAATGCAATTGATAATTTGGCAGGCTTTGGATGGAAAGCTTTTTCTTTGGTATAGGAAGGTGGGTGTACGACCTTGCTAAGGGTAATTGCCCAATTTGATAGTTGGGGAGTGTGGCAATTACTCCTCAACTTTGACATTAACGAGAATCTATAACACACTAAATGGACATGGTTTATTAAATGTCATATAATTTTTTATTAATAAATATGAATGACTATTATTATTATGTCAATGGGGATAACCTATTAAGAGTATGTCCATTGGCTTTTTTCATTTTTATGCATAAATACCATAGAGAGATAAATACATGACCTCATCGACATCTTGTATCTATTCATTGGGATTCTCTAAGATTAATCAATAATTTAACGGAAGTGACCCACTATTAAAACTTAGTGGAACTTTGGGCCATGTTTTGTATTATTCCTCTCTTGCCAAGAGCATTATATTAAATTTTGATATGTATTATGAAAATCATTTTTATGTTATTATTTTTTCACTTGTGCACATTTTTAAAGCCTGCCAATTAGCACTGCTCATATTTCTTCAGTGTTTCGATATCCATCTTTCCTCATTTTTGTCTACACATTAAATTTGCATTTAAAATATCTTGCTGCATTGTTTCCATCTGAAGTTAAAGTTTTTATTTTTTCTGTTTGGCACCTAAGTTTGGTGTCACTACACTAGTTCAATGCTACAAAATGTCATTTCAATAACCCAAGGCAACACATCCATGTGACAGCGTTCCTGTTTTCAGCTACCACCAAGAATGGACCTTGTGGTTTAATGAGTCATTAAATAATTACAACAAAATTTGAATTGAAAAAAGGAATTCCTAAAATTTGAATTGAAAAAAGGAATTTCTAGCCTATTTGAATTCATGCCCAAGATTTTATTGTGAGATTTTAAAAACATTCAACTCTACGTTGTATGTACACATATAGTAAAGGGATCCACCCATTATAAACTATCTTAACATAAACAAGTACTCGTTGCATGTTATATATACATGCAGCTGATGGACTCCTGGATCCTCCCACAATTTGGGAACCCATTTCAAAGCTGTGTTTTTAATATGGAATACAGAAACATTCCATAGTCTAAAAGTTTTTGATTAAAATTGGTCAAGCTAAAACTTTAGCTCTACAACATGGGCAATGTTGATTGTTACTCAACCACGGAACCAGGCAAGATGAGTGAAACTTGTGGCTACATGGAAGATGGATAAGCACCTGATTCAGTTGGAAGCATTCTAAGCATACAGCACAATCCTCCTTTTCTGAAGCTCTTGATTTTAACTTCAACCAAGATTTTCCTCCTTTTGTTTCTGGTACATATATCTCTCTTCTTAGAAGATCAATACATGTTTTGCTTGTTGCCACAGAAGTGGGATGGACATCTCTAACAAGCTCTGATGGTCTCCTTGCTTCAGTGATCAAAACACCAACAGAAACCTGTTCTCTATTATTAATCAGCCTGATATGACTATCCCTGCATATTAATAAAATATTTTACCAGTATCAATATCCAGCTGTTATCTAATAGAGACAAATTAATGTTTACCAATCTACAGTCTTAAAGACTTTTTAAACAGCTTCATCTGCATAATTCTCGGAGTTGAGAATAATTCTACAAACCTCTTATTTAATGTCGATGATGCCCTCAGTCTCTCCTCTAATCGTTCTCGAGCCTCAAGTATAACTTTATGAAGCTTATCATTATCATTCTGGTCAGTCTGGTACAAGGTTAAAACACTTACAATTTTTTAAAGATTCATTTGCATGACATAATTCTGCCTGAGTTGATACCTTTATAAATACAGTGCATACAAAAGCAGTTTTCTAAGACTATGTAGGCTAACAAAATTATGACTTGTATCAAAGTTTGAAACAGGCATGCTGTTTCGAAGATTGAGAGAAACAGAAAAACAATAGATGCATGAAATGGACAAAAGGAATCCCAACAAATTGCATTAACAAGAAGCTCCAAAGATGGTAACTTAGTCTTTATTAAAAGACAGGTAAGCAATCAATTGAAGGACCATCAGCATCCACCCCTAGACAGTGGATGAACAACCATTTCAATAAATTGAAGGACCATCAGCCATGGAATCCAATCCTAGAGAGTGGATGAAGAACAATTTCAATAGAGCCTCTAAAGGTAACCTGGGCTTGGCTAGGGCACAGGGGAGTGTTCAGCGATCATGAAAGAAACATAGTTGTGGCCATCTACCAATTCTTAGGCCATAACTCCAATAACTCAGTGAAACTGGCCACATAGATATGCCAAGTTGGCCAAGTTTGGGGTTTATACGTAGGCACTCTTGCTTTCACCATAGACAATCTTATTAGCATGGTTTATCCATTTACGATTTAGCAATCTCTGTGACTTGGAACACTTCTTCATTCACCCAAAACAGTAAATATAAGTCTTACATGGTTTCTGTAAAATGTTCTTCAACCCACTCTATTTGCTACAAAAATCAAACTACAACACTTTTATCCAGTTTTATAGAAGAAACCATGTATACAACCAAAAGATGCTGCATAAAATACATCTTACAATCCCATAACAAGTACTAAGAGGCTGGATCATTAGTAGTCACTGCTCACAAATAGAGAATGACAACTCTAGTATATCCTTTTGTCTTTGTCACCTGTAGTATTTATGAACAATAAATACGCTTTGCACACTTAGTTAAATAAAATTTCCATTCTTGTCATGGTAATTAGGAGGAATCGGAGATATTTCTAATATTTCTAAATTTTTAAGCTTTAAAAAACATTATATAAAAAAAAAAACCAAGACCATAACTTAGAGGAATCCAACTTTTCTGTATAGACAGGAAGAATAGAACTAGATTTCCATTCGTTTATTGTAAGGAATCATAGAAAGCCGCATGTTTATAAATAAAAACCAAGACCATAACTTAGAGGAATCCAACTTTTCTGTATAGACAGGAAGAATAGAACAAGATTTCCATTCGTTTATTGTAAGGAATCATAGAAAGCCACATGTTTATAAATAAAAACCAAGACCATAACTTAGAGGAATCCAACTTTTCTGTATAGACAGGAAGAATAGAACTAGATTTCCATTCGTTTATTGTAAGGTATCATATATTAGGAAAGTAACATGTTTATAAGATGAAAATTTCGAGTATGGAATCTATTTTTTCTGTATAGACAGAAAGTATAGAACTAGATTTCCACTTATTTATTGTAGGGTAATAATATATATTGAGAAAAATAATATGTTTATAAGATAAAAATTCTGAGTGTTTACTGGGTGTAGAATAGATGGTGAATGGATATATTGTTAAAGCATTTCTTGTTTAAAGTCTAAACTTAGTAGGTATTTACTTTAAAAAAATTGAGTATGAATAGAAATTTGGATCATTACAAAAGCATGTTTTCTCTTACAGTAATGCATTAAAGCCATATATGGATAGGCCTTGCTCGCTCTTCTAGACCAGTAAAAGCGAATTAATGGACTTTTACTATTAGCTTTGATGAATCCTTTTGGGAACGGTGATTTTGAAAATGTCTCTATTCACCAAGACTGCAACGAATTCTTTTGGGAATGGTGATTTTGAAAGTGTCTGTTCACCGAGATTAAACAAGCTACGATGAGTGAAATAATGAAGAGCTACACTCTGGTGATTGAAATTTCACAACAGCAAGTATGAAACCCCCAAAAGCAGTATGAGAAAATGGGTGCCCAATAACCATGAAGTTTCAAGTATGCCCAATAAGCATGAAGTTTCTAGTATGCCATGAGCTTTACCACCTCTAAATCCGCCTTCTAAAAAAAAGTAATCACTTCTATTTGGAAATTTCAAAGTTCAAGTAATCGTAAAGGATTTTTTCAAAAAAATCACCAAAACAATAATAATCTTCCTAAATGGATCTAACCATACAAACACATGCCTTGGACTCTTCTGGTCTAATTTTATGTACAAAGACAATAGAGGTTCCAAACCTCAGCCCCTGCATTCCCACCAGAGACTATTGCAGAAGTCATTTTTCGTTATCATAAAAGGATAATCACGTCTCAAAAGAAAATTGAATCCTGAACAAAGACAATGGTGGGTTTTGTTCAATTATCTTCATGAAAACCAGGGCTGGCAGGTGTGGGTGGAGTTATCTTTGATTCCAAAGGGAACAAGCAAAAAGAATACGCCTGGGGCATTGGGAGAGCAATGGCTCGCTTTAATTAAGGGTTTGGCGCTGGCCAGAGATATGGGGATTGAGGAAATGATCACCATAGGAGACTCCCTAACTGTCATAGGAGACTCCCTAATTGTCACTAGGGAAGCAAGAAATATTTCCAGAAACCGGAAGGAGGAAGAGTCCTTCCTCCCAGATGCATCACCTTCTATACTTCTTAGCTAGTCAATTAACTTCCTTCATGTTCTAAAAGGCCATAATCGCCAGGCAGATAGTATGGCTAATAAGGTGTTGGCTTGGGATGTGGTGTATTAGAAAGAGATAATGTTACTCTTGAAAACATTTGGATACCTTAACTCGGCTTTCCCTATATGTTTTGTTTATGCAATGTTTTGCTTCTGCATATTTTTGCTCAGACAATAGGCTAGCCATTTCTCAATATAACTACAACTTAGAAAAGGATAAACAAAATGTAATAGATGTTGTCCTGTTATAGGAGCAATCCTATCTGTATTCTCTATACTACTTTTATATATAATCAAAAGCTCTTCAACAATTTCTGTTAAGAACAATTTATCTTCATGAAAAGCCTTCTTAATTATTTGGACCAAAAATCCAGTATTTCAGTACTTACCTGACTGTCTAACAAGTATGGCTTTACATCAGAGTTCTGAGTTTCAGTTGTCAAAATCAAATCTGTTACAGCAATATCTACCACTCAACCAGACATGATAAAGCAATACAGCAAAACCACAACAAGGAATTGATAAAATACCATTAGATTACTTTGAGCTCGCCGATCAGAAAAAAGCAAGGCACGCCTTGGCTTCCTGGCGGCCCAAGAATTCTGGCTATCATCTGAAGAAATTGCTCCGAGATAAAACCGTCTACGAGCGTGTTCTACACCTGGCAGCATTCCAGCTTCTGGAAATCCACCTAAAACAACTGGAATTTTAGGCAAATCATGCTCTTCAGATTGAAATGTGGTTGTTGTTGGCCTTGATTTGTTGTTAATTGTGATTAAAAAATTAATCGTGTTCTCTAAGTTTGAACCTCCTTACCATTCAAATCCACTTACAAAGTTTATTACAAAAGCAATGATATTTTTTTAAGTATTAAATCAGTAATTGGTTGTTGTTGTGATTAAAAAATGAATCGTGTTCTCAAAGTTTGAACCTCCTGAACATTGAAATCTACTCCCACAGTTTATTCAAATCTACTCCGACAGTTTATTACGAACACAATGATATTTTTTTATATTAAATCAGTGATTTTTTTTCCAAGATATTTTTGGTCTATTTTTATGAAGTAGTTGCACGTACTTCAACAGAATTATGATGAAACAAATTACACTTCCACAGTTTGTTATAAAACCAGTGGTATTTCTAAGTCTTATTAGTTGATCATTCATAAATATTATTATAAACTTATTTTTTATTTTTATTTTATAATTTTAAATAGATTGCGTTATATATATATATAATACTATGGTTAAGGTTTAGGTAGCTGCTTTGAAATCAATTACACACCCACAGTTTGTTAGTTACAGTTTGTCATAAAACTAGGGGTATTTTTGAGTCTCATTGCTTGCTGATCATTCATAAATATTATTAATAAAAATAGATTTTCTACTTTTTGTTTTATAATTTTAAATTAATTGATTGCAATCTCTCTTTATATAAAGTGTAATCAATTTAAAATATAAAGTGCAATCAATTTAAAATTATAAGATAAAAGGTAAAAAATAAGTTTTTAATAATATTCATTAATGATCAGCACATACAGAAATACCATGGTTTTATAACAAACTGTGGAAGTTTAATTGGTTTGAGAAAAAGTAAAAGAAAAAGTAAAAGATAAGTTTTTAATAATATTCATGAATGATCAGCACATGAGACTCAGAAAGAAATACCGTGGTTTTATAGCAAAGTGTCGGAGTTTAATTGGGTTAGAAGCAGCCACCTAAAGCCCACCAATACAATATATATATATAATTTTGGTTGTATGGTGAGCTTTAGGTAGTTGCTTTTTGTGGTATGCGAATATAATAAAAAAATTATGTTTTTTTAAGTAAAAGTATTCACATTATATTAACAGCAAAAAAGTCCTTACAACCATCATTACAGAGCCCATCAGTGATAATCGCATAATCCCTTTCTCCAAAATTTACTAACCCAACATTTCTTACCCCATGCCCACAAAAACCTACACGAAGATACAGACTCGATTCCCATCAAACCCATAAGTTACAGACTCAAATCCCAGCAAAACCCCTGCCAACATGAACAGGCAGACATCCTCCAAGCCATCCCAAGACAAACCAGAGCTGAAAGTCATCTGACGACAAAAAGAAAGCGATAAACATGCGCATAAGCCTTTACAATTGACCATATAGAGAATCAGATAGAAAGAAACATATAAAGATTGAGATCGTGACCACACCCAAACCAGCAATAAAGCTAACTTATAATAAAATATAAGCCAAGTCCTGCCCATCACTCTGACTGGCACCCGAAAATTCTGCTTTCGGCGCTCCAAGAGGAGGAGAAGGCAGATACTGAAAGCCCATACAAGGGATAAAGAAGTCGACCTTCGCTTCCACGCATTGGACAACAGCAGAGATAGAGACCTTCCAAGGATCCTGAGCATTATCCCCCATTTTCTGCATTTTTCCTATCTCAGTCTGCCTGGCCGACTAAATTCTTCATCAACCAGGACACTGCCACCGTTTTTTCATACAAACTTACACGCCCAACCGTCTGACCCATATCCTTGATCCATTCCTCTGCCTTCTTACACTCCTCCCTCAACCTTTGGCTATCTAACTCCTGCCAAATGTTCTTTTCTGTTTCCACAATGTGATTCTGGATCTCCAAGGGCAATTTGATCTCATAGATACGTGATTCCCACAGAGCTTGTCTATGCGCCCTCGACAAGCGCTCATGAACCTCCGGTTGATCAGTCGGTTGTTTACCTCTGCTCTTACTATCCTCCATATTACGCTGACCAACACAATTTTGCAAACTCCAAATTTTAGCAAAGGGAGCATAAGATAAAACACACAACAAAAACATGTCTTTCGTTCTACCACCCTACTTCCTGCTAAATAGCCTATTTCTTCTTGTCGTCATTATGATCACACGACAGACTATGATGATACCTTTCCCATCTCCAGATCGTAAACGGATCTTGCCATGTCTCCAATTAACATATCCACTTACAAACTTCATATTCCTTTGTACCTCCCACCGTCAACAGGTTTTATTCGTATGAGCACGCTAGATGATATTAATGGGGATTATGGTCATTACTTAAAGATAAAAGATCGCCACCACACTCCTCCACATGCTGGCATGCTCTGCCACATGCATGGTGTCCCTTCCAAACATCCACCTAGAGGTTAGCCTTCTCCTGCGTCTCAAGGAGCTTACATCTGTCACGGTCCATCCCATCCGGGATCATGTCCTAGTCTTTCTACCTCACAGTTCTATGTGTGTTAACTCCAAGGTTGGCTAAGCTATTAGCCATTTTGTTGCCTCCCCTCCTGACGTGGGAGAACTGTACTGCTAACCCGTTAATTAGGAGGTTACGTAGGACCTCCACCCGCCTTTCCAAATGCCACGAGGCTGGCAACTTTAAACTCTGGGTGCCCCTTTGTAGTTGTTTTTCCATGTTAATGAGTAATTGTGAATCACCTTCCACTACCATCGGCATGCTAAAATTTTCCATATCCCACACCAAGCTTTACAGAAGGCCCTCAAATTCCGTTGTGTTTTTGCTCCCCTGCCCAGGAAGCCATATCTGAAACCTTTCATGGCCCCCCACTGGCCACGAATAATAAAACCATACCTTGTCGGGCTTGGTTTAACCTTAGACACCCCATCAAAATTCAATTTGGACAGGCGCTCCGGAGGAGGGAGCCATCTCTCTAGACTCTGTAAATTTCGAGGTTTCTCGGCACTTTCCTTTAGATTTGTGGGAATGCCCATGAAGCCCCATTCATGCATAATATGTCGCTCATTACCACTCGGCTCCCAGTTCGTGTTCTCCCAATTTCCTGTAAGAATTGTTTCAGTCATTTTACTGGTAATACCATCCCAGACTATGCTAATCAGATTAGCTTTTTCCCTAAAAATTCTAGAGTTTTGTTCATGCCATATTTCCCATATAAGAAACAAATGGAAGATTTCCAAAAGGCGGTTAAGAATGCTATTTTGGAAAGGTTTTTTGGGCCACTCCTTCAGAGATCCGACCGGATTATGCCGTAAATTGGCTGAACGACGGAACATCATCGCTCCATGGTCCCAAAGCGCAGAAGAGAAGTTGCAGGAGTCTAGCAGATGAGCGGAAGTTTCCTATCTACTCCCACAGTTTATTACATACGCAATGATATTTTTTAGTATTAAATCGGTGTTTTTCTTTTTCCATATTTTTTTTTGTCTATTTTTAAGTACTTTTATGAAGTGGTTGCGATTACTTAAACATAATTATGATGAAACAAATTACACTCCTACAGTTTGTTAAATTACACTCCCACTGTTTGTTATAAAACAATGGTATTTTTGAGTCTCATTAGTTGATCATTCATGAATATTATTAAAAACTTATTTTCTATTGTTTTATAATTTTATAATTTTAAATTGATTGCACTATATATATATATATATATATATATATATATATATATATATTTATTTATTTATTTATTTATTTATTGGTGAGCTTTAGGTTGCTGCTTTGAAACCAATTAAACTCCCACATTTTGTTATAAAACCATGGTATGTGAGAGTCTCATGTGTTTATCATTCATGAATATTATTAAAAACTTATTTTTACTTTTTTTCTTATAATTTTAAATTGATTGCACTTTATATATATATATAATTTTGGTTGTATTGGTGAGCTTTAGGTAGTTGCTTCTTGTGGTATGTGAATATAATAAAAAATCTATGTTTTTTTTTAAAGTAAAAGTATACACATTATATTAACAGCAAAAAAAGTCCTTACATCCATCATTATAGAGCTAATCACTGATAATCTCATAATTCCTTCCTCCAAAATTTATTAAACCAACATTTCTTACCCCATGCCCACAAAAACCTACACGAAGATATAGACTCAATTCCCATCAAACCCAGAAGTGACAAACTCAAATCCCAACAAAACCCTTGCCAACATGAACAGGAAAACATCCTCCAAGCCATCCCAAGACAAAACAGAGTTGAAACTCATCTTACGACAAAAAGAAAGTGATAAACATGCGCATAAGCCTTTACAATTGACTGTATAGAGAATCAGATAGAAAGAAACATATAATATTGAGGTCATGACCACACCCAAACCAACAATAAAGCTAACTTATTATAAAATATAGGCCAAGTCCTGCCCACCACCCTGACTGTTACCCGAAAATTCTGGTTTCGACGCTCCAGGACGAGGAGAAGGCGGATATTGAAAGCCCATAAAAGAGACAAAGAAGTCGACCTTCGCTTCCATGCATTGGACAACAGCATAGATAGAGCCCTTCCAAGGATCCTGATCATTATCCCCCATTTTCTACATTTTTCCTATCCCAGTCTGTCGGGCCGACTAAATTCTTCATCAACCTGTACACTGCCACCGTTTTTTCATACAAACTTACATGCCTGACCATGTGACCCAGATCCAGGATCCATTCCTCTACCTTCTTACACTCCTCCCTCGACTTTTGGCGATCTAACTTCTACCAAAGGTTCTTTTTTGTTTCCGCAATGCGATTCTGGATCTCCAAGGGCATTTCGAGCTCATAGATACATGATTCCCATAGAGTTTGTCTATGCACCCTCGACACGCGCTCATGAGCCTCCGGTTGATCAGTTGGTCATTTACCTCTGTTCTTACTATCCTCCATATTAATCCGACCAACACAATTATGCAAACTCCAAATTTTAGCAAAGGGAGCATAAGATAAAACACACAACAAAAACATGTCTTTCATTCTGCCACCCTGCTTCCTGCTAAATAGCCTATTCCTTCCTGTCGTCATTATGATCACATGCCAAACTATGATGATACCTTTCCCATCTCCAGATCGTAAATGGATCTTGCCATGTCTGCAATTAACATATCCACTTACAAACTTCATATTCCTTTGTACCTCCCACCGTCAACTGGGTTTATTCGTATGAGCATGCCAGATGATATTAATGGGGCGTCTGGTCATTACTTAAGATAAAATATCGCCACGAAACTCCTCCACATGATGGCATGCTTCGCCACATGCATGGTGTCCCTTCTGGACATCCACCTGGAGGTTATCCTTATCCTGCATCTCAAGGAGATTACATCTGTCATGGTCCATCCCATCCAGGATCATGTCCCAATCCTTCTCCCTCACAGTTCTATGCGTGTTAACTCCAAGGTTGGCTAAGCTGTCAGCGATTTTGTTTCCCCCCCTCTTGACGTAGGAGAACTGTACCGCTAACCCGTTAATTAGGAGGTTACTAGTAGGACCTCCACCCGCCCTTCCAAACACCACGAGGATGGCACCTTTAAACTATGGGTGCCCCTTTGCAGTTGTTTTTCCATGTTGATGAGTAATTGTGATTCACCTTCCACTACCATCGACATGCTAAAATTTTCCATATCCCACACCAAGCTTTGCAGAAGGCCCTCAAATTTCATTGTGTTGTTGGTCTCCCTGCCCAGGAAGCCATATCTTAAACCTTTCATGGCCCCCCACTGGTCACAAATAATAAAACCATAACCTGTCGGGCCTGGATTACCCTTAGATGCCCAATCAAAATTCAGTTTGGACAGGCGCTCCGGAGGAGGGAGCCATCTCTATGGACTCTGTAAATTTTGAGATTTCTCGGCACTTTCCTTTAGATTTGTCGGAATGCCCCCGAATCCCCATTCATGCATAATATGTCGCTCATTACCACTCAGCTCCCAGTTCGTGTTCTCCCAATTTCCTGTAAGAATTGTTTCAATCATTTTACTGGTAACACCATCCCAAACTTTGCTAATCAAACTAGCTTTTTCCCTGAAAATTCTAGAGTTTTGTTCATGCCATATTTCCCATATAAGAAACAAATGGAAGATTTCCAAAAGGTGGTTAAGAATGCTATTTTGGAAAGGTTTTTTGGGCCACTCTTTCAGAGATCCGACTGGATTATGCCATAACCTGGCCGAATGATGGAACATCATCGCTCCACGGTCCCAGAGCGTAGAAGAGAAGTTGCAGGAGTCTAGCAGATGAGCGGAAGTTTCCTATCTACTCCCACAGTTTATTACAAACGCAATGATATTTTTTAGTATTAAATCAGTGATTTTTTTTTCCAAATATTTTGTTTTGGTCTATTTTTAAGTATTTTTATGAGTGGTTGTGGGTACTTCAATAGAATTATGATGAAACAAGTTACACTCCTACAGTTTGTTAAATTACACTCCCACATTTTGGTATAAAACCAGTGGTATTTTTGAGTCTCATGAGTTGATCATTCATGAATATTATTAAAAACTTATTTTCTATTGTTTTTTAATTTTATAATTTTAAATTGATTGCACTTTATATATAATACTATTGTTGAGGTTTAGATAGCTTCTTTGAAACCAATTACACACCCACATTTTGTCATTAAACTAGGGGTATGTCTAAGTCTCATTACTGATAATTCATAAATATTATTAATAAAAAATAGATTTTCTACTTTTTGTTTTATAATTTTAAATTGATTGCTTGCAAACTATATATATATTGGTGAGCTTTAGGTGGCTGCTTTGAAACCAATTAAATTCCCACAGTTTGTTATAAAACCATGGTATGTTCTTATGTGCTGATCATTCATGAATATAATTAAAAACTTATTTTTTACTTTTTATCTTATAATTTTAAATTGATTGCATTATATATATATATATAATCTTGGTTGTATTGGTGAGCTTTAGGTAGTTGCTTCTTGTGGTATATGAATATAATAAAAAATCTATGTTTTTTTTAAGTAAAAGTATTCACATTATATTAACAGCAAAAAAAGTCCTTACAACCATTATTATAGAGCCAATCACTGATAATCGCATAATCCCTTCCTCCAAAATTTACTAAACCAACATTTCTTACCCCATGCCCACAAAAACCTACACGAAGATACAAACTCGATTCCCATAAAACCCGGAAGTTACAAACTCAAATCCCAGCAAAACCCCTGCCAACATGAACATGCAAACATCCTCCAAGCCATCCCAAGACAAAACAGAGCTGAAAGTCATCTTACGACAAAAGGAAAGCGATAAACATGCGCATAAGCCTTTACAATTGACCGTATAAAGAATCGGATAGAAAGAAACATATAAATATTGAGATCGTGACCACACCCAAACCAACAATAAAGCCACTAATACATTTGGGTAGATTTTTCCACGAAATAGTTCCACGTTTTCAACATTCGTGGATTAATACTTCATTTTTTTTTATCATGGCGGAAAAACCGTGGCAATATCGACGTTCTTAATTTTCAACGAACTTTCGTCTCTATATCAACAATATATGGCTATATTTGCAGACCTTCGAAACCAATGCCAGCTTTCAAAGGTTGTTTACGCACGGGTCAAGTTGTAATTAATGGCATTAATAACTCTTGGCTGTCTACGCGCGGGTCGAGTTGTAATGGCTTTAATAATTATCCTTGCCGAGTTAGAGCAGGCTTCTCTTTTTGCTGAAGCTTCACAACTCTACTCAAATTTAAAATTTTATTTTGTGTTACAAATCTGTTGGGTTTGGGTGAAGGGCTACATGTCTGAAAGACGTCTTTTATTTATAAAAACGATCAACAAGCTGCATCAGCTGCCTCCTAGTCCCTCTCTAACAAGCACACAAAGTGTCTTTAGAGTCTCCATGCTAAAAACTCAATCCTTCTATAATTGAAAGTGCAAAGTAAGAATGTGCATGGAATCGTCCGTCCATTGTACCACCTGACTCATGCATTTTCAGCACATTTGCGATAGTTGCAATTGATTAAGCGCAGATTGAGCTCGGATTTATTTATCAACCATATCCAAAACTAAAGAGATTAGTCATACTCTGCAACAATCATCTGGCTGTAAATTCATAAAAGGTAAGCATGCATCCTTTTTTGGTGGATACAAACTAACATTGAGGCTCAAAATAACAGTTGTATTCTTCGGGTCATGTACCTTACGAACAAATTTAACAACCCTACAACTTCCTCCTTTTATTTAAACCAAAGTAATTGCAACAAGAGGGTCCAGTCAACAATGACTCTAGCCAATTTTTTTTTTTTTTATAGACCTGATGCTCCACTAAGCTATTGTTCGTTGACGCAGTGTTAATCGCTTTCCACAGTAGAAGGACAACTTTCATTTGGACCATTTGGGCCACCTGGTGTTCCAATGCCCAAACTATCAAGGTCTCCTTATGAGTAAATCAAAGGCCACTGCAAAACACTTGTTGGCATCAATGAAAACTTCAGTCTGTTAGACACAATGCTCACTAAGAGAGGAGGGGTGAATCAGTGAGCAAAGGCTTCAACTCAATTTCAACTTTTTCTACCAATCTTATATCATTATTTTAGAATTGCTTCAACAACATATTTATCAAATAACAATATCAACTAGGCACATGCCATTCATCAATTAAACACATCACTATCAAGACATTGCACAAGGGACACAAGATATAGTTTTGTAATCTTTATATAAGTGGATACTTCAATCTCCAATATGGGCTACAACCCATAAGATGGCACCACCCACCAGAATGGTTCAGTCAGCTACAACTATCTGGGATGCTACAATATCCAAACAAGCTTCAACTTGTCAAAAGACCAATAATTCTTTCCCCAGCTCCACCCAACCTCCCTATACAAATTTCAGATTACAAATTACAATTGATACATCACACTCTTCCAAAGTTTGCCACAGGCACACACATCAAAAATACCAATCAACAAGTCTTCATTCTGTACTCAGAAAGTCATTCAACATACAACATACTGCAACCCTGTTTCAATTATGTCCATACACTGTTAGTATCTTGTCTTCAGTACTGTCCACATCAACATATAGGCTTCCAAACTGTTTAATTCAACACTTAGATCATGCGATCACCATAAGTAAACTTACAAGAATGGCTAGATAGCCATTTCAACATTGAACAAGACCATATCACAAGATAAATATGTTGACACACACACAACCTCTGGCAAGCTTTTCAAAATAGCTTCTCAACCTCTTTTGAACATCAAAACATATTTCTTCTCATTTTGGCATACTCCTATTTCACACATGTGAACACTCTATGGAGACTTGAAGTCATGAGCAGATGGACAACTTACCAAAGAATGGATCCATGACATTTGATAAATTTACTTGCACAAAGATAGCCCTTGGAGGGCATTTCCAACTGACCTCTCAAACTCCTGTTTTTAACACTCGACCAAATTTCTTTTGTTCTCACTATGCAAAATATTATTTTTCCTATTTTTGGCAAATTGATATTTTGCATATGAGACCATGATAAGATAACCTAAACGTATGGATGGTGAGTCCATTCACCAAGGAACATGCCTATGCTACCTGATGAATTTTATCATCAAAATAACCCCTCCTTGCGGGCATTTCAAAATTCCTTTTCAATTTCCTGAATCTAACACAACCAATTATCTTGTGTTTTAAATGGCAAAATAATATTTTTCTTACATTTGGTAGATTTATATCTTTGTCGTAAAACACTCCATAGGATAAATAAGACCATGGTTAGATGCACCCATCCACAAGATATAGCCTAACACTTTCATATTATTTTTCTCATCATCCTATGAGATAGGGTGGGCATTTCCCTGAGGCCACTGAGGCAGTTTTTCCAGTACTGGAATAGTGCAGAACGGGTTGAAACTCTGTTTTGGAAGACCATTATCTTTGTCATAAAACATCTTCTTTGATAACTAATACCATGGTGAGATATCCTCTTCAATAAGCTGTAGGATGATAGATTCAGATAATTTTTATCATACACCTATAAGGTACGGCGGGCATTTTCCCAAGGCCACATGAGCCAGTTTTTCCAACACTTAGACAATTTTCTTAGTTTGGTCCAATCTACCTAATACACTATTTTGCAGGTTCATAACTTATTACTCAGATACTTCCAAGACAATCTGAAGACATGGTCAGGTAGGCCAAATATCAATCTACAAGACCCCCATATGGTGCAGGAATTTTCTTCAACACACAATTTGTGGAGGGAATTTTCTTAAGGCTACCTGAGCCAGTTTTCCAACACTTAGTCATTTTCCTGTTTTTCACCAAATTACCATATTTTTCCAAAATGATTGTCATTAATGTTGTCATCAATGACAATCCTATTCATCACAGTCTTCATGTTTTTGTTTATAGAAATTGGTATATAATATACTACATTTAGAATTTTCTTAAGGCTACCTGAGCCAGTTTTCCAACACTTAGTCATTTTCCTGTTTTTCACCAAATTACCATATTTTTCCAAAATGATTGTCATTAATGTTGTCATCAATGACAATCCTATTCATCACAGTCTTCATGTTTTTGTTTATAGAAATTGGTATATAATATACTACATTTAGAAATATACTTATATCTAATGTATCTGACAAGTTACTGTTTGGTATGGTGTAGGTAAGACAATTACTTGTCACTACAAGGATTAATTTCACTACGAATGAAAATGCAAGGAAGCTTGCTCAGTTTAGAGCGGCATTAGAGGCGAGGGGAGATGGAAAATGTTATTTTTCTTTCTCTAATCGCAGGGGCTTGCAAAGAAGAAGAATTTTAAGAATGACAGTTGAAAGACATTGTAAGGAGAAGAGGCACGCCGAAGGGGGTTATGGATATCGTCCCTTGGTAAGAGGTTATTCAATTTTTAATGTATTCTCTGTAATAGTCATCATGTCATGAATTTCAGTAAAATGTCTTATCGTTTTATTATATGTTCTATACACACTAATTTTACGACGTTGTTTGTAAATATATAGACAATGCCCCCAAAATGTCCCCTTCCAGAGAGTTATTTGCCAAGTACTAGCAGAAATACTCATTTACAGGGTGACGAACATCTATATCAGAATATTGAAGCTGATCAAGTTCTTAATGATTATATGGATGGAGATAACGTTAGTGATTCAAATCAGGAAGATGAGATACATAGATTGATCCAAGACACATTTGCTCCAATGGATGAGGAGAACCAAGATGATAGTCGTGATGTTGATCCTCTACTCCCGAAGGTACATCAACCTCTTTATGAAGGCTCAAAAAAAATATTTTATTTGCTATATTGTTGTTAGTGAACTTGAAGGTTTTGAATGGTTTATTAAACACCTGTCTCACACACATACCAAGGTATGTAATTTGTTAATTATTTATGTCTGCATGTTCACATGTACATAAAGGGTTTCCTTTTTTCCTATATTGCTATTGTTATCTAATTTGTAAAGTATGGATGCGATATTGATGATTAATATTGTTTACATTGACTTATTCTTTTGAATTTTGTAGATTGTTAGGTGAATTTCTATTACCAACGTCAAATATTTTACCACGCATATATCGAGAGATATATGTGATTATGAAAGAATTTGGAATGGAGTATCAAGCTATTGATTCATGTCCTAATGATAATATCATATACTATGGACAATATGCATTAGAAAATGAATGCCCACAAAGTCAAACAAGTAGGTATCGAACCGATAAAGTGACAAAAAAGGTGCCTCACAAAGTTCTTTGTTATATTCCAAAATTTCCACGTCTCCAGCGGTTGTTCAGGTGTCAAAGTATAGCACAGTTTATGGATTTCCATGCAAAGAACAGAAGTCAAGACGATGTTCTTCGAATTCTTGCAGATGGGTTTGCATTTAGGTGCATCGAAGAAAAGTGGCCAATTTTCAAAGAAGAACCTCGTAATGTTAAACTTTCGTTGGCAGTTGATGGTGTCAATCCATTTGGAGAGCTTTGTTCTACCTACTCAATGTGGCCTGTTTTTGTTATAAACATTAACCTTCCTCCTTGGATGCTGGTTAAGAGAGAGCACACAATGTTGGCAATGATTGTTCCAGGTACTTAATTAATTTGTATTTTTTTAATTGAAATTCTGATCACTAAATATTTCATTTCTTTGTTTCGTGCATGATAATTATGTCTTTTATATATAACGAAATATAGCTAAATATAATTAATCATGTATGTTGGACCAATTAGGTAAGTACCAGGTTAAAGACATGAACGTATATATTGAGCCTCTTATCGATGAGTTGTTGAAGTTATGGGTTGGAGTCATTATGTATGACATCTCTAGACCAATAGGGCAAAGATGATTTCAATTCCATGGAATACTTGGATGGACAATTCATGATGCTCCTGGGTTAACACATTTTTGTGGTATATTGTTACTTTCTTTTGTTCTTTAATATTATATATATCTATTGAAAATATCATGCATTATTTTAAATGGTAATTCTAATTCACTACACTAATTCATATATCTTGTAGGTATTCAAACAAAGGTTAAATTTGCATGTCCAGCTTGGGGTCCCGAGATAAAATCTCGTCGTTCAAGGAGTTTAGCGAAGGAAGTGTTTGATGAGTATAGGAACTTTCTGCCTAAGAACCATAGTTATCGAACTGCAGACAAAGAAAAATTCAATGGTAAATAAGAGAATGGAAAAAAACCACGAAGAATGACACCTCACCTATGGAATTTGGAATATAATAGAAATCGTCAAGGTATGCTAAATTATTTATGTATTGTTGCACACTGTTGAGTATGGTTGTCATTGATGTCAAAGGAGCTCATTAATGACAAAAGAAGTGTTGATATTGCATGTGTGATGAGGTTGAAAAAAACATGTTGGTGTCCTAATGTCTCATGATGTCATTGTTACATTCTGGTAGTAGTTGGTAACGGTATGATAATTTGGGGATTTTGACCAAGTGTTGAAAAACTGCCCTAAAGCAACTACCTTATGAAAATGAACACCATAATTCATAAGAAGAATAAAATTCCCACCATGAACTTCCATCCCATAGTTTGTTGAGATATCTATCTGACCATGGCCTCGGTTCTCAGAAAAACTCCTTGAAGAAGAAGATACAGGTCTCCCAAAAGAAGGATTTTTGGTCAAATTAGTCAGAATTGCTCTAGGGAAATTCCTTCCACAATTTGTGGGTTGAAGAAAATGACCGCACCACTTGGTCATCTTGTAGGTGTATTTTTTTTCTACCTGAGCATGTTCTCACATTGGTTTGATAATGCTTGAGGAAGAAGATATGGATATGCGAAAACAGGGTTTCAGGCCGTCTTACACCAAAGTTCAGTAAAATCCCGGCCTAGGGAAAATAAAGATGAGGCTGGGAGTGAAAACAACATAGGTGTGCTCAGTAAGGTGTAATACATCATCTAGTAGCATTAGTTCAGGTTTTGGGTGAAATGAAAAATCCACCTTAGGTTTTGGACAAATTGTCCAAGTATGGAATTATTGGTAACATCTACGTAAGTGGCCTCAAGGAAATGCGCTCCACCTCTCATAAGATGATGAGAAAAATTATCGAAAAGTGATAGGCTCTGTTATTTTGGTTGGTGCATCCAACCATGGTTTCATATTTCCCAAAGAGACTCTGCGGAGGAAGATATCAATCTGCCAAAAGTGCCTCTCACCTTCATTTGCACTATCCCAGTAAAATGCCCGCCAAGGTTAGATGATGAGGTTGAAGGAGAGAATATTGGCATGGTTGAGTCAGTATGATGTTCCTCACATTTTGGATGTCTCACTCTCCAAGTTTGATGAAAATAATAAAATCACCTTGGTGACTTAGGGTTTGAAGAGATTTGTCTAAAGCAGTTTGGAAGACCACTGTGAAATGCCTGCCAGATGTTGGGTGTATGTCAATAGGTTCATCAATTGGCATGGATTTGTTCTTTGTTGAAATGGATATCCAACCATACTTTCAGGCTGACTCACAATGGTCACATATGCAAAATATCAATCTGCCAAAAGTAGGAAAAATACTATTTTGACTACTTTTTCATACTTAGTCAATTTCCAAAGTTTCACAAAGTTGCCATATTTTTGCAGAATGATGTCAGATTACAACACTGACTTCCTGATAGCACCAGAACACCATTATGTGTCTTTCCATCCTCACCATACATGCCACATCATCATACTTGCCATGTCATCACTTTCTTTGTCATTCCTTTGTCTTTCACTAAGTTTACCCTGCCATCATGTCTTTGGTTATACTTTTGTCATTCACTGAACTCCTTTGACATCAATGACAATCACATTCAACGTGTATCATATATTATATAAATATTTGTTTTTTTTAGTGAATTATGTTCAGCACGGTATGTACCTATATTGATTAATTAGTGTTAATTTGATTTTGTTGATGTTTCATGAATGGCATTAAGGCACGAATGGGCTTCCACGAGGAATGAAAATTTACTCGACGCAATTCAGTAGGTTGCCATACTACAAGCACCTACAAATAGTTCAATTGTTTGATACAATTCATATCGGGAAGAACATAACAGAATTGTTATGGCGAATATTACATGGAAAGACTAACAAAAAAAAATTGGGAAGATTTGTAGTGACATCCAAGAAGCTAATCATGCATTGCAAAGTGTGATCATTAATTCTAATGGTGATGGCCATCAAAAGAATATTAGTCTTCCTTGGTGCTTGATGGAGCAACAGAGCAATATTGTAAAAGAGGTTATCAGAAAAATCAGGTTTCCGACAGGGTTTTCGTCTAACATAAAGAATATCTTAACAAAAAAAGGTGATTTTGGTGGGGTTAAAACACATGACTGGCATACATTCATTAAGGTAATTGTGAGTTTTTAATATATTTCCTTATTGGTATCCACTATTTTATTAATTTTATTCTCTTGTTTGGAAATAAATAATAATTATGTGTTTTTTGATACAGTATGTTCTACCTTTATCTCTCCCAGACGACTTTGACAACGACATAAAACAAATTATTTATGTTCTTGGAAAATACATGAGGTAAGTAATTAATGTTTTATATGGAAAATGTACTTGGTCCATGATTTTCCGCGGAACTTATAGACATATTATGTTTTTCTCGCAAATTTTATATATGGCTTGATATTATTTTATTGCATCATTTGTAGGTGGCTTTCCTCAAAAGAAATCCATAAAGAAGATATAAGGTATTGGAAGAGAGAAATTCCCCGACTAATGTGTGAAATGCAACAGTATCTACCTCCAGCATTTTTCAATGCACAAGAACACTACCTCATACACCAAGTTGAGGAGATTGAATTATGTGGACCAGAACACACAAGTTTGATGTGGATGGTGGAGAGGCAGTTGAAGTCGTTGAAGGATCTTTGTTAGACAAAGAGCACGTCCCGAGGGTTCTATGGTTGAGGGATATATGGTATATCAATGCATGGTGTATATCAGTGAATATCTACCTAAATTAGAAAAAAATATGAATGTGCCTCGCATTTGGCATCTCAACTCCATCAACAAATTTTAAAGGGAGGTCCTATTGGGGAAAGGTACAATGAGGACCGTGAAAGGTAATTATTAGATCTTGTGGAATTAATATATCATGTATTTTTCCAATTTTATTTTATCATACTAATTTGTTATTTTTTTTATTAATCCTGCATATTCAACTGTATTAAACTATGCATGTAATGATATCTAATTAATGATAGTGAATTGTTATTTTTTCATATAGTTGCTCGAGTGTGGGATGCTTTACATTTATACATTGTAAACAAACTTGATTGGATGGAAAATTGGATAGAAGATTGTGAAGAATGCTTCGGTAGGTTATCATGGGAAGGGGTCAGTGAGATGATTAAAACAGCTCATCGTCATCGACATCAATTTCCTGATCTTACGTCGCAAAGGGAACTTGATTTAGCCTATGGTTTAAAAGATAAAAGGGCAAGTAAATTGTTTCCCTGCATTTTTCTAGTCAATTCCCATTTTTTCAATGTATTTGGTTTGCTTAAGTTTTCAAATATATTTTCTAAGTTCTATATGACGTTTTATTAATTTACAATGTATTTTTTACTTGTTGTCAATGTTGCAGTTGAAACATCACAAAGCTATGTGGTGTAATGGTCGTAAATTTTGTATCAAAATGTTGGATGATAAGATGAAAACATCGGATTGTGGGATAAATGCAGTGTTTAAGGTCACCAATGTTTCCTCTAGAAGTGACAGACATCCATAAGAAACTGAGAATAGGTACTATGGGCATTTGGAGGACATAATTGAGTGTGATTTTAATTTCTTTAAAATAGCTTTGTTTGAGGTGAAGTGGTACAGGATACAGATGCATGAACGTGATCCTGAAAGAACTGTTATTGAGCATGCTAATGAATTTACCATGGTTAATACAAGGGCATTTGAACCAGGTACAAATCCTTATGTTCTTCCAAGTCAATGTGAGTAAGTCTTTTACTCAGACCAGTAATCCAGGTAAAGCAGGTTGGTCATACGTTGTTAGATATGATCCAAGAGGAAGACCAGTAATGTATAATCATGTAGATGATGAAGATAATCACGAAGAAGAAGAAGATGATGATGATTCAGATCAGGATCAGGTGGCTGCAGTCGATGTGTTCGATGAAGAAGTTGAAGAGGTTGATCATCCAAATCTAGTACACTATGATCTCATTGACGATGTAGATGACTATATTAGCGAAGATGCCATTGATGATGATGTTGATGTGAATGGGCCTTTCATGAATATGTATTCTGAACCAGATCCTGATATAGATGTTGAATTGGATGAAGAAGAAGATCATGAATGATATTTAATTGTTGAAGAGTAGAGGCATGTGTTTATATCTTTTATGTCATGATGATCTCTATATGTTTTTATTTCCAAATGCCTTTTTATATGTTTTTATTTCCAAAGTGCATACCCAAGCAAAGCGTTGATTTGTTGCTAAAAACCTCTTTGCGGGAAGAATTTGTGAGCCTAAAAATCAGTCTATGGGGAGAATTTGTGAGCCTGAAATACAGTACGCATGCATCACCTCACCTCCGCTTCGAACCTGGACAACCATGGCTGAACTTCAAACAGGGGCATCCATCATGACGAGCACAGCTCAAATGTGGGCATCCTCCTCTGCAACCCCAGTTGAAACACAGTCGTCCACAGATGATAGGGTAACAGTAAGAAAATTTCAGGAGAAATCTTATGCATGGAGAGATGCAAAGATGTGGCCATCAGGTATGGAAACTATCCTAAGGAAAGCAGAAGTTTTTGACTTTTTGTGGGGAATGTTTAGTTATGTTGATGAGGAGATAGATGAGACAATTTCGAAATATGATGCTGGGAATATGAAACTCATAATTTTTGGGAAGCGGGTATACCTCGACCCTAATTTGGTTTCCCGAGCTACAAATATTCCACGCAAAGGGGGAGTGATTTTAAGCTCAAGGAAAACCCCCGAAAAGGAGAAGAACCAGATGGCCAGTAAAATTTGTGGGCGAGAAGTAAATGTTCCTAAGAATGGTTTAAAAATGCAAGATGTCCCTCCCGGAATATACAAAACTTTGATTCAGATTGTCCTTAGGACAATTCTGAATCATCGTAGGGATGACATTTCAGGTGAATGTATGTGGGTAGTGATACATTGGGTGGAAGATATACCTGTATATATTCCTTATCTACTGGCTAAGAGACTCCACTCTGCCCCGCAAGAGAGCCAATTAAGGAAGGTTAAATTTAGTTTCCTGGGCACACTTCAAAAAATTATTGATTTATGTCGACCCCATGCTACTGAAACAAAGATTGGTGATATCAACCAGCATGGAAAAATATCTTTTCCAAAATCACCTATTCATAAAACATACGTTAAGAAATGTAAAAGCAGGGAACATAACGAGGAATTGCCAGTACAGTATCCTCAGTAGAACGAGGAATTAGTACAATATCCTGAGCACCATGGGGAATTACCATTATACCCTACTGAACAGAACGAGGAATCACTAGTAGAAAGTCCTGACCACCATGCCGAATTACGAGTACAGTGTCCCGATTTGGTCACAAATGATGAAATTTGTGTTTCCATAACTTTCAAAGAGTTTAAGGGGCATGTAGATAGAGGTCATTGGGAGGAGGTGACAGGAAATGAAATGGAACAAACTACTGCTCACTTTTCCATTCCTCAAGACATTCTTGATAGAATTCCTCCTAAAAAGTTGGCAATTGAGTATGATTGTTCTTCCAAATCAGAATCAGGGGCTTCCGCTATGCATTTAGACATTGCATCATATAAGTTTGATAGTAGGTACGTGTTCATCCTATATGATAAAATGGAACATTTCAAGGAACAAGCTTCCTATATATGCAATTGGGCTGAAGAGTGCTTGAGAAAAGATGATAATATTTTACAATTCCTAAAACAGATAGTAGCGTTGCAAAAGATAGTTGTGGATAATCATTTCATAGTAGACATAATTATAAAAGGGAAAGAAGAAATGGTTAAATTATTATCCGAAGAAGTAGATAAACACACTGATGTTGCTCAAAAAGAAATTTAGTCGATGAGGGTTGCATATGAAGAGGCTTTGGAAAAAGCTAATGCTGAAGCGAGTGAACTCAAGGAAGAGTTGAAAAAATGACCACCTGTTCTCAATGTACCACCAGTGAGGATAGAAATGGGTCCTTTACAGGTAATGGAGAAGAAAATTAAAGAATATGAACAAGTAGTACAAGAATATCAGTTAAAGTTGAAAGAGTGGGAGGGAAGCCATGGAAAAAAAGTTAGAGAATTAGAATCAATAATTTCCGATTTGAGAAAAACCATTTCTAGGAAAGCTGATAAGGCGAAAGGAACAAGGTTAGCAAGGATCTCTGAAACTTTAAAACTTAAGAAGAAAAGTAGAGGAAAAAAATTTCCAATGAAGAAGGTGGTGAGGGTGAAGGTAAGGGTACCAAAGGAGACGATGGTAAGGGTAAGTGTAAGGGTAAGGGCAGAAGGGAAAATGCACCTAGAGGTACAATGTCCTTAGAAGGGCGAGAGAATTCCTTAGCAAGACAAGAGAAGATGCTACAAGAAAGATTCTCAACGAGCCTTGCACTAGGTGATTTGTATGGCTCATCACTGTTACATAAAGAAATGAAAGAGAAGATGGCTGGGAAAGATGCAAAAATAAGGGAGTTAGAATAAAAAATCTTAGAAGGTAGAAAAGTTCAGCATTTGGGATGTCATATGGAAATTCAAACACTTAAATCTAGAATTGATGATTTGGAGAAGGGATTAAAAGGGCCAGCTGCTGCGATGAGTGCAATTCCTATCCTTCCCAATTAGACAAAGTTGAGGGAAAAAGAGCAAGAGAAAGAAATACATAATCTGAAACGTGAATTGACTGAAGTTAAAAACCAGTTGAAACATACCAGAGACAAATTGGAGGTCGAGGAAGAACATGAACCAAAGAAGTATAAGAGAAATGTGGAAATGTTGAACAAACTGATGGCGGAAAAAAAATGTTTTGCTAGAAAATTTAAAAAAAGTTTCACAGAGAGTTAAAGAGCTTGAACAGAAATCGCAATAAGTGCCTTGTCCAACTCTAGTACAATTACAGTCTTCTACAAAAGGCAAGAGAGACAATTCAGATTTGTCTTCTGCTCAAGAGAATGGATTGCAGCCATCTCTGAAACATGCTAGACATGTATAAATCAATGTATATATGTATTTATCGACAGTTAATGAAAAAAATATTTGTATGATGGAGTTTTGTATTTACCAACATATAATGAAAAATGCTTTTTAGTTGGCATATCACTGTATACATGTATTTATCGAAATTTAATGATTTTTTTTTGTATGGTGGAGTTTTGTATTTATCGAAATATAAGATAACATTATAGAGCATTCATCTCCAAATCCAATGTTTTCAGTGATCAATACGAGACTACTTTTAGGTTGTGAAAGAAAGCATCAATCTGTTTGGAATAAATTAAATTTATGTATGTTAATTAAATAATAAACTCTGTTATGTTTATGTCTCTTATTTATTTCATCTTTTTTTTATTAACTGGTTGAGCAATCTCTATTGAAATCTCTTGCTTGTGCGGGAATCTGAAAAAACTTTTTTATTATATATTTTTAAGCTATGTGTGGGCAAACTCATACGCTGTGTGAACATGATTTTTTTTCAACATGGAAGGTTAATTTTTCACTGATGTGACCTCCATAGGGAAAACTGAAACCATGAATGGATAAACACTTCAAAAAGGAACAAATACATGTAATTTGATGAATTAATTGACACACACACATCATCTGGTGGGCATTTGAAAATAGCATTTTAAACTACAGATTTACCACTTGGACAAAATTTTAAAACCCTAAGTCAACATGAGGGATTTTTAATTTCACCAACTCCTGAACCAATGATACCAGATGATGTAGTACATCCCATTCAGCCCAACCAAACTGATTTCCCCTTCAGGCTCATATTCTTCTAAGTCGGGTGGGTATTTTATTGGACTGGAGAAAAACAAGCCAGAGGGCACTTTTGGCATACTGGTAACTTCATCTTCGGAGAGTTTTTGGACAAAATAATTATGTGGTTGGATGCACCAATCAACACTCTAGAGACCCATACCCTCAGAACAATTTAATCCACCAACTAATGGAAATGGTGGGAATTTTACTGAGGTCACTTATGCATTTTTACCAGAATTATTATCAAACCCTAGGTCAACGTGATGAGATTTTTATTTTCATCCAATTTGAGGTGTGAGACACTCAGTCGGTAGAGGCCAAGATATCCATTACAAAAACTAAGAACATGGCAAGATATACACTTCATCAAAGAACAACCCCATACCCTCAGATAAATTTATCATCACCAGGAAAATATCTGGCGGGAATTTCCGTGAAGCCACTTAGGCAGTTTTGCCAGTACTGGAATAGTGCAAATATGGCTTGGAGGCACTTTTGGTAGGTTGAAATCTTCCTCCATAGAGACTCTCTAGTGAGGCAAGTGATATGGTTGTATGCTCCATACAACACCCTAGAGACTTAGATTCTCAATACATTTTTCATATCATCCTATGAGGCATGGCGAGAATTTCCTTAAGGCCACTTGCGCAGATTTAACACCAATTCCATACTTAGACAAATTTCTCAATTTTGTCTAATCGGCCTAAAACACCCTTTTGGCAGGTCCATAATTGTTTCTTCATCCACTTCCAATACAATATGAAGACATGGTCAGGTAGGGAGAATACCAATCTACAAGACCCCCATGTCCTACGGGAATTTGCTCTAACCCATAATTTAGGGCAGGCATCTTTCTGAGGCTACTTAACCATTTTTGCATCCATCGGTGAAACACCCTATTTTGGTAGGCCCGTATCTTTCTCCTTAAGAAAAATTAAAGCAAACTCAAATCATGAGTAGGTATCCAAACCAACTAGCCATAGGACGTTGCCATGGTGCGAGCATTCTCCTAAGGTTGTTGGGACCATTTTTTACGAAGTCTGTTGGGACCAACTCTCTCAAGTATTCTGGGACCAATTTTGACCACTCTTATGAAAATTTTCCTCATGGAGGGGTGGATTTTGTATAGTTGGGTGGTCTCATTGTTTTTTGCATGGAAACCTTGGTAATTTCAGCATGGCAACTCGAGGTAAACTCTATTGTTGTAGTTTTTCTTCAAGAGTTTTTTACCTTGGATATTTTAGCGTTTGGTCTAACTTGGGAATTTGCAGGTATGGTTGTTGCTGGAGCGACGGTTCATTCTTATTCACGGGGTGGTGTCTACGCTATCTTGCTTCCACAACTACAGTTGGCTCAAGTAAGCGATTTTCTTTTCCTTATGACAATTGTAAATTGTAATGTGTAACCATGATATATTTTCTTTGTCTTTTGGCTTTTATGAATTTATCTATGAATATGAGGGTTGTTTTTATGCATCCCCAAGTTCTATTTTTCATCCTTACATCCATGTGATATACAATGACTAATGCTAATTGAATATATACCTATCAACAACAACCACAAGCCCCATTATCATGATAAAGATGGGGGAAACTCAATGTATGAAAATGGAAACCACTTGTAACTCAATAGGCATGCCGTAAACTAATTGGTGGCTAATTCAAAGAGGGATGTCTCACTATTTACAGAGTTTTCATACACAAGATATTCAATGAAAGACAAGTCAGAAGGTCAGACTTCTGAATAGAACAAGTTTGTTTTTATAAAGTTTGGTGGGACGATCATGGAGGGGACCATTGGGAAATGGAGTCAACAATCCAGTCTGAAATATGTTGGAGGTGGTAAGGAATCATGAAAGTTTATGGACAGAGATAAGATAGTCATCCATCCTTCAATGTGGAGATATTTAGCAGGTGATTAGCAGACAAGAGAAAATAGTCCATCACGCAGAGCACCTAACCAGGGTGAATTCTGCATGACTTTAGAAGAAAATGTTAGAAAATGCTTGAACAATGTGCTGAGAGAATACAACACAAATTCTGGACCATATACACTAATGCTCAAACATGAAAAGAAAATACAAACTAGAATGAAAAATAGGATAAACATTCATGTAAAGAAGTTACTTATTGAAAAAAAAGACAACACATGAGGATTCTCTGCCATGAAAGGATTATCATTCCTATGCAGTTTTATTCATATTTGGAAAGATTGAAACACGTTACAGTGGAGAGCCTCTGCTCTTGAAAATCCCTAATCCTTCTCCCCTGTGTGGGGAGCAATTTATACTATATATCTCAGTCCCTGAGGCTAATCCTCGAAACATGACATGAAACTGTTTACACTAGTCATAATCAACTACTAACAACTTAGAGCGTGGTACTGCTGCCACGGTTTACATATATTAAAACATACATTATATATGGAACACTGGGCTCGACCACTTGTCTATCTGTCGAATTAGAAACGTGTCCTTCCCTGGGTGTGTGTTTCGTGCCCAAAGGCACCTTTCTGCATGCAGGTTTCCGGACTGGAAAAGGAGTTTATATCCTTTCCATGCTTTGCCTTTTCTACAACCCCCCTCTGTCCTGGTAATACCATTGTATGAGGGGGCATGGAGAAGGGCATATTTGTACACCCCACCTCCCATGGTGTAGGTTCTCCTACAGGTCATACAGTGGAGGGTGTCTTCCACCTCCTCATCACCTCAGAAAAATTTGGAAAGTAGAGTTCAAAAACGAGGTGATGAAGACTTCGGACACCCACCACCCCAGCACGAGCATTCTCTCCCACTGGTTTCCACTGTACATGGTCACCAGGTACTGGGAATTTGGAAGCCACGATTTATTCCAAGGTATCTGGGGAGACACTCCCAGGACTGGAAAACCTAGGCACCGTGTAGGAGGAGGTACAGATATCCAGAAACATTCAAAGTGATTCACACCCAGGCCCCAATGGTTGGCGCTTTCCTGGTGTGAAAAACCAGGGCGACAGATGAGCGTGGAATCAAGCTCACCTACCATCAACACCTTGAGATTAACAAGCTTCTCAAAGCATATCTCCATTTCAACTCTTTCACAATTCTCAGAATCTCTTAGCAGAATAACACTTCGAGCATTGTCTCTAATTACTGATTCATCTTATGCATCTTAATTGGCCTAGGAAGGTGGTGTTTATATAGGGTGATGAAGATGAAGATGGATACATAGATGATTGGTCATCATAATGGTAGCACAAGTGGACACATGGGTAGGGATCTTTATTTTCTGCTGAGAATCCAATCATGCCGCCTCCTTTGATGCTGCATTACTGTCCACATGGATCGTGGTGTTTGGATGTGACATTATTTTCCATTTCACTTACGCTGATGGTGGTGTTCGGAACAGTTTCGGCTAGATGCATCCCTTTGCTTCATGTAGAGGGCAGGTTTATCGCTTCAAAGATCTGAACTTCATGATCTCCCTCTGTTTTCTATGCAAGCCATGTGTCGGATCTCTAGAGTCGGGAAGGCTGGTGAATCGGTGATTCTTTGGACATGATATTCACCTAAGGAGTGTCACAAATGATATCAAGTAATATGATTATTGGTCAGCTCGTAGTTTGATGAGTGGCATGATTGTGATGTTATCTCCCTCCGTACTCCTTCCAAACATTTGTGGTTTCTCATGACATTTGTCCTCAACACTACCAAAATACTTATAAAAATTACTTTTCTTTACATCCTCTTCTCTTTAAATCCTCATCTCATAGTCATAACTAAGGATTATTATGTCTGCACATCCTCACCTTATAATATGAGTTGGGTTAAGGCGCGAAGACAACCATAAAATATTAAATCGTCAAGATGCAAAGAGTAAGAGAGAACTATAAGTAAGTCTTATATTAAATTTACCTTATAAGTATTTAATTACCACTATCAACTGAGATTTGACAAGTTGTATTGATCTGGTCTTCTTATCACTCCTTATCAATGTGATTGCAAGGCATTCATTGAAGGTGAAGTCCATAATTTTAGGTCCTCTTTCCTCAGTATCATGCCTTTTGGTAAGACAATAAAGAGGGTAGTGGCAAGCATCAACATGGAAAACGATCTCGACATAGAGGTTATACACATTAATTGTTTTCATTAAATAATTTAAATTCCCACTCGTGACTATGGATTCAATGAATCATGGACTGGTACAAAACACAACAAATTTTAGAGCCACAAGCACTTAACTACTCACACTTATAACTTTCTGAAATCGGCCATTAATAAACTTCTTTTGGTATTCTGGTTCAATTTAAAAGGTGGATTGTTAGACTTAGGCATGCAATGAGTTGCAAAGATTCAATTGACTTAGGACCCTCCATCACATACATGCATGGTTTCACAACAAAGGCTGAAAGAACAATATTTGTTTTTTGCATTTTTTTTGTGTGAAAGGGTTTAGTTAATTTATACTTGTCAATTGAAGTACAATTATTTATATTTCCCTTCATCTCTGAAGGGCTAAGAGAATAAATTCCCTTCCAATTGAACTTAAGACCCACCCGTCAAATTTGATCATTGGTCTCTAGGGATCAAATTTGAAGGGAAGGTGATCTCATTTTACTTTGAAGGGTTGTGAGAAATTAACTAGCCATATGGACACAATTCATGAGTAACTAGCCATTCAATTTCAAACTCCACCTAATCCCTAAGCATCTTCTTCACCATAATAAACCTAAGTATTATAAGACTTGAAAATTTATCTTTCAAACTTTAGTCTTGAGTCTACTAACATCTAGATGTCAAATGAGAGGGATTGATAGGGATTCTCATTTCTCTTTTCAAAACTCAGTGCATGTAATTATTATTCAAACACATTGAAAAAACTATCCTTCAAACTTAAATGTGGATCTTACTAGTATCTAGATCTCACACGAGAAGAAGATTGAGAGGGATTCCACACTTATCTTTTCAAATTTTCATCTTATATTTATGTGAAAAGGTTAGACAAAAAACACAGACTATTATATACTATAATCTATTTGTGAACCTTACAGATTCAAAAGTGTTATTTTGACAATAAACATATTTACAATCCGTTCTCTTAAATTCTGGGTTGATAGGTTTGAGGAGTGGTATCCAAGGTAATTGTAGACTCCATTTGATATGTCGACATTATGAACCTTTATCAAGGTCCATCATCAAGATAATCAGTCGATTTGAGTAATGGATAAAGATTTATTAATATATCTTTAACAACACATTTCAAGAGAAAATCAGGAAATTGATAATGTTGACTATATAACTAAGACCAAACCCAAACCCTAAAAATGTTAAGCTAGATAATAAGGAAGTCTAAGTTGTGATTAAAACAAACACCCTAAATATAGAGACATGCATAGATACATCATTATTATTATTCTAGCTAATGAAATTCCATACATATATAAAGTGGTCTATACTCTCCCGATCCATGGAGAATATAGTTTATTGAACTTAGATAAGGGACAACTTTGTCAGGTCGATGAAAAAGTCGATCGTTAGGTTGTTGATAAAATAAGCCATTGGAATTTGGAAGGACCTTTGAATGGATGATTGATTCCACTCGATGGTGTCTCTTTTGGTCAATGATGACGAGGATGCGGATGATAAGGATGGTGATGATGTCTAGGATGAGGATGATGAAGATGATGATCATGATTATCATGATTATCATGATGATGATTAGGATGAGGATGATGATGATGATGGTGATGATGATGATGATGAAGATAAATATGATGATGATGGTGACGGTGATGATGATGAATATGATGATGATGAAGAAGATGTGATTACAAGATCTTTACCTTGGTCTTCACTAAATTATTCTGAGCTTTGCCAACATTATAATAGAATGGTTATGAGTGATTATTCACTCCTGTAAAGAATGCACTTTATGGAACTACCAAAATGCTCAGTTTGGATCTTCCTCTTTTAAGACACCGGACTAGGTCCATAAGTCTTGATCCTTCATGTGCACAAATCTAAGAACAGGAGGCTTCACAGGGCCCAAAAAGTTGTATTTTTTTAACTACTTCCTCAGATCATATTGAATTGTCATATTAATCCTTGGAATGGGTGTTAGGAGAATCCTTAATTTTTCACTCAACTAGCTGCTCCCCCTATCATGTATACGTCTTCATTCACTGAGCTCCCCGGCCCTAAAATTGCGATGATGAAGATGATGATGATAAATATGATGATGATGATGATGAATATGATGACGATGATGACGATGATGATGATGAATATGATAATGAAAATGATGATGATGATGATGATGATGAAGATGATGATCATGATAATGGAGATGTTGATGAATATGACGATGAAGATGAATATGTTGATGATGATGACGATGGATATGATCATGATGATCAAGGTGATGATGGTGATAATGAAGATGTTAAGTGATGATGAAGATGATGATGATAAGGAAGATGATGATGATGAAGAATATCATGATGACGATGACGACGACGACGATGATGATGATTATGAAGATGATGATGATGATATCGATGAAGACAACAAAGATGATGGTGATGATGATGACAAGGATGATGATGTGGATAATGATGCTGATAATCATCGTCGTTTTTGTCATCATCACCATCATCTTCGTTGTCTTCATCGTCATCATGATCATCATGATCACGATCATCATCATCATCATCATCATCATCATCATCATCATCATCATCATCATCATCCTGTTCGTCTTTGAAGGGACTTATGTATAGGATCTCACTACAAGCAATGCAACTAATAAAAATTATGACAAAATCCTAGTTGAATTAAATTAAATTAAATTAAACTACACTAGATTAAAAACATAGAGCTGGTTAACTATAATTAATTTAAAATGCAACAAAATATAAAATTTGCAAATAAAAAAAACCCAAAATAAACTAAACAAAAGAAAAATATAAAAAAAAAAAAAAAACAAAATACAAAATATAAAATATATGCAAATAATCAAACAAAAAATGTGGAATTCAAAAACACCCGCGCACTAGCTCATTAGCATTCAAAAATGGAGACTCGTGCAAGATTTGCTCTGACTCCCATTTGGGGGTCTTCGATTTCGAACTTTCACTGAAGGATCTGGAACATACTATGATGTTTTTTTTATAGGAAGGGTGGGAGAAGGAATTTTCCTATCAGTGCATCATCCACTCCCTTCGCACGCGAGCCCATGCTTCTAGAACCACTTTCCCTACCTCCAGAATGGCATCAATGTTTAGACCTTCAGGTTTGTTTCCTTCTATGTTTTTCTTGATTACCTATTGTGTTCTTATTTTATTCATGGTTTTTTTCGTTGTTGTGGATGTGGTGTAGATGAAATGCCTCAAATCTCCTTGCAAGCATGAAGCATGAGTTGTCCAGGTGAACTTGGGAAATTCAATGTGAGACATAAAACCAACAGTTATCGAGGAAAAGGAGGAAGGGAATGAGATATGTTAATGTTGGCGTGCCTGTGTTTGCTTGTTGTGAGATACTTTGACAATATGCTTGAATGGAATGTGGTGTTTTTGTGTAGCTATATGATTGCAAGGTATGCTCTGAATGGGAAAGATGAAGAGCCTCTCAAGATGCGTTGGCAAGCATTGATGATGATGATGAGGCCTAATGATTTTACTTTCTCGACGGTGCTTCTGATTTGTGCAAAAATCACGGCTTATGATCAGGGTAAGAAAGTTCATATCCTCACCATAAAATATAGATTTGATTCATATTATTTTTGTGGGTATTTATCTAGTTGGCCTTTTGCAAAATGTGGGTTTTTTCCTAGTTTTATTCATTCCTTTTTGGCATCATGTCAAAATTCCCATGAATTGACAGTTCAAAGCTAGACTGAGAATGTTTTTAATAGGATATGTAAGTGGCTATTGTGTTAATTATAATACAATAGTTGGTTCTCTATGGAATCGAAAACCCAATTCTCTTAGGTGCCAAGTTAACTCCATGCCATGTTTTTTCTTTAAAGGGCCACCAGGTATTCTATTTGAGAGGAATCTATGTTGGTTGTTACCATTTTAGAAACCATTTCGAAAATAAGGCTGTAGCAGCCCTATATCAACACACTTCCACCTACTGCCTACTGTCTGCAATAAACTGCAAACTGTCAAACTTTCACAACCCTCCCTACCTGCAACCACAGTAAACACCGAACTGAATCAAAGGTTAACTATTAGTTGGATGGTGATATTGTTTAAGAGAGGTAAATAAAATCTGAAATTTTAAATTATTTGCATAGCTACAAGTCTGGAACATACATTTGGTGGTTGTCTGATATTGCTAAGAATAGTGTTCAAGGTTTGGAGTGGTGTGGTTTACATTGAATGAAAAACTAAAAATCTTATACACCTTACACTGGTAACCTTCACTGCTGCTATAAAATTGTCGTAATTATAACTATCATATTGTATTATTGCTACTATATTTATATGAGTCTTCATACTTGAATGGAAGGTTATTGGTTGGTTAAATACTCCAATTAAATTGTATATGGTTACACGGCCAATGATCTCCTATATGCTAAAGTGCTACTGGATGACCTTGCTACTAATTCCATATATCTTGAATTGAATACATTGACTTGATATCATTTACATTTGCATCTATAAGCACTAAATCAACTTAGTATGTCTTCTTCATTCATATAAGTGATTGATTGAAAGGGATTGGTCACTAATACAATTGTGTAGAAGTTATAGTTGTTTGTCCTTGTAATTAAATAGAAAGAAGGTTCCCTGCAACCAAATGCATTTTCCAGGGCACTAGAGTCCATGGCTAAGTTGCCGGAAAGACTAGAATAGGTGCCATGCCATGGGCATAATATTCTAGATATGGTGTTGTGAGATACTTTGACAATATGCTCGAATGGAATGTGGTGGTTTTGTACAACTATATGATTGCAGGGTATTCTCTGAATGGGAAAGATGAATAGGCTCTCAAGATGCGTTGGCAAGCGTTGATAATGGGGATGAGGGCTAATGATTTTACTTTCTCGACGGTGCTTCTGATTTGTGCAAAAATCATGGCTTATGATTAGGGTAAGCAAGTTCATATCCTCACCATAAAATATGGATTTGATTCAAATTATTTTTGTGGGTATTTATCTAGTTGGCATGTCTGCAAAATGTGGGTTTGTTTCTAGTTTTGTTCATTCCTTTTGGGCATCATGACAAAATTCCCATGAATTCACAGTTCAAAGCTAGACTAAGAATGTTTTTAATAGTATATGTAAGTGGCTATTGTGGTAATTATAATACAATAACTGGTGCTCTGTGAACTCGAAAACCCAATTCTCTTAGGTGCCAAGATGACTCCATGCCATGTTTTTTCTTTAAAGGGACACCACGTATTCTATTTGAGAGGAATCTATGTTGGTTGTCACCATTTCAGCAACCATTTTGAAAACAAGGCTGTAACAACCCTATATCAACACACTTCCACCTGCTGCCTACAGTTTGTAATAAACTGCAAACTGTCAAACTTTCACAGCCCTCCCTACCTGCAACCATAGTAAACAATGAACTGAATCAAAGGTTAACTATTAGTTGGATGATGATATTGTTTAAAAGAGGTAAATAAAATCTGAAAATTTAAATTATTTGCATAGCTACAAGTCTGGAACATACATTTGGTGGTTGTCCTATATTGCTAAGAATAGTGTTCAAGGTTTGGAGTGGTGTGGTTTACATTGAATGCAAAACTAAAAATCTTATACACCTTACATTGGTAACCTTCACTGCTGCTATAAAATTGTCATAATTAGAACTGTCATACTGTATTATTGCTGCTATATTTGTATGAGTCCTCATGCTTGAATGGAAGGTTATTGGTTGGTTAAATATTGCAATTGAATTGTATATGGTTACAGAGCTAATGATCTCTTGTATGCTAAAGTGCTACTGGATGGCCTTGCTACTAATTCAATATATATTGAATTGAATACATTGACTTGATATCATTTACATTTACATCTATAAGCACTAAATCAACTTAGTATGTCTTCTTCATTCATAGAAGTGATTGATTGAAAGGCACTGTTCACTAATACAATTGTGTAGAAGTTATAGTTGTTTGTCCTTGTAATTAAATAGAAAGAAGGTTCCATGTAACCAAATGCATTTTCCATGGCACTAGAATCCATGGCTAAGTTGCCGGAAAGACCAGAATAGGTGCCGTGCCATGGGAATAATCTTCTAGATAGGGTGTTGTGAGATACTTTGACAATATGCCTGAATGGAATGTGGTGGTTTTGTGTAGCTATATGATTGCAGGGTATGCTCTTAATGGGAAAGATGAAGAGGCTCTCAAGATGCGTTGGCAAGCGTTGATGATGGGGATGAGGCCTAATGATTTTACTTTCTTGACAGTGCTTCTGATTAGTGCAAAAATCACGGCTTATGATCAGGGTAAGCATGTTCATATACTCACCATAAAATATGGATTTGATTCAAATGATTTTTTCTGGTATTTATCTAGTTGGCATGTTTGCAAAATGTGGGTTTGTTTCTACTTTTGTTCATTCCTTTTGGGAATCATGACAAAATTCCCATGAATTGACACTTCAAAGCTAGACTGAGAATGTTTTTAATAGGATATGTAAGTTTCTATTGTGTTAATTATAACACAATAATTGGTGCTCTGTGGACTCGAAAACCCAATTCTCTTAAGTGCCAAGATAACTCCATGCCATGTTTTTTCTTTAAAGGGCCACTAGGTATTCTATTTGAGAGGAATCTATGTTGGTTGTTACCATTTCAGTAACCATTTAGAAAACAAGGTTGTAACAACCCTATATCAACACACTTCCACCCGCTGCCTATAGTCTGCAATAAACTGCAAACTGTCAAACTTTCACAGCCCTCCCAACCTGCAACCACAGTAAACACCGAACTAAATCAAAGGTTAACTATTAGTTGGATGGTGATATTGTTTAAGAGAGGTAAATAAAGTCTAAAAGTTTAAACTATTTGCATAGCTACAATTCTAGAACATACATTTGGTGGTTGTCCTATATTGCTAAGAATAGTGTTCAAGGTTTGGAGTGGCGTGGTTTACATTTCATAGATAACAAAGATTTTTTGAAGTATTTAGTGACATTTTATTCATATAGTAAGACAACATGTCTCTTTCCTCTATTTTTTTATTTATATTATTTGACAGGATGGTGGTATTAACAGTGTCCACACATTTCCAGTAAAAACATATTTATATGTGTATTTAATATATTGTTGTCTTAAACTTTAAAATTTGTGCGTTTTTTTTGTTTGTTTTAATACAATGGATAAATAAATCTTGTCGAATACAAACAAAAGTTTCCACATTAGTGAGGCAACAATATTGTAAAATAGCATTTAAATGCAAGTTGATATTCTGGTGGAAAATGTGTGCTCGATAGATTGATTGTTGATTTCCTTTGCAGGACATGTGGAATGTAACTCTAGAACCACATCTCTTACTGGAATTACCCCAAGAACACACTTTTCAGATAACATTAGTTGATTTAATTGTATGCCCATTTTTTTATTTCATAGATTATTTTGATATTTTCCATTCCTAGCGAAATGACCACTTATGTATAGGTCTAGGAATGGATTATTTATTTAATTAATAAATTTAATTGCCAGCCAACACAGTGGTTTTATGTTTATTAGGACAACTCTTTGCAAGCAGTATGGGCCAATGGACCTAGCGAAAGGCAAATGATAAGGTAATGTTTCTTGCATTTCCTACATTCTCCCTAGGCATTAATATTTTATATGACTTTCTTGTACCTGTCGTATAATATAACTTTGTTATTTTCATTTCTAGCCTCTTCATCATGCTTCCTATCCAATGTTTGTATAGAAACATAAGAATATCAGACTTAATTGTCTTTGTTGTGTTCTTGTTGTACCATTCCTTGCTTTTATCACTCTTATGTTCTCTCTGTGCATTGCCCACCTTTGGTTTCTAACCACTTTCCCTCTATCAGAACTGTTTGTTTTCATCTTTTGGCTGCATTTCTTCATCGTTTCTTTAAATTACTATTCAAAATTATGTTTTCTTTTTCATTTTATACCTAAATCTTGGAATTTTTTGTTCCTTTTTGTTTTCGACCAAACCAAAATATTGCACGAGAATCCTTTTTTGGGTGGAAATGGAGGTGCTTTTCCTGTCGTCCAAGCTTCTTCCAACCTTCTTATGGGGAAGAGGAGTCTCGAGTTTTAAAACCTAGTAAGAGCAATTATCCTTTATCCTCCATCTCTGAAGCTACCATTTGTAGTTATATTACAATTGTATTATGATAGATTTCTTGGTTTGGCATGGGAATCTTTGTTGGGGTTGAAACAGAGGTATATTTCCATTCTATACCATTTGTCTTGTAGTAATCATTTTTAGGAATTGCGGTGACATTGTCACCTCATGGCTCAAGTTTGACAAATATCTAATGTCTAGCTTAGGATTTTCCTATTGAAGATTTCTGAAGTGGATCTAGTTATTAGGGAGCAGATTGGGTTTGAACCATTCAACCCTATCTACTCTTTAATCACTAAAGCCTCCATGAGACCCTTAATTGACCCCATTTTCATAACTTGGATTTGTTAGGCACTAATCACAACTTTTATGCCATTTTAAATCTTAATTCATCTTTCATTTTTTGTTTTATAAGATCTGAAAATTTTCGCCATTTACATGTATTAAACTCATCCCTAAAACATCAAATCACATGGTAGGTTTGCCCTAGTTTGTGGCTCGGAATTACCTTCTGGAAATCTGCTTTGTACCGCTGATTAAATATGGTCTAAAAAAGAATTAAAAGGTCCACAAGACTTCACATCAATCAGAAGCACTTATTGAAGATCCAAAATCGTGGAAAGGAATCTGCCTTTCCACGGTTTTTTTATTTTTTTAAACCTCCAGGTTTCATCTCAATATCGATGCCCTTTCGTCGCGGGTATTACAAAATCGTCGAAAGCTTGAGTTGCTTTCCATGAATAACGTCTCTATAGCGATGCTATTTCGTGGAACAATTATCGTCCAACCTGTAGATTTCATCGATAGAGATTAGTTTTCCACGGTTTTTCATGGAAGAAATTTCTATTAAAATTCTAGAATTTGTCGCTATAGGGACACATGTTCGTCGCAAACTATCCATGGTTTTGCATGTAAACACAATTTTGACTAGCAGTTTTTGGCCATATTTGCGTCGTTATAGGGACGATACTTTGGTCCATAGAGAGACGAAACATAGAAAATTAATTAAAAAAAATCAATTTAAAGGCCGCCGTAGAGAAGACACGTGGCAGTTTTGCATGGAAGAAATTTCTGCTCAAATTCCAGATTTCGTCGCTAGAGAGACACATGTTCGTTGCACGTTATCCACCGTTTGGCATGGAAACTAGATTTTGTCAAGAAGTTTTTGGTCATATCTTCGTCGCTATAGCGATGAAACGGTTGTCAATAGAGCGGTGAAAAGTAGAAAATCAGTTCTAAAAAATCAATTCCAAGGGCACTGCATTGAAGACACATGGTGGCCAGTTTTTGTCTCTATATCGACGGTGTATAAAGTACGTCATTATATCCATGAAATAAGTGCCATGAAATGGCACGATTGTCATTGTCGCAATTGAGACAAAAAAAAGTGGAAAGAGCAACAAAAAATCATCGCAATTTTGATATTATTTATTAGTGAGCTAACTTATAATAAAATATAAGCCAAGTCCTACCCACCACCCTAACTGGTACCCAAAAATTCTAGTTTCAGTGCTCCAAGAGAAGGAGAAGGTGGATACTGAAAGCCCATACAAGAGATAAAGAAGTCGACCTTCGCTTCCACGTGTTGGACAATAGCAGAGATAGATACGTGCTCTTGCCAAATGTTCTTTTCTGTTTCCGCAGTGCGATTCTGGATCTCCAAGGGCAATTTGAGCTCATAGATACGTGATTCCCACAGATCTTGTCTATGCGCCCTCGACATGCGCTCATGAGCCTCCAGTTGATTATTCGGTTGTTTACCTCTGCTCTTACTATCCTCCATATTAAGCCGACCAACACAATTCTGCAAACTCCGAATTTTAGCAAAGGGAGCATAAGATAAAACACATAGCAAAAACATGTTTTTTGTTCTGCCACCCTCCTTCCTCCTAAATATCCTATTCCTTCCTATCTTCATTATGATCACACGCCAGACTATGATGATACCTTTCCCATCTCCATATCATAAACAAATCTTTCCATGTCTATAATTAACATATCCACTTACAAACTTCATATTCCTTTGTACCTCCCATCGTCGATTGAGTTTATTTGTATGAGCACACTAGATGATATTAATGGGGAATTTGGTCACTACTTAAGATAAAATATCAGCACCACACTCCTCCACATGATGGCATGCTCCAACACATGCATGGTGTCCCTTTCAGACATCCACCTGGAGGTTATCCTTGTCCTGCATCTCAAGGAGCTTACATCTGTCACGGTCCATCCCATCCGGGATCATGTCCCAATCCTTCTCCTTCATAGTTCTACATGTGTTAACTCCAAGTTTGCCTAAGTTGTCATCCATTTTGTTGCCTCCCCTCCTGACGTGGGAGAACTGTATCGCTAACCCATTAATTAGGAGGTTACGTAGTCCCTCCGCCTGCCCTTCCAAATGCCGTGAGGCTGGCACCTTTAAACTCTGGGTTCCCCTTTGTAGTTGTTTTTCCATGTTGATGAGTAATTGTGAGTCACCTTCCACTACCATCGAAATGTTAAAAGTTTCCATATCCTGCACCAAGCTTTGTAGAAGGCGCTCAAATTTCATTATGTTGGTGGTCTCCCTACCCAGGAAGCCATATCCGAAATATTTCATGGCCCCCCACTGGTCACGAATAATAAAACCATAACCTAGATTACCCTTAGATGCCCCATCAAAATTTAGTTTGGACAAGAGCTCCATAGGAGGGAACCATCTCTCTGGACTCTATAAATTTTGATGTTTCTCGGCACTTTCCTTTAGATTTGTCGGAATGCCCCTAAAGCCCCATTCATGCATAATATGTCGCTCATTACCAGTCAGCTCCGAGTTCGTGTTCTCCCAATTTCCTGTAAGAATTGTTTCAGTCATTTTACTGGTAATACCATCCCAGACTCTGCTAATCATACTAGCTTTTTCCCTAAAAATTCTAGAGTTTTGTTCATGCCATATTTCCCATATAATAAACAAATGGAATATTTCCAAAAGGTGGTTAAGAATGCTATTTTGGAAAGGTTTTTTGGGCCACACCTTCAGATATCCATCAGGATTATGTCGTAACCTGCCCGAACGATGAAACATCATCTCTCCATGGTCCCAGAGTGCAAAAGAGAAGTTGTAGGAGTCTAGAAGATGAGCAGAAGTTTCCTCCGCCTGTTCACACAGGGATCACCGGTATGGTCCAACCATCCCTCATTTTTGTAAGTTTCCACCTGTTAAAATTTTGTTTCTTAGCATCAGCCAACAAAAAAATGAGGTCTTGGGCCAAACCTTCTTCTCCCATAAGTTTCTCCAGGTTTTTTCCTCCTGGTCCAGATCACTGTGAATCAAAATGGTATAGTCTTCTTTTAAAGAGAAAAAACATTTTTGAGAGTAACCCCACTGAATTTAATCATTACCCTCATGCCATCTGATTCTGCGATTTTCTAGTTCTTCTTCCAAGCTATCAACTTCTACCCTTGGACCTAACCATTCCAGCCATTTTCGAGGAGCCTAGGAGCGATAAGAGTTCATGGGTTCCTGGTCCCCCTAGAGATCCTTAACCCTGGAAATTCCCTTAGACCTGCATTCCTCCTGAACCAGTTGGAATTCCCCCTCCCTCCCTAGACGTGGGAGTTGTTGCCATGAATCCTCCCATATCCTAGTTGTATTTTCATTTCGAACCTCCCAAAAAATGTGAGCCTACACCAAGTTTCATCCTTGCCAAGTCGTTCACTAAATGTACGACCCTGGTTTATCCCCTGAGAACTGAATCAAATCTCGACAGTCCCACCCTTTCGCAGATTTTGCATACAATAATTTGGCCCAGGGTTCCTAGGTGTGGGTTACCCAACGCCACCAGAGTTTCTCCCTCGCCACAATGCTTTCCTTTTCTGGGTCTTGAAGCCCCAACCCACCTTGCAACTTTGGAGTGTAGACAATGTCCCATTTGACTAAGGCCCATTTTTGGTGATCCTGGGTTCCATTCCAAAGAATTTTTCTTTGCATATTCCTCAGGTCCAGCAGGATGGTTTTTGGATCCATCATAGAAGAAAACATATATGTCAGCATTGCTTGGAGAACATAATTAACCAGAACCAGGCGACCATCCAGGTTTAAAGGTCGCAACGTCCAATTGCCCAGAATTTTCTTAATATTATCAAACAAATCAATCCAGGAACCCTTTTTAGCAATGGAGTTGATTAGGGGAGTGCCCAAGTATTTGGATAGAAGGGAGATTTCTTGAAACCCCAGGATTTGACAGATATTGTGGCGAGTAACCCTAGGAGTGTTAAAAAGGAAAACCTGAGATTTTTGTTCATTCACCTCTAAACCTGACGCTCGGCCAAAAATTTCCACACATTGTTTGAAACTACTAGCCTCCTGAACATAGGATGCCCCATTAGCATGGTATCACTGACAAATTGTTGGTGGGTTTGTCTTTCCCCTCCAATGGTCACCCTTAAAAATCTTATGGAATTGCTATCTCTTAGGGCTGAAATAGATCTCCCCAAGCCTTCAGCCATGAGAATAAAAAAAAATGGCAACAAGGGATCCCCTTGTCTAATGCCCCTTGAGGGTTTAATGATTCTAGAAGGAACCCCGTTCACAAGAATAGAGAAAAAAGATGAAGAAATCAGATTCATAACCCAGTTAACCCAGATCCGATTAAAACCAAAAGCTTCAAGCATTTTTCTAATAAATTGCCAATTCAGTTTGTCATAAGGTTTAGCAATATCTATTTTGACCAACATACTTGTTTTTAATTTTATTTTTAGAGAGTGTAAAATTTCGTGAACCAAAATAATCCCCTCCGATATTTTTCTACCTTCCACAAAACACAATTGCTCCGGAGATATAAGAGTTAGAAGAATGGGTTTCAGTCGGTTAGCTATGAATTTAGTAATAATTTTGTAGATGACATTGCATAAACTGATTGGCCTAAATTTTTCAGGGGTATCCACTCCTTCGCATTTAGGGATTAGGGTTAGAAAGGTGGCATTTAGGGCAGGCAAAATGTGGCCCAAAATCTTGGAATCTTCAACTATTCACCATACATCCATCCTGATGATCTCCGAGAAATGATGAAAAAAATTGACTATAAAACCATTCGGACCTGGGGAGGTTCCTTCCATCATTTGAAAAACTGCATCCTAAACCTCTGTTCAAGTGATGGTATTCATCAGTAACTGATTCTTTTCAATGGAAACCAAAGTCAATATTCCTCTTGTAATAGCTTCTATATCCTCTAAGTGATCCCTCCTAGGATCTCTTAATATATATGAGGAGTGAGAGTTTAAGACGGCTTCAATGTCCTCCCTCACCTCCACCCTTTCTCCCCTTATATTTTTAAGCGAATAGATTTTATTCTAAAATCTATTCTGGATAACAGAGTGGTGAAAAAAATTGGTGTTCTTCTCACCTTCTTGGAGCCATCGAATTATGGATTTTTTCCACCATAGAATTTCCTCATGTTTCTCCATTTCTTCTAGCTTAGCTTCCAATATTCGCTTTTCCTCTTTCAAGGCCATAGAATAGCCTTCATTAGTCCCAATAGCCTGGATCTCCGGGAGGTGTACTTCCAACCATCTCTTTTCAAGGAAGATATTCCCAAACTCCTCCTTATTACACTTCTTGATCTTGGCTTTAAAACCCTTCAAGTTTTGCTGGAATTTTTTACATACTATGCTCCTGACGTTCACGCATTTATCCCCACCAAGACTTAATTTTTTCTTCAAATCCTGGATTTTCCAGCCAAAATTGTTCAAAACAGAATGACTTCTTAAATTGCGATCCTATCCCACTCCACATAAGTTCAATTGGCCAGTCATCAGAGGCCCATCCTGAAACGTTGCACTATGGATTTCACTTCCCAAATATATTATTGATTCGGTAACAAAAAAACTGGTCCAATGTTGATGCGATATGGTGATCCCCAGATCTCTTATTATTCGAGGTAAACCAACCTTCCCTTGGAGTGATGTCCATCAAACCCATGTCCTCTATGGTTTCTCTGAAAAGATCACATTCTTCCTCCAAACAATGTCTTCCACCCTTTTTTTCCTCAAAGGAAGTGATTAGGTTAAAATCACCTCCCACCACCCAATATGCATTGGGAAAGCTCTCCCTCAAACCTTTGAGAGAGCCAAGAAAATCTCATTTATCCTCTGCTCTTTGCGACCCATAGACATTCGTCAACATCCCAGTGATAGGAAAAGCCACCACCCTAGAATTTTCTGTGAGCGAGTTCTGAGTCCCTTGAAACCCACTCAGGTTAACCTAGGAAGGATCCCAAAGGATACCTAGACCTCCAGAAAAACCTCTTGCATCTATCCCCATACTTTCACATCTTGCCCAGATTTTCCCCTTAAGATCCTGGATCTGATCTGCTAAACATTTCATTTCTTGCAAGAAGAATATAGCCAGATTTGTCTTCTTAATCTTTTTACTCATAATTTTAATCTTTCTCGGGCTATTTAAGCCTTGAATATTCCAGGACAGGAGATTCATTAGGAAAACTTACAGTCCTAGGGAAAATTTGATTTTCAGATATTGTCCCGACTCAACCAACCTCCTTCCTACTTTTGCGTCCAGTCCTCCTCCCCTTCTCCTCAGTTTTCTTTTTTGTTTCTTTATGAGATCCCGAGATGATATCCAATAGGTTAGAAGCTCTCGATTTCAAAATAGCTTCCTTAAAAAGGCTAAGTTGTTCCTGGGGAACATACCCTTTGTCTTTCTCTGTAAATGATTTTTCAATCCCTTCCAGATCCAATTCCTCTATATCCATATCCTCAGCTTCCTCCTCATATTCATGTCCCATACGTTCATCTCTTTTATTATTTTCCAGTTCTTATTCTTTTACAGGATTCTGGCTAGGATTTTATCCTCCAAGTTGGGGACCGTATTCATGGTGCTCCTTGCTTCCAAGGAGGCCTCCTCCTTATTTTCCAAAACTCTAAAAGGGTTTGAGGCAGAAATTTTCTTGTGAATTTCTTGATGTTCTTGTTTTCGACTTCCTCTCTTCTGAGATGTGACTTTTGTAAAACCTGGATCATCTCGATCTCCTTCCTTCCCTAGCTTCTGTTTAGGTTCATTTAGAGGGAATTCTCTAAATAAGTGACCATATTCATGACATCTACGACATCTAAAGGGAATTTTTTCATAGTCCAGGTTTTACTTCCAGTCCTCATCCTCCCATATCATCTAAATTGCCTTTGGTAGTGCCTTAGATAGGTCCATATAAAATCAAATTTGAGCATAGGAAGTATAACATTGAATCTTTGTTTATTCAAAGACCTTGATGAACTTCCCTAAACAATTTCCCAGATCTTCCAATATTTCTGGGTCGCAATACTGACGGGGAAGAGAGTACATCCTAATCCAGACAGGGGCAATTCATGTATCTTCTTGTTTCGGACAAAATTTCTCTTTCCAAGGCCTTAAGAACATACCAGCACAGTAATAGAAATAAGGACCTCCATCCAAGATACGATTCCTATCCTCTAGACTGATAAATGAGATCATGAAAAATCCCTTTGAGCCCAAATGGAGATCAAAATGCCCCTTCGGTTTCCAAGAAGAGTTGATCCACCATATCAGTGCTTTCTTTGATGGTTGTATACCGATCAATTTACCAATTAGAGCATGGTTCAACATAAACTAGATCCGATTTCTCACGTTCGAAGATATAACCACCATGTATGGGATCAAATATGCTTTCGGTAAACATTTCCTGGGATTTCGGTCCGTACCCATTGTACCAGGGAGCGACCTTTTATACAGGTTAATTGTGATCTCACCAATTTTCATTTCCTCTACTTCTAGGGGTTGGGCGACAGAGACACCTCCTCTTCACCCGCCATCATCGTTCGTCAAAACCTCACCCACCTGCAAAAAACACCGTAAATGTTAGATTTTTATCAATTCAGACAATATTATCTTAGGATCTTATCTGAGAGAATAACATGCACAACAATCAACCACAAGAGACAATAGACACAAAGATTTTCCTTAGGGAAACCATAAAGGAGAAAACCCCGCAACTTCCTCAGAGATAGAATAAGCACCAATAGCAGCAGTAATACCCAAAGACAATAGGATGATCTCCGACAGTTGTTCTCTCTCTTATCCCAACTCCTTCTCTCTCACTCATGCGCTACAACTGAGTGTGAGTGACTATGTGTTAAATGGAGAGGCTCAATCTCTATTTATACTAATTCCCTACTTGACAATAACTCACTAGGGCTGACTTCTATAGGAGAGTCTAATAACCCTAGTGCCCCACAACTGTGGGAACTTTAACCCTTGGTCAATAAGGAGGGTTACCCTCTATGACTTTACATGACTTGTTTACGTTATTGATTCTCCCTATAGGAACATCGGGGTATGACATGACTCAATTAAATTACTGATACTTCCCTATAGGAACATCGGTGCACAATACATAAGATATACAAGTGAATATATTCCAAAGTTACAAATACATCAACACTCCCTATTAACTAGGAAGATATTCTCTTGACACAATGCATCAGCACAAGTCTTCTTCTCTGGATCATCATCAAAAATGGATCATCACTGTATCATCATCAAGTTTGGATCATCACTGGATCAACATCAAGTTTGGATCCCATGATCAACATCAAGTTTGGATCATCACTGGATCAACATCAAGTCTGGATCATCACTGGCTCAAACATTAAGTTTGGATCATCATCATCATTACTGCTTCCGCTATCTTGATCAACTAGTGCTATCTCTCAATTCTTCACATAATAGGTAGTTCTGCAGATCCATCCCTTTTTCGTGCTGGTTGTAGGCCTAGCCTCCACGTAGGTATTCATCTTCTTCAACACTTATATCTGACCATGGGAGGAACACATCCCACAACCATGTAAGAAAGGCCTATCTAACACTTGCATCTGACCATGGGGGAACACATCCACCACCATGTTAGAAAGGAACACCCAACACTCACATATGACCATGGGAGGAACACATCCTGCAACCATGTCAGAAAGGACCAGCACTCACATCTGATCATGGGAGGAACGCATCCCACAACCATATCGAAAATTCCCAGCACTTATATACAACGATGGGAGGAACACATCCTACAACCATGTTGGAAAGGCTCAGCACTTATATATGACCATGGGAGGAACACATCCCGCAACCATGTCAGAATGGCCCAACACTTATATCCGATCATGGGAGGAACACATCCCACAACCATATTGGAAAGGCTCAACACTTATATCCAATCATGGGAGGAACACATCTCACAACCATGTTGGAAAGGATCAACACTTATATCTGACGATGGGAGGAACACATCCCACAACCATGTCAAAAGGTCTTTGCACTTACATCTAACCATGGGAGCAACACATCCCGCAACCCTGTCAGAAGGGATCTACACTTATATCTAAACATGGGAGGAACACATCCCGCAACCATGTCAGAAGGGCTCTGCACTTACATCTGAACATGGGAGGAACATCTCCCGCAACCATGTCAGAAGGGCTCTGCACTTATATCTAACCATGGGAGGAACAAATACCGCAACCATGTCAGAAGGGATTTGCACTTACATCTGACCATGGGAGGAACACATCCCACAACTATGTCAGAAGGGCTATGCAATTACATCTAACCATGGGAGGAACACATCCCGCAACCATGTCAGAAGGGATCTCGGACTTATCACTTCCCCTTGGAGGTAAACTCGATCTCGAGAACACCAAGCTTCTCCCTGAAGTACTCAAACTTCACTTTGGCTAATGGTTTAGTCAACACATCAGCTATCTGTTCATCCATCGCAACATACTAGAGATTCACTTCTCCCCTCTGCACCATATCCCTGATATAGTGGTATTTGATCTCGATATGCTTTGACTTGTCATGGAATACTAGGTTCTTCGACAACTTCACACAAGTCTGGTAGTCACAATATATACAAGTAGCATCCAACTGGAGATCAAACAAATCATATAGTAGCTTCCTTAGCCACACTGCCTCACAACTAGTTGAACAAGCTACGACATACTCTGCTTCGGCTCTACTCAGTGCCACGCAGGACCATTTCCTGCTAAACCAAGAGATCACACCTGATCCCATACTAAAGCAACATGTAGAAGTGCTCTTCCTATCAATGGCACTGCCTACCAAATCCGAATCCACATAACCCTCTAGGTTAATCTTATGATTCACTTCATACTTGAGCCCATAATCAATTGTACCCTTTAGGTACCTCAAAATATGCTTTGCAGCAATCAAGTGAACATGTCTCAGATCTGTCAGATACTGGCTCAATGTGTTCACAGCAAAGCAAATGTCTGGTCTCGTGTTCATCAGGTACATCAAGGACCCAATCATTTGATGATACATCGTAGCATCAACTGACTCTGATGAAGCATCACTCAATAGCTTCAGGTTCGATGCCATAGGTGTGGTCATGGCCTTGCAGTCCATCATCCCAAACCTCTTCAGGATCTCTACTGCA
>LPNX010386788.1:743654-754629 GCA_001517045.1 Pseudotsuga menziesii
TGTCCCAAGGAGATTCCATTTGCATTCTACCACACCTCCATGCCTAGAAAATAGTGCATCATGCCCAAGTCCTTCATCTCAAACTCAGCAGCAAGCTTCCTCTTTGTATTAGAAATCAACCCATCCTCACCTGTTACAAACATATCATCTATATACAGTAGGAGTATCACTGGGTTCCCTTCTTCAACCTTATAGTAAAGGTTGGAATCCTCTCTACTCTTGGTAAATCCCAAACTAGTCAGGAAGCTGTCAATTCTGTCGTACCATGTCCCGGGTGCCTGTTTCAAACCATATAGGGCTTTCTTCAATTTGCATACATGAGTCTGCTTGTCATGTGTCTCAAAATCGAGTGGCTTCTTCACATACACTTCCTTTTCTACTACACCATTCAAGAAAGCAGTCTTGACATCCATCTAGTGTATCTTCCATTTCATCACTGCAGCCAGAGCAAGTACTAATCTAATGGAAGTGTATCTGGCTATAGGTGCAAAGGTCTCTTCATAATCTATTCCTTCTTTCTGGGAGAAGCCATGAGCCACAAATCTTGCTTTATATTTCTCTATGCTGCCATCTGCAGTAGGCTTGATCTTATAGATCCACTTGGAATTCACAACAGAATTCCCCTTTGGTCTTGGAACAACATCCCAGACATCATTCTTCATGATCGACTAGTACTCCTCGATCATAACATCCTCCCATTCTTTATTCTCTGTTGCTTCTTCATAGTTGGAAGGTTCTCTACAAATGATGTCACATAATAGGGCTACATATCCGGAATAGGACCTAGTTCTCTTCCTTTCTCTGTGCATTTCTTTTGGAGCCCCATATCTTTCTGCACCTTGGATTTCCTCTCGTACCCATGCAGGTTTCCTCTTGTGAGGATTCTTCCCCTGGGGTGGATCTACAGGTTCTCGGGGTTCTTCTATTTCTCGTTCTTCTTCTTAGGTTGCATTGTTCATAGTTGTATCTTGAATTCTGGGTACTTCTGTTTCTTCAAGTTCTTCAGCAGGTCTCTTTCTAGATTTGTTGTAAGTTGAATCTTCATTGAATGTTACGTCTCTTCTAATGTCAATCTTCTTGAATATAGGGAATTATATTTTGTAAGCTTTCGAGCTTTCACTATATCCCACAAATATACCCTTCATTCCAGAAGGATCTAACTTTGTTCTCTTTTCTTTTGGAATGTGTATGTACACAGGACAACTGAATATTCTAAGATGGCTGACCTCTGGTTTCTTACCGAAAAATAATTCTTCAGGTGTCTTGTTCTCGAGTACTCTGTGTGGAGGATGGTTCTATACATACACCACTGTCCCGGCAGCTTCTGCCCATAGATGCATGGGAAGATCTTGATCATGAATCATTTCCCTTGCATCTTCCATGATTGTTCTATTCTTCCTTTCTGCAACCCCATTCTATTGTGGATTATATGGAGTGGTTAACTCCCTCTTAATCCTTGAATCTTTGCATAACTCTTTGAATTCATTTGATGCGAATTCTCCACCATTGTCTAATCGAAAGATTTTGATCTTCTTTTTTGTGTGGTTCTCAATCAAGGTCTTGAATTCCTTGAACTTACTGAATACTTCATCTTTGTTCTTCAAGAAGTATATCCATGTCTTCCTAGAAAAATCATCAATGAAAGAAACATAGTATACATACCCATTCATTGAAATGGATGACATCCGACCGCATACATCGGAGTGGATGATTTCCAAGATCCATTTTTCCTTTCTCTCACTACTTGGAAATGTCTTCTTTGTGTTCTTTCCTTTTGCACATCCTTTGCAGACACCATCATGCTTTGCTTGAATTTCTGGAAGAACTTCAACAACTTTGTTTGCAAGTGGTAGTGCTCTATAGTGCACATGTGCAAGCCTTCTGTGCCAAAGTTCATTTGTCTCTACTGAGTCATGGACCAAGGCTTGTTCTGGTTGGCCCTTTAACTTGTATAATCCTCCCTCTTGCTCCCCAATCACAACTGCATCATCTATGGTCTTTCCCTTTGGCCACATAAGAACTTGGCCATCTACAAATTCAACCCTCATGCATTTTGCATCCAATGCAGAGATGGATATAAGGTTCTTATTTATTCCTAGTACAAACAAGACATCCTTCATCTTCATAGATTTTCCAGAATCTAATTTGTAGGAGGATTCACCACTACCTTTTATTGGATATTGGTAGTCATCCCCAGGTTTCACCTAGGGTGACTCATGTTCTGATAATTTCACAAATGATTCTTTGAATCCCGTCATATGCTTGGAAACCCCACTATCAATAAGCCAATCCTTGCTTCCATGTGTGACAGTTCCCGTGAGAGCAGAAATCAAAACATACTCTTCATCACTTGAAGAATATTCACTTTCTTGTTTGAATATTTTCTTGGAAGGTTCATCATCCTCTGCAGCATGAGCATGATGTCTTCTCTTGTAGTTCTTCTTATTTTGAGAAACACCTTTGTTTCTAGGACAATCTTTGGCAAAGTGTCATTTTTCATCACATGTATAGCATCTGAATTTAGATAGATCTCTAGTTGATCTTTTCTGGTTAGAATGCTTACCTTTGGGATGATGATAGTCCCTTCTACTTTTCTTGGAGTGTACTATGAGAGCTTGATCTTCACTTCCCATCTTTTCTTCTCGGGCTACTATTCGAGCTTCTTCTTGTGAGCATTCTTCCCATAGTCTACTGAAGGTGACTAGATTTATTCTAGCACAAATCCCTTGAATGAAGGAGTCCCATGACCTAGGGAGACCATTCAAGGTGGTCATCACAATCTCTACATTCTCCACTTCTTCATCCACTGCTTCAAGCTGTTCTTTGATATGGGAGACCCTTGTAATGTATGATTGTATGGTCTCCGCATTCTAGATCTTCACATTCTTCAATCGGTTCCTCAAATTCATCTTCCGATTTATGTTCTTTCCTTCAAACAGCTTGGTCAGGGCATCAAACATTGCTTTAGGTGTCTTTAGGGAGGAAGCCTGTGGTATGAGGTGATCCTTGATTGAATCAGCAATAATCCTCTTATCCATAACCAATTTCTTTTTGTGTAAGGCCTTAGCCTCATCTCCTTCTAGAATTGGAACCTCTTCACTGATGTAAGAGTCCAACTCATTTTCTTCCAAGACCGGGGAGATCCTATACTTCCAAGCTTGAAAGTTATCAGCTCCCTCAAGCTTTTCATCAAGCTTGGTGTGATGAGACATCTTAACTGAGAACCTCAAATGGAAATACAAAAGATTTAGATCTTACCAATTTGAGAAGCTGAAAACTGGATCTGGAGCTGATCTTCTGCAGTGTTGGTTTTCTCGTTCTAGGGAAAATGAAGGTTTGAATTTCCCAGAGTTCTACCCAATCAATAACCTTGATTTTTGTCTCTAACTTCGATTTTGAGGAGGAGAGAAATCCTAGCCTGGGCTCACTCAAAAATTCCTCTTCAGTGAAAATCCCTAATTTCTCGATGCAGTGGTAGGTTAAAAACTTAAAGTGCTCAGAATCAGATTCTGCTTCGACAGAGAGACGTGCCCTTCAATGGAGGTTCATCTTATCCTCCTTTTGGTGACGGATTATGGAGAGAGACCCAAAAATTAAGAAGCCTTAGATTTCGCAACTGCACAGTGTCTTCTTCTTAGGTTAGCTCTGATACCATGTTAGATTTTTATCAATTCAGATAGTATTATCTTAGGATCTTATCTGAGAGAATAACATGCACAACAATCAATCACAAGAGACAATAGACACAAATATTTTCCTCGAGGAAACCATAAAAGAGAAAACCCCGCAACTTCCTCAGAGATATAATAAGCACCAATAGCAACAGTAAAACCCAAAGACAGTAAGATGATCTTCGACAGTTGTTCTCTCTCTTATCCCAGCTCCTTCTCTCTCACTCATGCACTACAACTGAGTGTGAGTGACTGCGTGTTAAATAGAGAGCCTCACTCTTGATTTATACTAATTCCCGACTTGACAATAACTCACCAGGGCCGACTTCTCTAGGAGAGTCTAATAACCCTAGTGCCCCACAACTGCGGGGACTTTAACCCTTGATAAATAAGGAGGGTTACCCTCTATGACTTTACATGACTTGTTTACATTATTGATTCTCCCGATAGGAACATCGAGGTATGACATGACTCAATTACATTAATGATACTTCCTGATAGCAACATCGGGGTACAATACATAAGATATACAAGTGAATACATTCCAAAGTTACAAATACATCAACAGTAAACACCTTCCTCCTCGGTTCTTGGAACTCATTCGCTTCAATCCCTCCACCCCTTTTGACCTTATAATAAAGAAATTATGTTATCTTACTTTATTTAATTGATTATAAAAAAAATCAAATCAATTTGAGATAAGATTATGTTAATGCTTTTTGGAATTTTATTGTATTAAAGGTTAAAAACCATTAATGTTTTTAGGGAATACTTAAATATTTTATAAAATTTAATTATATTAAAATGAAAAATATAAATGAGTTTAATAATTGGAAGAGGATTATTGTTATTGTTCTTGAAAATTGTTCATTTTTAGAAAGATAAAAAAAACAATCAAATTGATAACAAAATTCATATTAATTCGTAAGATATATTTTGAATTTAAGTTTAAAAAAAAATTATATCGAAATGCTATTATCAAAATAACTATTAAAAATACTAAGTACATGAGAAATATCTTTAATTTGTCTTTATTATTATTATTATAAGAAAGCATTTATAAATTAAAATTTATAAAAGTAGTATATATCTAAAAGTAATGTAAAATTATTTTAATTGTTAACTTAATGAATATTAAAAAAACACATTTTCTCAAATTTTTATAATTTAAACTTAAAATAAATAGATCTTAATTTTTTCTTTTATTTTATTTTTTAATATTAAATATGCATGGGAATTGGGAGCATCCTCCAATAACATAACAAAAACCTTTGTTCTCTATCAAGGTATAAAACTTCTCTTGAAAGCAGGAATCCAAGATGTTCTAATACTCAACAATTTAATAATAATTAAGACATTCGTATTCAAGTCTACACCATCAAACAAACAACCTAGTGAGGAAGTTGGGGCAACACCAATTTTACCATATTCTTCAGGAAAATAACAAAAGAGAAGACGAAATGGCCAATATGGCCTCCGCAATTCTAGAAGGGGTCCTAAGACTCAACAATAACAATGAAAATCATGACCCAATACCCTAATTCAAGAATATGCAAGCAAAATGAAGAAAAGACTAGACACTTCAATTACAAGAAAAAAGGGTCTATGGCATTAGCTTGTGACTTGGGGCTAGGAGACGAGGCTATGCCTAAGTCCACCCACGTGCACGGGTTATGTGTACAACATCGACAATGCTTACACGACTGCAAGTCGTTTAAGAAGCAAATGAGACAAAGGTGGAAAGCATGTGGACGCACAAGGGATCACATGCCTGAGTTAAATGATAATCGAAGGAGGGAAGAACAAATGATATTGTCCACTTCAATGGAGATGGACATGGTTAGCAAGCCCTTGGTATAGGAACATGAACATGATTTCCATGTGCATTATGCTGCATTCACAAACCCAGTTAAGAAATTAATCATGACCATGAGTGGTAAGGATCAATTTATACATTGTCAAATTTTGAATGGCAAAGAAATGATGAAGGGAAGAAATAGTCAAGGAGGTTTGATTTTGTGTGTGAGGACTTTCTCTCTCGTTTGTGGTGCAGGGAGGAAAGGAAACCAGTGAAGGGATTTCAGGACATACAACAAAGTTATGTACATAGGAGGGTGGAGAGATCATGACAAATGTTTCCTCCTACATGGATTCATGGGGCTCCAAGAAAGCAACAAGTAATTGGGCCTCTCAGTCCATGCATTAAGGAAAATATTTCAGGGGCTGGAGTGCAGAATTGAGCATTGGAAACTTGAGGAAGAGAAGGAACATCTCCTGGACAAAGGAAAGTGCAACTATCAAGTGACAACACTGAGGAATGAGCTAGAGGAGTAGCAAGTGAAAAATGGAGAGCTTGAGGCAAGGGTAGTAGCATTGGAAACTCACTTGGCTCAACTAAAATTACAACTAGCATGCAAGGAAGCGATCGCAATGGCTAGATCGAACACTCATATCTTGTAGATCTTTCTCTATTGGAATTTCTCATGAGGTGCTTCCATCATCATACTCTAATGAGTCTACAACCCCCACATAATCAAGAGATCAATTGGGTAATTGCTCCTTAGAATAAAGTGAGGTTTTCCAAATATTTATCAAAATATTGAAGGGGAATCCATGGTTTTCATGGTTAAATCCTTAGATAAAATAAAAATGTTAAATATGAAACTAAGGATAAAATGGGGATCTCAGAAGCATCCCAGTGTCTCATCTATGAAGGAAAAAAACTTGAGGATTGTTACACCAAAATCTTGTCATCGCCATGATATTAATATTTGTACTTTCCTAAATCCCTAGAGTGTTTAAGCCAAAAAGGTTTGGAGAGAGATTATGCCTTTTGCAAACTCATTTCTACCAAACTCATTTCTACCAACCCCGATGCACCGTAGTTGTTGACAGTATGCGTCAGACTTAGTTGACGTCAGTTTCATATGGAAAAAGAGTGTCGATGACACTTCTTGTCTTTGCATAGGAAGCGTCGCCTCTTCCTGATGCCACTTTCTAGTGCACAAGGTGCATCGGCGATCGTTAAAAGGAAAAAAGAGAAGGATTGAGAGTCCTCTAGAATAAATCCCTCATGGAGGCTTATCCCAACAGATCATCATAAGTGGTAGTAAAGCCCCTAACCTCTTGGGATGATTCCTTAGTCTTCTCCTAAGAATCCTTAACTCCCTTCATCCCTTTTGGCTTATAAATACAAGCTCACCCTCATGGTTGAGGGAGGACCAAGAAAGCACCCATATGTAGTTGAAATATTTCCAGAATTGAGAGGCAAGGTTGAATTCTTGAGGAAAAGGGTTAGTTGGAAGAAGTGTAACAACAAGGCACCATGGTTGTAATTTATCCTTCTTTGTTGTTAATACAATAATTATCTTCTTTTCCATAAATGATATGTAATTTCATTTATAACAATTCACCTTAGTCAATTGTTTAGATATATCATATCATCTTGTGTTTCCAGTTGTTTCTTGTTTGTTTTGATCCTTTTGTAGGTCTTCTCTTCATCAAAAGGATTGCAAGAGCTTCAACCTAATGAGGACAACCTTTAGTTCAAGGTGAGGAATATTTTATTCAAGTGATTTGATAAATCTAGGAAAAAGTTTTCATTTATGTTATGCTTTGTTCTAGATCTAAACTATTTAGACTAGGGAAACAATCTATGCCCGTATTGATTGATTTTTTCGGTAAACAAAATTGACGACTCCACTGGCTAGAACTAGGTAGTTTTTGGTTTGTTTTAATTATAATTTTTAATTACCTTTTGTTCTCTCAAGGGTGTTAACTTTACCTTGTTTATGTTTTACTTTGCTTCTCGAGGTCATTTATTGATCCTAGGAATCATCAACTTATTCACTGCTAGTTGAATTTATGGGTAATTCTTGTCTTTTAATTTCTAATTTGTGTCAGACACACTTGGGTAATGTTTTCTCAATGCCTCTAGTTCTCTGACACTTGTTATGTATAGTGACAGAGCGTCACCAACATTGATTGTAAGACTGCAAACAACGTCGCCGACGTTGTTTCCTTATGTACAAAAAAGCATCGGTCAAGGGCAGGCGCATGCCCATGGCTTAACCTTTCTCTAATAATTCTCTTCCAATTAGCATGCCCATGGATTTCTTTTATAGGCCAAGAGGTGGCCAAGAAATAATAAGATCCCAATGTGAACCCAATGATCGATGATCTAGATCTAGAGTACACAAGAGAGGCCATTAAGGAAACCAAATGTGTGAAGAGCCAAAATTCAAATTAGTTGAGTAAATGGATCCTTCATGAGCCTTCAATGCACCATTGGTGGGTGAGATATCGCCATTTGTATCAGTCATGTGGATCTCAAAAAAAAAATTGTGTTGTGCATGGGCATTGTTCTAGAGACACACGTTGTAGTGCATATAAACATACTATTAGTTGCACGGTTGCGTCATTTGACTTTTTTGGGAGCATTTTTGGACTCAAATTGCTCTTTGGGTCTTGTGAAGATGTCTTCAATTGGATGCATACTATATGTTGATGACGCCTTACTATGCAAATTGCAATAATTTTGCATGCGTGTGATATTTCTGTAATATATATATATATATATATATATATATATATATATAATCTCATTATTAAAATCTTGTCCATAAATAGATGCACCTTGAATTTAAATAAGGTCATGCTCATATTCATTGAGTCCACTTTTGAATCCAATTATGAAAAAATAGTCTATCACTTCTCCAAATAATTCACTATTGATTAATAATGAACTTTCAAAATGGGATATTATATATGCTTATAATAACAACTCCGAATGATAAGATGCTTCCTATCAATGAATCTATCGTATCTTTAGAAACACTATATTCAAGTTTATCTAAATGCATGTTTCTAATTTCTTCCCAAGTAATATAGGTTGAGGGAAACTGCTAGAGAGATTCCCCTCATTTTGAGGATGGTATACAAGGTAATCAATATAAGGCACATATTCCTTCAATATTTCTTTACATCTTTGAGAAATCAAGATAAATTGTGTAGATGTTAAATTAGATATAAAAAGGAACTCTTGAAAATGGAAACAAAAATACAACCATAGACCAACAAGCATCAAGTATCTACCAACAACAAGTCAAACAACAATTTGGGAGAAAACTCTCCTGTATTGCTATACTACAGTCTTTTAAAAAACCTCTCCTCACAACTCTAAATATTTAAAGCATGTGTAAATCTCCACCTCAAAGGGTATTAAGAAAAATAACGTAATGAACCCCTAACTAGCTATCATATTCTCATTAAGAACCACTCTCAAGGAACTCAATTCACACAAACAAATAATATTGTATTTCCATCTAGACCTGCACTTGCCTTCCCATGCAACTAATCCTATTTATTAACTTAATTAATCGTTCATGGAGTCATGTATGTATTATTAGTACTGCATATTTATAAATAATCCATTTCCCTTGTCTTTATAAAACAACAAAACTTTTTCTTTAAGAAGAAGAACAATCACTCAAAATGCATCATATGAAACATGCACACACAATCATGCATCCAAGTATTAGTTATTTCATGGATCATTTTTTTGCCACCAGGTAGCCAAAATGTTAACTAACATAAATCCACATGATATCAACCAATCCCATCATAAGTAACATAACATCATCATCTCATAATTAATACTTAACATCTATTAAGAAACAACATGAGTGTAATTTATCTAACACATGTTTGTTGGTATGTCATTATGTACCCACAAAATAATAATTTAGTTGCAATATTCAATCCTACATGCTCCATTCATGATGATATATTCATTATATTATATAATTTATATAATACCAAAATACTTATTTTCAATACATCATATGAGTGACCTCTAAAAACATGGTGATTGGCATATAACATAACATGCATGGAAACATTATAGCTAATAATGCATAAGTACATAAGAAAATTATAAATGGGTTGCCATCTACCTTAGATGCATAGGGTTGGGTGAAAATTTATCATAAACATCATGTTTTGTGGACTATGTTTTTTAAAAGATAAATGTTCTTTCTATATTTACGAAACAAGAGTTAAATGTTATTTGGTAATAAATCTATCATAAACATTTGGTTTCCATGAAATTTATTGTTCCATATTTATATATTCCACTACCTTTTAATTTGGACCATGGTAGTTTGGATACCAACTACCCATCCCGTTTTTTAGAGTTTAGGGTGTAACCCGAAGAGTTTTGTTAAATCTCCTATGAGCTTTCATTAGCTTCCTACCCTCTTAAATCATGAAAGCTAAGCTTTCATTAGCTTTCTACCCTCTTAAATCATGAATGCTTCAATGGTTAACTTTAAAGATGTATCGATCTTTGTAAAAAAAACTTTATGTTCTTTCATTTCTAGCATTCAAGTCAATTAACTAACCAAAAATATCTACGAATTACCACTAAATTATTTATATTTTCTTTATTAATTTGTTGAACCCCATTTCCTTCATGACTTAAGGCGTCCATAAAACTATAATTCTATGAACTAACTTGTCTTAGCAATAGTTTAAACCTCATCCCTCACTCAAATGCCTTTGAAAGTGGTTGGGAAAAAGTTAAACTAAGTTTCATATCTCAAGCATTAAAGGTGACAAGTATGACCATGAATGGATCTTTTTCGAATGAAGGAGAAAGGTAAAATAGTTTGTTTTCTTTAAAAAAAATTCTTCAAACCTAGTTCAGATTGATTTATACTCGGTTCTCTAATCTAACATGATTAAATACTTTGAAGTGTTACAGGTTGCATGTTAAAAGAACATCAAACTAGCTAGCAGGATTTTCTATCTACTCCTCAAATTATTTTTACTCCATTGTTAGAGGTAACCAGCGTAGATCCAAATCCTAGGCTCTATCAAGTGCTGAGAGGGATCAAATCTCTTCTTAGGTATCCATTGATTTGATTCAAACCAAAAGACACATCTTTTTAGTTAAGGTCCACCTATAATATTATTATTATTATTATTTAATATTATTTATGGCCGACATATAGTATTTTTTATTATTTTTTATTTTGTTAGAAATGAACATTACAACATTTCCCCATAGATGGTTTTAAAACCATATGCAAGGCCTTGCACATGGTCTTAAAACCATTTGCAAGGCCCTCCTAAACCATGTACAATAAAACCATGGGTTGTGTAGGAGGCCTTGCACATGGTTTTAAAACCATCTTGAAGGTCCTCCTAAACCATGTACAATAAAACCATGGGTTGTTTAGAAGGCCTTGCAAATGGTTTTAAAACCATGTGCAAGGCCAACATTTTTTTGCGGATAATTCAAT
>LPNX010386788.1:754742-867540 GCA_001517045.1 Pseudotsuga menziesii
TTCCAACATCTCCCCCATATTGTGTTTTTCTCCTGATCCACATTTTTTTTTACAAATAATTAAATTTTTACTTTTTTATTGTTTTGTTAGGTAGGAATATTACAACATCTTCCATTTTTTTTACGGATAATTAAATTTTTACTTTTTTATTGTTTTGTTAGGTAGGAATATTACAACATCTTCCTCATATTAGGTGGTTTTTCTGGTCGATATTTATTTTAGCCTATAATTAAAAAAATTATTTGTTATTAATAAAAATAACGTTACGTAACGTTACAAGATCTCTCCCATACTTGGCTGTAGAGCGCCTCTCGGCGCAAAAACACGAGATTGAATACATTTCATTTGTATTAGGGTTTAGTACTTCAGCCACATAAGAAAAGTGATCAGGGTTTGTTTTGTTTATCTGGAAATAATCTAGATGGTGTACTTAGGATTATTGATTAGATATACTCTACCAAGCTATATTAGAATTTAATTTATTCTGTTCAAGTTTTTTTGGTTGATCTTGAACTTTACAATTTTGAGATGGTTGACTACGGAGCTAAGTTTATATTAAAAATCCTTTGTATTAGCCAAATATATAATATTAATATTATATGTATAATAATGTTAGTATGATGTCCTAAAATGTTTTATATAGCAAAGAAATAAATTATTATTTATATTTATCTTATATAGCATGGAAAATTTCAACCAAATAATGTTAATTTTTCCCTTTATGTAGTGCCTAAAACACCTTTCTCATTGTTCATAAGACATCTTCAATTTCATAGTTTTCTCAAATTAACTCTAAGAAGCTTTTTTTTTCGACCATTGTAGAAGTCAAATCTTACTAATTTCATAAGGCTTGCTAGCATTTTGTGATTATCTTATTTAATGTTTGTACTCCTAATAATGGAAAAGGTATACAAAATTTTGATCATTTGGTGGGAACCTATAACCATGGTTGTTCAAGTAATTAATAGTGTCCTTCGTTTGATGGCAAGTTATAATTATATCCATAATTGACATGAAAACTCGCTTTTATTATTTCATGCTAACTTTTAGCTCAAAACATTTTGCATTGTTTCTAGAATAATTATAAGGATTTTTTCATCATCAAAATTCGGTTATTCAAATATCCAAGAGTTACTCAGAAGTTGTGCTTGACAAAGGTAACTACAAAATATTATATTAACATTTCCAAAATGCATTGTTGGTGTGTACAATTTCTTGAAGCCTTTTGTTCATGCTATATAACATCTTAGAACCTATATCAATAAGAAAAAGTGAAATTGTTCATAATCTTTGGAAAAGATATCTATTGTACTTAAGATGAATGGTTGTATTTGTGTGTTCCTTCTTTTATCGATGGTAAGTGCAGTGTTGAATTTGATGTATTGTCATTTGTATTACATGCATATTATTTGCTAGTACGTAGAAAGATGATGCTTTTTTCGAGGGTCAATATGAAGTAATTTGCTGTTAAAACATGGAAACACATGGTATATTTCTTTTATTGTAAATGTATTTCATGTTCATATGTCTTCAATAAGGAACAAATGAAGTGGCAAGCATGGGTGTTTTATCTTCCTTATTTATAATTTTTTTTTTACTGGTTGTCTCTCTCTATTTTGTTTTTTTCTAACATTGTTCAATTAGTCTATACCCATAATGAATGGCTGTTTGATTATCTCAGAAACACTATTAGACTAAACCAAATTTATCCTAGACATCATTTTCTATATCATCTCATTATATATGCCATATTTCTCAAGAATAGAGGTGTATGCACCTTCATTCAAGGAGATTTCATTGTCTCTTTTTTATTCTATTCTAGATCCAATCGTTACAAATGTTATGTAATGTTTCCCCATGTGGTTCTTATTTGAGATACAAACTTACATTCATGATTCAACAAGATAGTTTTTGGGACAAATATTCTTCAAACAATGCCTGGAAATTTTGTTTGAGGACATCCTTTATTTCTCTATATGGGATGGGAAACTACAACACCTTTTATCATAAAAAATTCTTTGGGTTTTTGTGCTCATTATAACAAATGTCCTATATAATGCAAGCTTGTTTTCTTTTCTTTGAATTTTCACTTGATAATGGATGCCAAGCAACACAATTTTCCAAGAAGTATCTTGAAATCCATATGCTCTTAAAATGTACTTGTCAACATTAGAAGTGCACATGTTATCTTCATAATTGTCCAGTCAATATTTCAAGAATGTGAGTTTGTTTAGACAAAATGTTAACCTACCAAATGAGGTTTTGTTAATGAATATCGGTTTCCTAGAGCTAGAATGAAATGTTGAATGAGTGATAAATTTGGGAAGTTTTTCATTTAACCATTTTTTTTGCATGTTGAGAAGACCTTACACAAGCCCAAATATTGTTTATGTTTTTTTAGCCATTGCTACAAATACATTTTCCTTGGATTTTGTTGAATGCATTTGTCACACTCTGATACATATTTGTGATGTAGTCCAACTATAGTATGCTTATGCAAAATATGCATCTAAGATCAACTATGGATATGCATTTGCATGCAATAGTTGTGAAATTTTTTTACAAAATGAATTTATATGTACCTCATATCGATACCTCTTTAATAATTGAAAAAAAATGTACATACAAGAACATAATGTGAGTATGTATTCATCTCCAGTTAAGTTCAACTTAAAGAAGAATGTCTTCAAACATGTGCTTTAAAGACAACTCTTTTGGTAGAAAGTAGAAAATAGATTTTGTTATTTTCTTTGTGAATGTTGTTCTAATAGATGTATTATAGTATTTTTAGCCATTGAAGGAAATGGGAAATTGAATATATAGGCGGATCATTGACATTTCTTGCAAGCCTTCATGTGGAGATGAGTTTGAGTCTTCAAAAGGTTTTCATTAAGAAATGTTGAATCAAATGTGTGTGTTGTCAAAAATATCGAACAAAAGTACTTTCTTCCCACTTGGTTAGGAAGAAGTCCTTGTAGGCTGCAACAAGGACTCAATATTAGGTTCCCCTTAGTGGGTTTGGGTGAGTGCAGCAAGTGATTCTACAAATGGTTATTAGTGGAAATAAAAGAAAGAAAATGAAATAAATAAAAAAAGCTAAATAAAATGCAATATGGGGTAAGAGATGCATACTCCAACAACCAATAGATGCCAAACCACTTATTATATTTCCCAATGGTCAAGCATATACAACATCTTGGATATGTGAGCTCCAAATGGAGGCAAACAATCCTAGTAAGGGAGGCCTATTTAATCTACACTAGATGTCAAGTGGCTTTAAGAACAAATGAGGAGAACACTTGCCCATTTGAGGAAGGAGGCAAGCAAGCTTCATGAATGCTTGACAAGAGGGAAATGGTGAACTATAAGGGAGATCAAGCAGAAATCTAGCAGCATAACCCCCCTCTAAGAATTCTCTTCCAATTAGCATTCCCATAGCTTTATTTTATAGGCCAAGAGGTAGCCAAAAAATAATAAGAACAAAGTATAGATACAAGAACATAATGTGAGATGTATTAATCTCTATTCAAGTTCAAGTTCCAAGACAAGAATGTATTGAAACATGTGTTTTCAAGATAGATCTTCTCTAGAAAATAGAAAATAGAATTTTTTTATATTCTTTGCCAATGTTTCAGTCATGTTCTAATGAATGGAATATAGTAATTTTAGCAATTAGAGGAAATGGGAAATTGAATATATAGGTGGATTATATTCATGTTGATATGAGTTTGAGTTTTCAAATGGTCTATATTAAGAAATGTTGAATCAAATGTGTCTGTATGTATATATGTATATGTACTTGTAAACATAGACACACCCACATAAACACTCATCATCATTAAAAGCATTTCCAAACATAGATGAACCTCAAATCTAAAAATAGGCCATGCTCATTTAAATTGCCTTCACTTTAGAATTCCATTAAAAAACAATAGTCTATCACTTCTCCAAATAATCGTAAATAAAATGTTGGAAGAAGGTATTATATATTCTTAATATAATGACTACAAAGATGTTTCCTAATCAATGAATCTATAGTATATTTAGAAACACTATTTTCAAGTATATTTATGAATCTAAATGCTGATTTGTAATTTCTTCCCTAACCACTTATCCTACAAAATCCTTATAAAAGAAACCATATACAACTTATCCTACAAAATCCTTATAAAAGAAACCATATACAACTTATCCTACAAAATCCTTATAAAAGAAACTATCTTAATTCCATGATGAACAAAAAAAATTTGCAGACATTGTTTTATCAAACTAACAAAACATTAGCGTGTGTGTTCATAGACATGATAAAAATGGAATAAACGAAACATTAGCGTGTGTCTTTATAGACATGATAAAAATGGAATAATGCACAGAAGATTAACATGCTCACAAATTTAGAAATGTTCCTGAAATAATAAAACGTCTCAAACATGGGCAAGCCACATTAATGAATACGAAGCAAGTATTATTGATGAAAAATACTAAACTGGCATTGATGAAATTAAGTTTGAATCCTGGCATTGGCCTCCCAATGGAATTAAGTTTGAATCTTCCTTTTTCACGAAGTAGTCGTTGATGGAAGGCATAATCTGGGGAGCTCTATTGCGCACGTGTTTTCTAAGACTGTTACTTAAAAATTTATACAACTAACATTTTGCAAAGGGATTATATATATATATATATATATATATATATATATGTTAATAGGGTAATGCAAAACCTCACCATTTTATGTACCAATCATTCTAAGAGGTGAGGAAATCATAGTTGCATGTGATGATGCAAGATTTATTTTGTTTAATGGAGAAATAGACTTGGATAGTAAAAAGATATAATGGGGTGTAACCATGTTGAGTTGTGCATATCTTGATCATGAACATTGTATATGAATTAACAAGAGGATATAAGTTTAGGATCACATATTGTGGATGAATTAGTTGGATCTTTAATATTTGGAAAGTAGAGTCTTTAAAATTTCAATGTTGATAAAGTAAATATACCCAAAATAATAAATTTATAAACACTCGGATATAATAATAATAAGACATTGGGATTTCGTTTTTGAAACAAGATTAAAAACAGTGTAAGTGCTTATTCCATGCTTTCATTGTGATGGATTTAGCATGGGTGATTTCATGAAGGCAATGGATTTAGCATAGGTGATTTTGCTATAGGTAGGGCTGATTGATTTAGCATGGGTGATTTTGTCACAAGTAGCATAGATGCCTAGATATTAATGCATCCATTTTCATCCCATTTCAACCATTGGAATACCTTAATTTTTAGCAGAAGTTTATATTGATGGTGGCTGGTTGTCTAGACATAGATATTAATGCATCCATTTTCATCAATATTAATACATCCCAGCAGAAGTTTATATTGATGGTGGTTGGTTGTCTAGACATTGACAGTATGCCTCATAGTCCTCTGGACAAAGCTAATTGGTGTTTGAAGGCTACAAGCTTTCTACATTCAATAGCTGCTATATATTGCTCACCACCTCACTACCTCATTGTGAAACTCACCGCTCACATGGATGCGTGTTTTGAGCGTCATCCATTTTCATCTCATTTTGGTTATTGGAATGCCTTAATTTCCAATAGAAGTTTATAAATTTAGTGGCTGGTTGTTTGGAAACTTATCAATTTTGCAGTGATATTTTAGAGTTCAGACATAACGTCATCTTTTATGTCTTTGCATAATACAATTGCATTTGGCTCTCTTTAAAGAATGGGGAGCCACAGGCTTCGGTAAGGACATTGAGATTGTTGCAACCGCCCAGGTTGAGATTGTTGCTACAGCTGCAACACTCTAAAGAGACCAATGTTTCAATACTTATAATAATTATATTTCAATATACTATAAAAGAAATTTAATATTTTAAAGATTTAGTTTAAACTTTAATTTTATGTAATTACTTTTCTTCATAAGATGCCTTATGTCATAAGATGTAAAACACTCTAAAATTGAAGATTTTATAAATGGATTTTTCAGGGACAATTTAAAAGAAATTGTTCACAAGTCTCTAATTAAAGGATTTGAAACATGCCACTTATAAATGTAAGATAAACACTCTGAGATAACATGCAACTTGATAGTCCCCCAAGATAACAGGAAGATGTTGAGAAAACTCTCTAAACACTGCTGAACAAAAATAAAGCAACTTGAGTCTCGACTCTCCATCTAAATATAGTATGTCAAGGGGACAAAACAACTAAAATTCAATATCCAAAGTTTTAAAGAGGCAAAAAAAATATATTAATTGAAAATTAGATTTTCTAATTTTGAAGCCAAGGTTCAAAATAAATGTAATAGTCGCCAATAAAGATACTCAAAAATAGCAATTGCCACTTGAAAAGGAAGATAAATGAAAACATGCTCAACAAAAACAAACTGCAAATAACAAATGCCACTGGAAGCAAAACGACACTCCAATAAGTTTGAACAAACCTAAGCAGTGATGTAAGTAGCATTTGAAAAGGTTGTTTTATAAGTTAGAATTAACATAAAATATTTTATGATCTCAAAGATTGAGCAAAGTTTAAAAACAATGCAAAATGAAATAATGGTGAGTAGTTTTCATATTATTTTCATATGTAATAATTAATATAGTTATTGAAACTTTTGATTTTTATTAATTCATATATTTATATGTTATTAACAAATATTAATTACTTTTAATTTTAATGGCTTTATTCTTTATATTAATTAAATAAAAAAATTTAACAAAAATTAAAATTTCCATATTAAAAAATAAATATACATATTTAATTATTAATAATTAATTAATTAGTAATAATAATAGATAAGTAGAAGACAACCAGTAGCAGGGCGAGGATCTTTCTCCAGTATTCCATTTTTTGCAATGGCTTTGTTACATTGAATAGATTTTTCAAAACTAAAGCATTTTAGTGAGAAGCAGGATGTCAAAACCATGTGACTCATGTAGTGTCCTGCTAGAAAATATTGGATCTATTCAATTTTTCAGGTGGCTTTAGTATAGTGAAGAATTTAAATAATCAATCCCCATCAATTTTACTTCCTATCTATCTTGATCAAAATGGAAAGAAATTCATTTTCTTTGTTAATGGGTTGCTCCATTATGCAAAACAGTTTATGGTTTTTTTTGCACTCGTCATTCCAAACAATTTATCTCATCTCCAGTATATAAAACCCATGTTTATGTAACAGTCAGTAGGGTTGTAGGATTTTGTTCTTTCTTTTTGTATTTATAATCTATTCAATTTTCAGGTGGCCTCAGTATAGTGAAGAATTTACATAATCAATCGCCATAAATTTTATAGCCTGTATGTTAATCAAAATCGCCATAAAATTTATAACTCTATCCATAAACCAACAAATTGAACTTATAGTGGATGGTGCCACTGTTGGCATTGAGAACACAGATTCTCCTGTTGTTGGAGGATGTCTTTAAACCAGTTTAGATCCAGCTTTACTCGGCTCTATCATGCGCCGAGAGGGATCAAATATTTCGAGGTGCAAACCCTGCTTCAACAATTGCACTCTTTATATACAGTCTTTTTCTTAATTTCTCTAATTTACTTACAAATATATATATACACCTAAGATTATTAATTATTAAGCCGACTTGTATATATATATATAAGCCGACTTTTTTATGTGACAGGTGTCATCTCCACGTTGAGCACGGAATTACACTTCTACCTCATACCGGGCTGTAGAACCAATGGACAGATGCCCTCGGGTATCTTTTCAAATTTTCCATGCAATCCACATAATATAAACCGAATTGATAGCTATATCCAAATTCCCATTCAAAGTTATCCAAGAGCTCCCAAACCAGATAGCCTCAAACATCAGCTCCCTCCATATTATGTATTTAAATCAGGCAAGCAGTAGATCATCATACGAAACTCCTCTATATATGTAAATAATTAAATTACTAAATATAGACCTACCTTATAGCTTGAAGTAGTTCTGATAATGCTCTGAATGGCAGAACACTCGGTCGGAATCGTATAATGCTTGTTCCAGAGGAGTTGTGCCATTGTCAAAATCAACATATCCTGTTCAAATTATGTGAAATCATATAAAGCTTCATTCCAAATTTAGATATTTTAATGAATGAATGATTTGATTTACCGATCAACAGCACCCGTAGATCCAACACCTCTCTAGCAGTTGTTTCCAGTATAGTTAAAGTTTATATTTCTTATAGCCGTAAAACTATTAGTAGCAGACATTTACTTCAGGAAAGAACGTAAATTGAAAGGGCGGTAATGCTTGTTCTGTACCACAATAAAACCACAACCCAACTTCATAACCCGCAGCAGGATATTCGCGTATTGGAAGGACCATAAAGAATCCATTCTCTCACTTAACTAATGAAAAAATATGTTAGAAACCAACCTTGAATCACTGCATTAAAAGAGAGGGGGATATGGGAAATATATACCGGCTGAGAATATTGATCATAGAGGATGTATTTGGATTGGCAGGATGATGTTGAATACATTGATTGGTCTATTGTTGGAGCATTTCTTTCATCATATGTGCATTCTCTACATACCCCAAGCATTATCAAACATTCACAACTTTAAACGATCACAGTCAATGTTTAGAAATCAACCTTGAATCACTGCATTAAAAGAGAGGGGGATATGGGAAATATATACCAGCTGAGAATCTTGATCATAAAAGATGTATTTCGACTGGCAGGATGATGTTGTATACGTTGGTTGGTATCTTGTTGGAGCATTTCTTTCATCTTATGTGCATTATCTACATATGCCATGGATTATCAAACACTCACAGTCGACAGTCGATGTGCATGCACCTTTAATTTTGTTGTAAAATGACATTCAGGTGGAGTGTTGCATGCACATAAACTGCATGCACCTCGATAGCAACTACCAAATCCATGTCAGATCGGAGTGATTGACTCTATGCACCTGGATTGCAAGGTACCAAATTCATGTGAAGCAGCAGGGTTGTCAGGTGAGTTGATCTAGGTTGTCAGACTAGGAAATGAAAAGGTAAAATCACATGAAGAGGGTGAATGAAAAAAGACATAGGAAAACCTATTGATTTAAGTGTAAAACTATAACATAAAAAAGTACAATTGATCTAAGTATAATTTCCTGCTTGCAGAGAATAAAGAATAAAAAGAGGGGAGGATAGGTATCAGTATTATCCTGTCATTTATTTAACCCTTTTGGAATTAAAACTAATCCTCATCTTTATATGTATATGTATGGAATATAACAAATAAAAAGAATCATAATAACATATAGCTATATTATGTATTATTATTTTATTAGTATTATGGAGGGATTTCCACCACGAGTAATACCCCTCACTTGCATATTAGTATTAATTATTTTGGTACCAACCATCAACTACAATGCTACTTTGGGACAAATTTTCCTGAAGGGGAAGGAACATAATGCCCCAAATTAGATATATATATAACCAAAATAGATATATGTACGAACTACTATACAATGTTATAAAGTTATATAATAAGAAATATAATTCTAATAATACACATATATATAATCTTTTAAAAAAATCTTAAATAATAAAGATAAATCTAACATTACGATTTGAAAATTGCAACGCTTTGATACCAGGTGAAATGCTCTATCTCTCATGGAGATTTCCTAGTAATTTGATTCAAGTAGATACTTGGTCTTAATACCTAATAGAATATGAGGTGAAATACATAGGAAATGAAACTAGATCAGTAAGTTATGGCACCCTAATGGTTTATGCACTTGACATTGAAGTGAGGAGATTAATAAATGTAGCCTAGCCCAGACCATTAATTCAAAATCCAAATGGACTATCTAGTAAGGTTTTCCTCACTAATTAAAACCTAAAGAATTTGAAGCCTACTGTAATTAAAACGTACGACTAAAGTGTAAAATATTTTATCAATACCCAATTTCATAAATAAATTTAATTAGCACCAACATTTATTTAACATATGTTAATATTCATTTTATACCTTAAGACCCCTGCTTAGAGCCTAGGATTTGATACCAGTTGAAACTCCCTATTGAGATTGTTGTAGAGAATTTACTAAAAAAAACTGTCATATATATACCCATCCAAATAAGACTACTTGCAAATAATGTCTCACCAACTTAATAGTTCCCTAGGTTGAGGTGGAAGCGTACATTTTGTAATAAAGGAGCTATAGGACCCAAAATGACCTTAGTTTACCATATTCACATTAAAATGGGTCACATAAATAATAAATGTTAAGAAAATAAGGTGGCACTAGTTCATGAAGACAATTGGAAACTTGTGGAGTCTTTGGGTGAGTAGATTCCCCACACACTTGGCATGAACTTCAGCGAAATTTGAACCCAATGAGAATGTAATGGCCTTGGAGGACGTTGTGGTGTCACATAGCCTATCATGAGCCAAGGAATTCAAATTAGGATAGGAGAGTAACTCCCATGGAAGAGGAAGAGACTAAGAAGACAATGTGTGCCACTTGGAAGGAGATTACAATCATTATATGACAACAAATGATGAAAGATTCCATGACAAGTATGATAAATTCATACCTGATTGCAAGCCTATGAAAAATATTAAAAATTCAAACCTGATTGTAGGCCTATGAAAAATATGAAAAATTCAAACCTGATTGCAGGCCTATGACAAATATGACATGACAGGGATAAAAATAGCCACTAAGAGGTCTCACTTCGGAGTTAGAGACATCCATTCGAATTGGGGAGAGTTCGAGCATGAAGAAGAAGACAAGTGTCATAGGAGTTACTAGACCACTAAGTTGAGTTGGAGGAATCCTATGGGTAAATTTGGCCTTAGGAGGCCTCATGAAGTTAATAAAAGGATTTATTTAGGAATGAGAAAATATTTTGGTTATTTTTTAATTGGCCTTTGGAATTTTGGAGAGCTTTTGCTTGTTCATTGCACGGTGAATATTTACTCTTCCTGCTTGAACCAATTTCAAGGGAGTTGGATTCCTTTCCAAGTTGGTTATTGGAGATTCCATTCATACATATCAATGGAGATTATTGATGGTGTTTAGTTGTAGGTTGAAGGTCCATAACAACTATAGTTCTCATATATCTCCCTCTTCTCTCACTCCTTCTCCATTCCCTCATACTCTCATGTTGATGGAGCATTTCTTGGAGTGGTGCTTGCGCTCTGTTGATTCTATTGATGTACAAGCTTGGTTATATGATGTATGTATATGAACTCATATTCCCATATTCTATGTAACTCAAAATATAATAAATCCATGTGTGAAAATCTTGCATTATCATGTTATTGAATTACTAGTTTTCATGAATTTGGATTCAAGCTTGAAAGAGTTTTATATCATATTTGTATGAGGGATTTTCGATGAGTTTTATCCTGTTGGATAGAAATTTATATTATGTATATTTCCATTATATGTCATGTTACTATATGTACCATTTATTCTACTTTTCATGTGTCAAACTTAAGCTACTAATGCAATTTCCATTAAAGTTACCATACAGATGTTGCACCTCATAATCAGTTTGCAAAGATTAATAACCATGAATAACGAAATCCATTGATGTCTTATATGTGTAAGTTTTCCTTTAATACTCAAACTAGTGCTAAACAGTTCATGGAAATCTCTACGGATAACCACACATGAATATCTTTTGCAATATGCAGCAGAATATAAAACTGAGAAATAAATCATAATATCACATCACAATATTGACAGTATTATTTTGGGTATGGTAACCCCCAGAAAAACCCAAGATGGGAAAATCGATGCAGCAGTTAGATATAAATTTTATTATGAGAAAATATGGAATGGTTACAATCAGTGCAAATTCACCCAAACCTGGTGAATGTAGTACCTAGCAAAATCAATGGGAAAAACCCCATCTAAACCTCAACACCCTCCTACGCGAGTGTACGACCAATCTGTATGACCTGCCACACGTGTGGATCCGTACAACAATACAATTGTACGTCTATTGTATGGAATCCATATGGTCTATATGGAAACTGTATGGAATACGTACTGTCATGTACGACCTCCCTATGCAACGGTTTCCTATCGATCTGTGTGGGTTATGTCCTACCTGCCGGCTCGATGATCATGGTGCTCGCTCCTTCGTCTTCCCTGCTAAATCCTCTGCCTGACTTTTTCTCCCTGTCTGTATCATGTCTCTGTCGGAATACAAGTGTGTGTGTGTCCTCCCCACCAATTGAACTTTCTTTTATAACCTTGGGCAAAGTGAAAACCCTAATTTCACTTTCACTTAAAGTCAATAAATAATTTGATCACTTTAATTTATTTTCCAAATTAAAATTAGGAATAGTAAATTAAATACAACTGGTTTTTTTATTTAATTCTTCTACATGCAAGGACACATGCATGTAGGAAGACCTTCCTTGTTTCTTCTAGTTTAACACTCCCTTTCAATGAGGAAGGGATTCGGTAGAAACCCCAACTTATCCCTGAACTTCGCAAAAATCTGTCTACAAAGTTCCTTGGTGAAAATGTCTGCCACCTGCTCATCTGCATGTATGTACTCCAACCAGATGGCTCCTCTATGAACACAATATCTCAAGAATTGGTACCTGGTGCCTATGTGTTTTCTCTGGTCATGGAACATTGGATTGTTAGATAGTCTGATTCCACTCTGAATGTCATAATGAACTACTGTAGCCTCTAGCTCACACTCGAACAACCCTGAAAGTAACTTTCTCAACCACATACCCTCACAAGCAGCCATGTTGGCTTCCATGTACTCATCTCTACCGAGCTCAATGCAACTAACATCTACTTCCTGCTTAACCAAGAGACAACCCCTGATCCAATGCTGAAACAACAACCTGAAGTACTCTTCCGGTCCTCTACACATCCTGCCTCAACATCTGTGAATACTGTTGACTGTACACTACCCGTGTGGTCATAAACCAATCCATACTCCATTGTACCTCTGATGTAGCAAAGTATGTGCTTTGCAGCCATCCAATGCACTCTTCGAGGGTCTACCATGAACTGACTCAAAGAGTTGACTGCAAAGTTGATGTTCGGTCATGTGTTGACCAGATACATAAGCGATCTGATAAGCTGACGAAACAAGGTAGGATCAAATCTGTCTAACCCTGGTGCATCAATCTTCCTCTAGTTGGAAACTAGAGGTATGGCCATAGGCTTGTAGTACTCCATCCTGGATCTCTTCAAGATCTCTACTACATACTTCCTCTATCCAATGAAGAAGCATCCATCTCTCTACCAAACCTTCAAACCTAGAAATTAACGCATCAAACCAAGGTTTTTCATCTCAATCTCCACTGCAAGGTTGGACTTGTAGTCTCCGATCAACCTCTCATATCCTGTAAGAAAGAGATCATCCACATATAGGACCAATATGAGAGGCACCTCACCTGTCAATAAGTACATGTTGTGATCAGCCTCATGCCACTGAAATCCCATCTCCCGTAGATAGCTGCCAATCCTAGAGTACCATGCTTGAGGTGCCTTCTTGATCCCATAAAGAACTCATTACAGTCTACACACATGCGTCTCCATGTTCTCCATAGAAAACCCCTTTGGATGCTCAATATATACCTCCTCCTCTATCACTCCATTAAGGAAGGTAGTCTTAACGTCCATTTGATGGACTCGCCAACCCATCTCTACTGCTAAAGAGATAATGGTATGAATGGAAGAATACCTGGAAACTAGGGCGAACGTCTCCTCATAATCAATGCCATCCTTCTGTGAAAACCCCTTTTCCACGAAGAGTTCCTTATACTTTTATACACTTCCATCTATTGCATGCTTCACCTTGTAGATCCACCTGGATCCTACCACCTTCTTTCCTTCTGGTATTAGCACAACCTCCCATACATGGTTCTTCATGATTGAGTTATACTCCTCAACCATGGCCTCATGCCACACGCCATGTTGAACAACCTCCTAAAAACTAGAAGGCTCAAAGTTAATCAACTTTGTCATCAGTTCCATATAGCTAAGTCTCTCTGGTGGTACACTCCGTTTAAAAGATCTCTGTGGAATATCCACCTGTCTGGAATCTTGTATTGTGGACCTGAACCACTTAGGCCTTGGCTTAGGCCCTACCTGCTACGACTGCTGGATGTCGGTCTCCTATTGATGTTGCTCATCCTCCCCATAAAATATCAGAAGATCCTATCCACCTAACTCCCTCTGACTACCAGAACCTGTGCCCTGTGTATGTATCTATACTTGTACATCTGGCTCCTCCAACTTGATCCCCTAGGTTGAGGTGGAGGCGTAAATTTTGTAATAAAGGAGCTATAGGACCCAAAATGACCTTAGTTTACCATATTCACATTAAAATGGGTCACATAAATAATAAATGTTAAGAAAATAAGGTTGAAATTTTTCATGAAGACAATTGGAAGCTTGTGTGACTAGATTCCCCGCACACTTGGCATGACCATCAGCCAAATTCGAACCCAAGGAGAATGTAATGGCCTTGGAGGACAATGTGGTGTCACATAGCCTATCATGAGCCAAGGAATTCAAATTAGGATAGGAGACTAACTCCTATGGAAGAGAAAGAGACTAAGAATACAATGTGTGCCACTTGGAAGGAGATTCCATGCACTCTATGACAACAAATGATGAAAGATTCCATGACAAGTATTAGAAATGCAGACTTGATTGCATACCTATGAAAAATATGACATGATAGGGCTAAAAATAGCCACCAGGATGGCTCACTTGGGAGTTAGAGGCATCCATTCAAATTGGGGAAAGAGTTGGAGAATGAAGAAGAAGACAAGTTGATGGAGCACTTATTGAGAGGCATCCATAATCTCATGTTGATAGAGCACTTGTTAGAGTGGTGCTTGATATTTGTTGATTCTATTTTATGGACAAGCTTGGTTATATGATGTATGTATCTATACTCATATTCACATATTCTATGTATCAAAATATAATAAATCCATGTGTGAAAAACTTGCATTATCATGTTATTGAATTTCTAGTTTTCATGAATTTGGCTTCAAGCTTGAAAGAGTTTTATATCATATTTGTATGAGGGATTTTCTCTGAGTTTAATGTTGTTGGATAGAAATTTATATTCTATATATTTCCATTATATTTCATGTTACTATATGAACCATTTATTCTACTTTTCATGTGTCAAACTTAATCTACTAATGAAATTTCCCCATAAGAAATTTCCATTAAAGTTACCATATAGATGTTGCACCTCATAATCAATTTGCATAGATTAATAACCCTGAATAATGAAATCCATTGATGTCTTATATGTGTAAATTTTCCTTTAATATTCGAAATAGGGATAAAGAATATAAAACTGAGAAATAAATCACAACATCACATCACAATATTGACACTATTATTTTGGGTATGGAAACCCCCAGAAAACCCAAGATGGGAAAACCGGTGCAATAGTTAGATATAGATTTTATTATGAGAAAATATGGAGCGGTTACAATCACTGCAAATTCTCCCAAACCTGACGAATGTAGTACCCAACAGAATCACTGGGAAAAACCTCGGCTAAACCTCAACACCCTCCTACGTGAGTGTACGAATGATCTATATGGCTTCCCACACGTGCAGATCCATACGGTTGTACGAAATCCGAAAGGTCTGTATGGAATTTGTACGGAATCAATTCGTTCTTGTATGGCCTCCCTATGAAATGGCTACCTATCGATCTGTGCAGGCTCTGTTCTTCCTGTCAACTCAGTGATACTGTTGCTCACTCCTTCATATTCCCAGCTAAATCCTATGCATGACTTTTTCTCCCTGTCTGTCTCCTATATCTGTTGGAATACAAGTGTGTGTGTGTCCTCTCCACCAATTGACCTTTCTTTTATGACCTTAGGTAACGTGAAAACCCTAATTTCAGTTTCAGTTTCACTGAAAGTCAATAAATAATTAGATCACTTTAATTTATTTTCCAAAGTAAACTTAGGAAAAGTAAATTAAATACAACAAGTTTCCATATTTAAGTCTTCTGCATGCAAGGACACATGCATGCAGGAATATATTCCTTGTTGCATCTAGTTTAACACTCCCTCTCAAGGAGGAAGGGATTCGGTAGCAACCCCAAATTATCCCTAAACTTCACAAAAATCTGGCTGCAAAGTGCCTTGGTGAAAATGTCCACCACCTGCACATCTGTCTGTATGTACTCCAACCGGATGGTTCCTCTTTGAACACAATCTCTCAAGAAGTGGTACCTTATGTCTATGTGTTTGCTCCGGTCATGGAACATTGGATTCTCATATATCCTGATGCCACTATAATTGTCGCAATGAACTACTGACGTAGCCTCTATCTCACACTTGAACAACCCTAAAAGTAACTTCCTCAACCACATACCCTCACAAGCAGCCATGATGGATTCCATGTACTCAACCTCTATCGAGCTCAATGCAACTGACTTATGCTTCCTTCTGAACCAAGAGACAACCCCTGACCCAATGTTGAAACAACAACTTGAAGTACTCTTTTGGTCCTCTACACATCCTTCCCAGTCAACATATGTGAATCCTGCTAATTGTACACTTCCCCTACGCTCATAAACCAATCCATACTACATTGTACCTCTGATGTAGCGAAGTATGTGCTTCACAGTCGTCCAATGCACTCTCCGAGGGTCCACCATGAACTGACTCAAAGAGTTGACTGTAAAGTTGATGTCTGGCCATGTGTTGACAAGATATATAAGCAATATGATAAGTTGCAGAAACAAGGTAGGATCAAATCCATCTGACCCTGATGCATCAATATTCCTCTAGTTGGAAACTAGAGGTATGGCCATAGGCTTGCAGTCCTCCTTCCTGAATATATTCAATATCTCTAATGCATACTTCACCTGTCTAATGAAGAAGAATCCATCTCCCTACAAAACCTTCAAGCCCAGAAAGTAATGCATCAACCCAAGGTATTTCATCTCAAACTCTAGTGCAAGGTTGGATTTGCAATCTTCGATCAACCTCTCATCTCCTGTAAGAAAGATATCATCCACATATAGTACTAATATGAGAGGCACCTCACCTGTCAAGAATTATAGGTTGTGATCAGCCTCACTCCGTAGAATTCCATCTCCCATAGATAGTTTTTAATCCTCAATTACCATGCTCTAGGTTCTTGCTTGAGACCATGAAGAGCTCGATGCAATATGCATACATGTGTCTCCCGGTTCTCCACATCAAACCCCTCTGGCTACTCAATGTATACCTCCTCCTCTATCACTCCATTGAGGAAGGAAGTCTTGACATCCATCTGATGGACTCGCCAACCCATCTTTGCTGCTAAAGAGATAATGTTTTGAATGGAAGAATACCTGGAAACTGGGGTGAAGGTATCCTCATAAGCAATGTCCTCCTTCTGTGAAAACCCCTTTTCCACGAAGTGTTCCTTATACTTTTCCACACTTTCGTATGCTTCATGCTTGACCTTGTAGATCCACTTGGATCCTACCACCTTCTTGCCTTTTGGTCTCGTCACAACCTCCCACACCTGGTTCTTCATGATTGAGTCATTCTCCTCAAGCATGGCCTCTTGCCACACGTCATGTTGTGCAACATCCTTGAAATTGGAAGGTTCAGAGTTAATTAACTCTATCATCAGTGCCATATAACTGAGTCTCTCTTGTGGTATGCTCTGTCTAAAAGATATCTATGGAATATCCACCTGCATGGAATCCTGTACTATGGACTTGAACCACTTAGGCCTTGGCCTAAGCTCTACCTGCTGCGATTGTTGGATGTTAGTCTCCTGCTGTTTCTCCTCATCCTCCCCATCAAAGATAGGAGGATCCTGTCCACCTGAAACCTCTAACTACTAGAACCTATGCCCTATGTTTGTATCTATACTTGTAGATCTAGATCCTCCATCTTGATCCATGTATCCTATACTGGTTGCTGCTCTACTGGTAAATCCATAGATCTACGCAAGGCCCCGTCCTCATTGAACTAGACATCCCTGCTCACAATGATCCTCTTGCGAGTAGGAATGTAAACTTTGTATTCCTTCGAAGTCTCTCTATAACCAACAAGTAACCCCTTCTCTCCAGAAGGGTCTAGCTTCTTCCTAGTGTCAACATGAACATGACAATAACAGACACTACCAAATATGTGAAGGTGACTCACATCTATCCTATTTCCTGTAAAGAAATCCTCTCGTGTATTCCTCCCCAAATTTGTGTGGGGACACATATTCTGAATGTACATTGCAGTCTTGTATGCCTCAGACCAAAGGAATAGTGGTAATCCCTGATCAAGTAGCATGGCCTTGGTTGCTCCTACCATAGTCATGTTCTTCTACTCTGCAAATCCATTATGATGTGGAGTATGGGGCATAGTGTGCTCCTTCTTTATCCCCTCTGCCAACAATTTCTCCATGAAATCATTAGAGGTGTACTCACCTCGTTGTCTGTCCTTAACACCTGAATCTTCTTTCCTATTTGGTTCTCCTTGATATTCCTGAACTATCGGAACCTCTCAAAGACCTCTGACTTGGCCTTCAGGAAATAGATATGGGTTTTACTAGAATAGCCATCAATGAAGTTTACGGAGTAACTGTAACCACTTAAAGAATTATCACTCATAGGTCCGAAAACATCAGAATGCACCAAGTCCAAGGGATCCTTAGACTTGTGCTCGCTCTATGGGAAAGGATTCCTGATGTTATTCCCAAAAGCACAACCCTTTCAGTGGTTATTCTTCTCCTCCTGTACTCGAGGAACTCCAATGGCAGTCTGTCTCAAGTGCTTCCATGCTCCATGGTGTAAGTGTTCCATCCTCCTATGCCACAACTCACCTTGATATATGTTGATGCTGCTAACTAGAGCCTTTGCAGGCTCAAAGTGTATTCTGAACACTTTCTCGCTTCTTCTTCCAATCACCCGAGAAAAGCTCCTATCTGACCCCTTGGGCCTGATATACATTCTATCATCATGAAACTTTACCTGATATCCCTTTTCCTCCAAAGTAGAGACTGATATAAGGTTCTTGGCCAGTCCTGGAACATATAACACATCAACAAAACTGAGGGGTTTTCCATACTCCCTCTCAAATGAAATGGTGTTAACTCCCTACACCTGATACTGCACATTATCACCCAGATCAACGTGGATCCCTGTTCCACCCTGCTGCAAGTCTTTGAAGAATATATTCTTTCCAGTCATGTGACTAGATGCTCCAATGTCGATGTACCATATATTGTTCCCTGTGGTGTTTTCCATGTAAGATATCAAGCAAAACTCCTCATCGAAGTTCTTGTTGAAGTCCTCCTCCTCTGCACATCCAACCATCTGAGTGCTAATCTTATTCTTCCTATCTAGGTACTGGAAGGAAAAGTGTCCCTTCTTGTGATAGATAAAAAACTTGACCTTTGACACGTCAAGGTTCTTCTTACCATCCTTCTTCCTCTTTTCCTTACCCTTTCTCTTCCATGTAATGGCTAGAGCCTCCTCATCCACAATCTGTGGGGCACTACTGGATGAGCCTAATCCTTGACCCATGCAGGTATCCTCCTGCACAAGTCATCCTATATTCTATGCCAATCAAGGATAATCTCCCTAGCCACAACACCTTTGACATAGGTGTCCCGTATCTTAGAGAAGCCATTGAGGGCTATCTAAAATAGCTCCTCATCCACTGTCTTAGAGCTAACAACTCCAAGCTAATCTTGGATATGTGTGAGCCTCATGAGATAAGGCACCACTCCTTCTCCCTTGGCCATCTTGGTGTTGCACATCCTCTCTTGCAACACCATATTTTGGTTCTCGTTCTTGCTTTGGTACAGACTCTCCAAAGCCGTCCACATCTCTGTTGCGGTCTTCTTACCAGAAAGGTGAGGGATTATATGGTCCTTCACTCCATCCATGATAATTAACATGGATATGGAATCAATATTATTCTAATCTTTATGATCTATCAGATCTGTGGGTGCAATTTTTTTGGAGTCAATGCGATCCTCTACATCACGGACATCGAGGATCCTTGTGATCATTTCTTTCCATGTAGGAAAGTTCTGTGCCCCATGGATTCTATCCTCAACTCTCAGTTGCACAGCCATACTGAAGTGTTACCTGTCAAACCCTATATTTGGAAGTCTAGGTTTGTGTCTTCAATAGATATTCCCATGATATATCATTGTTTTTGCAAATCTCTTAGCTTTAGCTTGCCAAAGCTCTGATACCATGTAAATTTTCATTTAATATTCAAACAAGGGCTAAATAGTGCATGCAAATATCTACTGATAACCACACATGAATATCCTTTACAGTATGCATCAGAATATAAAACTAAGAAATAAATCACAACATCACATAAAAATATTGACACTATTATTTTCGGTATGGAAACCCCCGGAAAAAACTAAGATAGGAAAACGGGTGTAACAATCAGATGTATATTTTATTATGAGAAAATATGGAACGGTTACAATAAATGCAAATTCACCCAAACCTGGTGAATGTAGTACCTGACAGAATCACTAGAAAAAACCCTATCTAAACCTTAGCACCCTCCCGCATGAGTGTACGACACAACTATAAGACCTCCCAGACATGTGGATCTGTACATCCGTACAATTTTATGGATGTTGTATGAAATCCATACGGTCTGTATGGAATCCGTACGGTCTTATACGGCCTCCCTCTGCAGTTTTTTTCTATTGATTTGTGTGGGCTTTGTCCTGCCTGTCAGCTCGGTGATATTTCTACTCGCTCCTCCGTATTCCCAGCTAAATCCTCTATTTGACTTTTTCTCCCTGTTTGTATCATGTCTCTCTTGGAATATAAGTGTGTGTGTGTCCTCTCCGCCAATTGAACTTTCTTTTAGAACCTTAGGTAAAGTGAAAAACCTAATTTCACTTTCACTTAAATTCAATAAATAAATAGATCACTTTAATTTATTTTCCAAAGTAAACTTAGGAAAAGTAAATTAAATACAATTGGTTTTCTGATTTAAGTCTTTTTCATGGAAGGTCAAATTCCGGTAGAAAAAACGGTTGAGAGGGGTTTCGTTTGCTTGGAGGCCCAAGATCAAAACCCATTGCTCCTGGGAGGAGACATTTAAATCCAACCATGCTAAGGTTTGGTGAGGTCCTGTTTGGGTGCGATCCCCCGGTGATTTTTATGGCTTAGATTCCCCTCACTCGTGGTTTCTTAGACCAAAGGTTCACCCAACAAGTCACAGGGCACTCGAACATACAAAAAAAAATCTTTTGTATGCAAGGACACATGCATGCAAAAAGACCTTCCTTGTTGCTACTAGTTTAACAATATGCATCCCCATACTATTTTCTGAAATTTTGAAGGGTCATACTGCATTTGGAGATCCAAAAGTGTCATCTACCCTTGGGGGTTTTAATGTCGATTTTCCCAGTGTACATTTTTATCCTTCTTTCCCTAGGGTCAAAAGCAAGTTTAAGAAGTATTTGGAAAGTGTATGAGAATTAATAATATGCATTAGGATTACATAAGACCCTTCAGTCCCTTTCATACATAATTTGAAGTCATTTGGGTGCATTTGAATCATCTTGGGTTTCACTATTCCAAAGCTCGAAATGGGCCAAAATTGTGCAAACTTGAATAACATTTCAAACTAAATTTTATGATTCAACCATTGAGTGTCTAAGCTCGATTAGGATGTTTTAAATCCCACAAGGTCCTTCCATAATAAATTTAGAAAGGTTTGGTGGTGTTTGGAACCAAACCAAGAAAGACTAGTTTACTACTTTTTCTTAGTTTTGGAACTAGACAAAGTATTGGAGGATATATGTGAAATGTTTATAAAAAGTCCTAATCCACACCATATTAAGAAGCCACATATATCAGTTTGTCAATCCTCTTAGAACCTAATATAAATTCCCTTGAGCTTCCCCATTTGTCTCATAACCATGGAGTCAGTTTGAAATCCATTGTCAATGAGGGTGTTGAGAAATAATGCTTTCAATGTCAAATTTTGAAGCCTCTTTGAAATATTTCAGATAGTGTACCTAGTTTCGCCAAAAAATATAAATTACAAAAACAAAACAAAAGAAAAATGACATTACTATAGCTGTAGGCTTCTAAACAATTCAACAAAATACATAAATAAAAGATCATTTTTTTTAAGGAAAGACATATTATTTACGAGTCTTAATATATAATAAACAAGAACAATTTAATAAGACTATTAATAAAACTAATTACTTTTATTCAGAGAAACATGAATACTTACATGTTCCAAAGAAGAAGACTTCCTAATCTATCTAGCAAGCTCTCTATTTCCTTTTCCAAACTAAGTTCGTCAGTAGCCATTTATAATGACAAATTCTGGCTCGATACATGATAAAATGGGATCATTAGTTCACATGGAATTGGAATACAATGAGAGATAAATGGATGTATATGCAGGAGAGGCCAAACATGTTGTAGAAGATGGAACTAATATATATATTAGTTCACATAGAATTGGAATACCATGAGATGTCTATGCAGGAGAGGCCAAACATGTTGTAGAAGATGAAACTAATATATATATATATATAAAGTATGATCAATTCACAGAATTGATTAGATGTGTCACACCTCAAGATAACCACCAAATAAATGTCGGTCATGGAGTCGAGATAACCACCAAATAAAGGAGCTGTCTAAGGAGGGGACTTTTTGACTTTCAAGCTGATTTTCTGCCGGAACCCAATGAATTTAATCTACAAAATCTGTAATTTTTGTTGTTTGTTGGATGATTCTAAGCTCAGAAATGAAATCAGGTGACATGAAAACCCCCAGCACCCACACTCTATAAGATTTAGCAGTGTTTTTGAATGTTTTGAAAATTCCGTGAAAATTTATAGCAAAAAACTAGTAAAAACCAGCCGAAAACAGAGGTCAAAAAGTCCCATCGTTAGACAACTCACCAAATAAATTTCAATCATGGATTTAGGCATCGTTGGGAGGAACAAACCCATTGAGAAAAAAATACATAATGAAATCTCTTTATTCAAAGGAGATATTAATGTCAAATCCTTAAATTATTCTTACAACACCTAGATTCATATTTTGCTACGAATCAATATTATATTTTGCTACGAATCAATATTATAGTGAAGATAAGATTACATTTTCAACTCCCAAATTCCAACGTCATCTTGCTCTTTTCAATTTGATCCTACTTCATCTTAATAGCATGCCCAAAACTAGTTTTGTTATGGGGAATCTCCTTCTTGCTATCAACGCAAGAAGGAAATCAAAAGGTAGATTATATATCTATATAATTTATAAGGAAATCATGAGTAATTAGACATGATATATTTAATAAACTTTATAGATCCTCTTTAGATTTGTTAGATTTTAATAAGTCTGGTATATCGTCTTTAGATTTGGGAAGTAGTTTGAAATTTCAACCAGGTTATCTAAAGTTTATATAACTAATATTTTACATAGGGAATATATATATATATATATATATATATATATATATATATATATATATATATATAATGCAAAACCTCATTATTTTATGTATCAATCATTGTAAGAGGTGAGGAAATCATAGTTGTATGTGATGATGCAGGATTTATTTTGCTTGATGGAGAATTAGACTTTGGATAGTAAAATTATATGATGGGTTGTAACCATGTTGAGTTGTGCATATAATATCATGAGCAATGTATCTGAATTAACAAGAGGATAGAAGTTTAGAATCACATATTGTGGATGAATTAGTTGGATCTCTAATATTTTGAAAGTTGAGTCTTCACAAGTCTTCAAAAGTTCAATGTTGATAAAGTATATATACCCCAAATAATAAAATTATAAACCTTGAAGCATGAAATTTTCTTTTACCTCTACCTTAAATAATAAAATTATACTAGTTGGTGATTGGCCAAAGTCAATCGTTGATACCTGACATCAAACTCAATATCGTATCTTCTTAGTACAAGAAGTAATTTTTCTCTCCATTTTTGACACTCATGTCACTAACATTGTTATTGTCCATATTTAGTAGTCAATCACCATGCTACCACTAACTCCATGGATGCCAAATTATTCACATTACACATGCTTGCACCCCACATTTGCATCTGAAATTGGTTGATACCATGCATGATAAGTCTTCAAATGGATTGTTATTGTCTTAGTTATCTCATCCACCTTTCTCAAATTATGACTATGATACATCTTTTATATATATATATATATATAAGAAGGCTATTTTAAGCACATAAGTCATTGCACGTCTTTATACAAAATTAAGTATATACAACGTTCTTATATGTAAATTATTCAATGTTATTTCAATTCAATATATTTATATTGATGATTACCTAGAATGTAGGTGCAAATAACGTTCCATATCTTATCATAATGGAAGCTATAATCATGATGATAGTTTTGCTACCACATGCTGCATGTTAACTATGAATAACTTATTTATTCATGATAAGTAAATAATAGAACAAATGATAGGATTAGAATACCTATACAAAAGGATAGGAGATATAGTGTGCCCTTTTCATAAAGAACCCACCTTTAAGCAAAACATCCATAAATTGGAGGTCAACGTTAATTTCAAATCTTTTGAAGGATAGTTTCAACATTCATTGATATACTAGTTTTAGTAGTGAATTATCAAGAATATTACACGTCTATGTTCACTACATCAGAAACTTAAGGAAGAATTTAGTAAATGGATTGGAAACATAGTTGGATTACTTATAAGAAAAAAATATGATTGGCATGTTAGTTACGTTTTACTAAGATTGTCCTTAAAGATGATAATTAAGGAAATATTTTAAAAAATCATTAAGTTTCACTAAAATAAGTGGCAATCCTTTAGAAAATTAATGTAATGGAAGAGGATTGGAATAATATAAATATTAAGAATCAATATGAAGTGAACAATATAACATGAGATCCTATAATCTAGACCTTGACTCATATTTTTAAGAATGCATATTAGTTATGCATGAACACTAGATACAATATGTTGAATTTAGAATTAAAATGGAGCATTTAAGAGGTGAGGCAATATGCTTCTTAGGAAAACCTGGTTATGGTCATCCCGCATATGATAATATAATATCATCCAATGGTATATGGTGTTTGCATAGGGTCGTATTACATAATGGTTTCATGGTATGATTTTTTGGCAACTAATACCTAGTTATGATGCTTATTTATTTCATGAGGATGCCATGTGAAACTTAGTTGGTACTTATTGTTCATAATAGCACTCAATGTAGTGCTTATTTGTGTTATACATTGTTAATCATGAACTATTTTCACGACATATTAGTTTAGTATGATGCTTAATAATGACATTATGTCATGTTATTTTATGTTGGATATTATGTTGTCTCATCGTATGGAACGAATTTAATTGATTATGAACTTTGTTATTAAGATGGTTTATCATCTCATGGGTTGAATGATGATGATGAAGTTTTGTTTCATTATATGATGGAATTAAATCGATCCTATTGTTGTTTATTTGGTTATTTCCACACATAATATTGATTAAATGATCATGATCGTGTTATTAGGTGGATTCATCACATTCTTTGTGTTGATTGAACATGATGGCGATTAATTTTGTACTTGGTTAAAATTTCATAACTACTGAATGAGTGAGTATTATGAAAGCTCTATTTCATAAAATGGATTGGGATCATTGTGATTCCATATAGTGGAATGTGGTTCCTTCATATTCATAGTGATGATGATCTATTTTCATGATGAGATATAGTGCCATGTGGTTCCTTATATTCAGGGCGTTGATGTATGCTTTTGTGATGCATGTGATAGAATGCATATTTTTACTATGATGTTGATAGTATATGATCCCTAAACATTATATTCAGTACTAATGCTTTAATGGCATGATGAGAGGAAGTGTTACAAGAATATTACTCTTGAACTTCTAGATCGGGTCTTTATAGAAGCCACGATATCGTGGGAACCAATAACCACAAGGGAGTTATGGGTTGGGAAATAAACTCACTCAATAATACATTTCCAGTTGTTCCTTCCCTTTATATAGTTACCAAAATCCCACAGATTGAGGTATCTAGAGAATAACTTTCAATACATGGGGTTGATTACCGTCAGGGAGTTGTGGAGGAGGTTTGGTCCAACTTTTATATATATCTGAATTACATAGGTTAACCTATAGGAACATATGCTTTGTGGCTCTAGATGAGGCCTTGTGGTATATATCCCAGCAAAGACTATAAGGCCTTAATCCTTCTCATGATTTCACAAGTCAAAATATCAAGGAACATGCTTGTTTATTATCGTACATATGATTATACATTTGATGCCTGCTATGGACACATTATGTTGAGTGACCCTTATACTAGTTGCAACAGAGGACTTGTTCCATGGAGAGCAAGACCATCCGAAGTATTAGGGATGTTTGGAGGTTGATCGGATGGTATGATTATGGGAGAGGATGTGTAAGGAAGAAAGTGAAACGTTACAATTAATAATCTTGTAAAAATAACTTTAGGACGAAATCCATAAAGGGGGGAAGTATGTAATGACCTCTATCACTAAATGCATTAGTTCTAGGAGGGTGTGTCAAGGCTATAGTGAAGGAATAGGACATACTTATGATGAATACACAAGTAGGTCCTATCCCTCCACAATAGTATTAGACTATGTAGGATATAATAATAATATTACAAAAGTAAGGGAATCATAAGAATAAATATGTATTAGTAGACACAATTAAACTTAATAAACCATGTTTTGGGTTGATAAGGGGTTTACAAGGAAAATAACAAATGTATAATTATGAGATATTTAACTATTTAGGGAATTTTGCATGGGAAAATATTGCATGTGGACATGTGTCCACTCTTAGGGGAGCTTGGAAAAGCTTAAATGTGAGGAAGGAGAAGGGGAAGTGGCTTCTTCCTTCTGGGTTCTATGGGTAGAGTCTTAGTGAAAGGGAGGTTTGGAGGAAATGGGGAAAGTAGTCTTTGGGTGTTATTCTAATATGGATGATATTGGTTGGCTTGGTATTATCGAGTGAGGGGTCTGGATCTCTCATTCGATGACCCGGGGGTTGGTTGGGAGGAGAGCGGTTTCCCCACTCATGGTTTCCTTGAGGATATGTTGTAGATAAGATGTCGGCTTCACATGTTCATATGTAATTTTACTTACAATTTTAGGTATGTTTCCCGATTCTATTTGTTTCGGTGTGTTTGTAATTACTAGAGAAAGCAACTGGATCTATAGCATATATTAATTTAATGGTTGTAATTATCGTTAATGATGCATATATAGTAAATTTTGTGGAGTAAAATTTAATATGAAAGACATTTCTTTTCCTTGTTGTGAACTTGTTTTTCTCTAAGATGATAGTATTTACCTTCTCGTATATTTTTGGGTATTAAGTATTACAACATCATGAAAAGTATACATAGATTGAAAGAGTCTTTAGGTCCCTTAATGTGTGTAAGTGAGAAATCACATGTGATGTAAGAAAATCGTATTGTTGCAAATAACTAGAGTGCTCAAAATAAAAATAAATGGATATTGTAACTTGAGCACTAAAGATGCTAATGATGCTTGCAAAAAGAAACAAAATGATAAGTGTGCAATGGAGGTATAAACAAACTTCACTCTTTTTTATATTTCACCAAGATCATATGAAATGCAAGGTGAAGAGCATACTCAGGGAGAGGAGAGTCTTTAGGTCCTTGCTTGTGTGCAAAAAGTGGATTTTACACTACTTTAACTAAATATGTTTAAGTAAAGCAAAGAAGCATGAGATATCTTGAATACTAGTGACACCAATGAGGCCCATTGAAAGCCCCAAGGATGGTTACCTAAGTATATTTCAAAGGATGGCCCCTTAACTTCCTAATCTTAGTCTAAGTGGGATAATTACTAAAGAAACAAGTAATTATTACTAATTAACTTAGTCCTAGTTCATTAGTGAGCAACATTGGGGATGCCAAATGGTTTCTAAAATAGGTCAAAATAAAATAAAAAATAGCATGGAAAATAAATTAATGCAGCACAATAGAGAGACTCACTGGCACGCTGTCATGTGGTTACAGTCCAAGAAGGTCGTGTTGTTGGGATAAAGAAATCCACGTGTGTGGGAATCTGTTAATGTGCATGGGTCACATGACTGTTGAACATATATCCGTGTTGTCAACACGGCTAGGATGCTAGGAGTTGAACGTCTGATAAATGGAAAAAATGGCCACTTAGGGATTGAATTCTTGGGATGAAAGGGATGGTCATATTCACCTGGAAAGCATAAAATACCAAAAATTAGCCACTTCACAAATAGCAACCTAATAAAAGAGAAATGAATTAAAACAAAGCGGATTTACCATAAATATTGTTGTGGAAAATATTGCACAAGAGTACTTTATTCCCAGTTGGTTAGGGGAAAGGCTTTGTAGGCTGCAGAAAGGCCCCAGTATTAGGTGCCCCTTTGTGGGTTTGGGTGAGTGGTCCAAGTGATTATGCAAATGGTTGTTAGTGGAAATAAAACAAAGCAAAGGAAACAAAAATAAAACTAAAGTAAAATACATGATGGGGTAAGAGATGCAAACTACAACAACCAATAGATGCTAAACCAATTCTTATAGTGCCCAATGGTCAAGAATATACAACACCTTGGAGATGTGAGCTCCAAATGGATGCAAACAAACCTCCTAAGGGAAGTCTCTTTAGTCCACGCTAGATGTAAAGTGGCTTGAAGAACAAATGAGGAGAACACTTGCCCCTTTGAGGAGGGAGGCAAGAGAGCTTGGTGATTGCTTGACAAGAGGGAAATGGTGAGCTATAAGGGAGCTCAAGAACAAATCCAACAGCAGAACCTTGCTCTAATAATTCTCTTCCAATTAGCATGCCCATGGATTTCTTTTATATGCCAAGAGGTGGCCAAGAAATAATAAGATCCCAATGTGAACCCAATGATGATGATCTAGATCTAGAGTACACAAGAGAGGCCATTAAGGAAACCAAGTGTGTGACGAGACAAAATTCAAATTATTTGAGTAAATGGATCCTTCAAGAACCTTCAATGCACCGTTTGTGGGTGATATCTCGCCATTTGTGTCAGTCATGTGGATCTCGAAGAAAAAATTGTGTTGTGTGTGGGCATTGTTCTGGATACACATGTTGTAGTGCATATAAACATACTATTAGCCGTGTGGTTGCGTCATTTGACTTTTGGGAGCATTTTTGGACTCAGATTGCTCTTTGGGTCTTGTGAAGATGTCTTCAATTGGATGCATGTTATATGTTGATGACCATTTACTGTGAAAATTGCAAAAAGTTCGCATGCGTGTGATATATATATATATATATATNGAAAAAATAGTCTGTCACTTCTCCAAATAATTCACTATTTATTAATAATGAATTTTCGAAATAGGATATTATATATTCTTATAATAAGAACTTCAAATGATAGGATGTTTCCTATCAATGAATCTATAGTATCTTTTGAAACACTATACGCAAGTTCATCTAAATGCATGTTTCTAATTTCTTACCAAGTAATATAGGTTGAGGGAAACTGCTAGAGAGCTTCCCCTCATTTTGAGGATGGTATCCAAGGTAATCAATATAAGGCACATATTCCTTCAATCTTTCTTTACACATTTGAGAAATCAAGATAAATTGTGTAGATGTTAAATTAGATGTAAAAATGAACTCTTAAAAATGGAAACAAAAATACAACCATAGACCAACAAGCATCAAGTATCTACCAACAACAAATCAAACAACAATTTGGGAGATAACTCTCAAGTATTGATATACTACAGTCTTTTCAAAAACCTCTCCTCACAACTCCAAATCTTTAAAGCATGTGTAAAGATACACCTCAAAGGGTATTAAGAAAAATAACATAATGGAACCCCCAACTAGCTGTCACATTCTCATTAAGAAGCACTCTCAAGGAACTCAAGTCACACAAACAAATAATATTGTATTTCCATCTAGACCTCCGCCGCTTGCATGCCCATGCAACTAATCATATTTATTAACTTAATTAATTGTTCATGGAGTCATGCATGTATTATTAATACTGCATATTTATAAATAAGCCATTTCCCTTGTCTTTATAAAACAACAAAACTTTTTCTTCAAGAAGAAGAACAATCACTCAAAATGTACCCCGTATTACACTAGTAATATCATGTGTCCACAAGTATAGTAAACCTTATTCTTTAACATGCTCTCGATTATACTTCTTAAAATGCATCATATGAAACATGCACACGCAATGATGCATCCAAGTAATAGTTATTTCATGTATCAAAATTTTTCCACCTGGTAGCCAAAATGTCACTAACATAAATCCACATGATATCAGTCAATGCCATCATAATTAACATAACATCATCATCTCATAATCAATACTTAACATCTATTAAGAAACAACATGAGTGTAATTTATCTAACACAAGTTTATTAGTATGCCATTATGCACCTACAAAATAATAATTTAAGTGCAATATTTAATCCTACATGTTTCATTCATGACGATAAATGCATTATATTACATAATTTATATAATACCAAAATACTTATTTTCAACACATCATATGAGTGGCTTCCAAAAACATGATGATTGGCATATAACATAACATGCATGGAAACATTATAGCTAATAATGGATAAGTACATAAGAAAATTATAAATGGGTTATTATCTACCTTAGGTGCATATGGTTGGGTGAGAAATTATCATAAACATCATGTTTCGTGGACTATATTCTTTGAAAGATAAATGTTCTTTTTATATTTATGAATTAAGAGTTAAATGTTATTTAGTAATATATCTATCATGAGCATTTGGTTTCCATGAAATTTATTGTTCCATGTTTGTATATTCCACTACCTTTCAATTTTGGACCATGGTGGTTTGGATACCAACTACCCATTCCATTTTTCAGAGTTTAGGGTGTAACTTGAAGGCTTTTTGTTAAATCTCCTATGAGCTTTCGTTAACTTCCTATCCTCTTAAATCATGAAAGCTGATCTTTCATTAGCTTCCTACCCTCTTAAATCATGAATGCTTCAACTGCTCACTTAAAGATGTATCAATCTTTCTAAGGGAACTTTGGTTCTCTTGCATTTCTAACATTCAATTCAATTAACTAACCAAAAAAATCTACGAATTACCACTAAGTTATTTCTATTTCATTTATTAATTTGTTATGAACCTAATTAAAATATAAATATTTTGCAACACTATACAACAAATTAAGAAAAAAACTCTAATTAGTTTATTGGCGTATTTTCATGTCATTTTTTTTGTTCTCTTATGATTTATAAAATTTTCCATGACCACATACCCTACTAAATCCTTATAAAAGAAACTACCTTAATTCCATGACGAACAACAAATGCACACATTGTTTTATCAAACTAACAATACACAGAAGATTAACATTGTGTGCATTGTGTGATCAAATTCCCACCAAATTCCACGTAGCGTGTGTGATCATAGACATGATAAAATTGGAATAATACACATAAATGTTCCAAAACTAATAAAACGTCTCAAACATGGAAAGCTACATTAATGAACTCCTGCACTGCGATTTTGTTTGGCAACTCTGCAGCATTTAATACAAACCGACACAAATAGACCATAATTAATATAAACTCCTCAATCGATAAAAATTTAATTAGGTTTTTCACATTTTTATGATCCAAATTATTTAATATAATTACTGTGTTTACATACCTGACATCTAGATTAGTGACCAAGTTTCGAAAGAGCTGAAACACACTCATACTCACAACGAGACCGGTGGCTGTAAAAAGAGGATATACTTGTTATCAGCCAAAATGACACTTCTCCGTCCGAGTGTTGACATTCGTTATGTCAGCACACAAAAGGACAATTAGGATTGAAGTGGCCAAAACACTACATATGTGCATGACCATTGATGCATGATCTGCATGCCAGCTTGATATATTTTTTTCCTGAGTCTAGGGTTGCACACGCAACTATGTGCATTGCAACTCGCATGTCACACACGACTATGTGCATTGCAACCCGCATGTATATTGAACACGCGAGTTTCCTTTGAGAAACAAGCGTGCCATACGCGCCTTGATTATATAAACACTCACGTGTTCCTTAGTTCAACTTTAAAAAAAATAAATCGTGATTAGATGAGATTAGTTTGGCCTTAATCCATAACTATCCCAACTATCTCAACCATCATAACCTTCGAAACCACTCTATTTCCCAATGTATAAATAGAGGCCTTGGGATGGGGCTAATCAATCAATTCTAGAAGAGCAAAGTTATGTTGGTGGTATACCTTCAGATCCTTGGAGCAACAGAACTCAAAGTCCTCGGTTGCAGAGGAGTCCTTGAGTCAAAAGCTGGGTTGTATTCTCACCTATTCACTGTTTGTTAATAAAGAGAAATCTTCTTCTAATCTTTGTATTGTGCTTTTCTCATGTATATTGGTTAATGAATGATGTTATTTATATTATCAATGTGTGTTTCATCTAACCTCTAATATATATATATGTACGAGATATTTCTTGAACAATTGGCTCTTTGCAGGTGAAGAGAAGCATCCCTAGAAGCTTTGGAGAAGACTGGAGCAAGAGAAGACCAAGCTTGGATCAACCGTCATAAACCAGGTAAGCCAAACTCTCTTCCTATTATTATTTCATTTTCGGTAAAATCTGATTGTTTGCAAGTCTATTAGTAAGTTGGAAAACCCATACCCTAGGTTACAAGGGTGTGTTGTCCTATACAACAAAACTGGCAACTCCATTGGGGAGTCCAGCCTACTGTGGGTTCATCCTGTAGGTTCCCTTTACCAGTCTTTGTTCTGATTCTGATTCTGAGTGTGGTCATTTTTATCTTGCTTTTGATTTACAGTGTAGTGTGCCCAGAAGTCTGTGCTAGTCTTTTTTCTTTGAAAATTTTTTAGCAGTACACGCGGGTTGCTTTGTGCACAATTGCGTATATGACCTTGTACATGCGGGTTGTTGTATAAGATAGTCGCGTGTAGTACGTGGTTTTCTTGCATACACAGTCACATGTGTCATGTAGCAGTCTAAAAGTTGGATAGGATTTGCTTGTGCCTGTCTATTTGGATTTTTAGTTGTTTGGAATTCTTATGTTTATGGCATGACTCTGTGAGTCGGAAGTCTGTGTGTCACACCTTTTGCTTGCATTTCAAGCCTTTGAGACTTTTGTTGGAATTTATTTCATCTTGTGAAGTGTAGGTGGTCCTCCTGCTTGGTTTGTAAGTTTGAGTTCTTGTGTCTAGGTCAGTGATCAGAGCCTTGGACGCTTTATACTCTGTACTGCGTTTTGTGATGTCAGTTTGTCACTTGTTCTTTTGTAAATCTAGTGGACTCTTTGGGTTCAATAGTTTCTCTGAGTGAGGTTTTTTCTGAGTCTTCTTCCTGATTGGTTGAAGTAGCTCATTTTAGGTCCTTTATGCCTCATTTCACTTTTTATATGCTTTGATTATTCGAACTTGCTCAAAACTTGCATTTAATTGCATTATGGTTTTTGAAGTTTTTTTTAAAAGAGAAGAAAAACATTTTATACTTTTGCATTTAGTTGCATTTAGTTGTTTCTTTTCAGTATTTTTCAAATAAAATTCAAAAATTATAAAAATAAGTCTTAGTTTTCTCGCATTTAGTTTTAAATTCATTAGCTTCTATTTGCAAAAAGAAAAGAAATTTGGTTTAAGTAGTCGCAATTTACTTTGAAATTTTCTTTATACGTCATTTTTCTTTTTCTTACCAAGTCTATAACACCACATTGTTTCACACCATTTACCTCTTACAAAAAACAACCTTCTAAAATGAACGATATAATTAAAAATTATTAGTAAGTTCTATTTTTTAGGCTCCTACACCAACTAGCTTAGGCTAGACTAGTGGATTAAAGAGTTTCAAATCTCCACAAGTGTTTGATTTCAAACGTAGTTGGCTAATCAATAGGTAAATCCTATTCTATGTTGATTGTATCTGGGAAGCTCCTCTCAAACAAGAGTTAAGCACGAGGCCGCATGGAGGCTTGGACTAAGGAGATAACCCTCTGATTCATTTTCAAAGCGTAGAACAAGGTTTTTGCGCATCTGGGGACTTCTGTCAATACCGCCCTTTAGGCCCCGTGTGGTGCAAGTGTTGACAGGGTTTCGGGCTTTTCTACCTTGCCCATGCATACGAATTAGGCTTAAGATTTCCCCCCAAGACTGTCAGTATAGTTGTGGTAGCCTTTAGTCTCTTTGACATCTAGGGTTCATACACAGGTACATCGGAAGGCTATTTATGGTTGAACTTGGACGGGCTTGGAAGGTAACCCCAGTAGAAGGTGTGGGAGGGAGGTTGGGTGATTCCTCTGCTTGTGCCTAAGAACATCTACAGGGATGCCAAGTAACTGTCTCTCAGCTTTCTTCTGGAAAGCATATCTTATACCTTTTGTGTTTGTTTTGGATTTAGAAAATTTTGTAGTGATTGTTGTGTGGTTTGTTTGTGTTTAGTCTGCCTTAGGGTGTGTGAAAAGTCAATTTTTTAACCGTGGAGGACCAACCTCTCAGAAGATCAAGAAGGTTGCAAAACCTTCCTCCAGCTACTACAGTGGAGCCTCCACCGCCCCCTCAAAGGCGCAGATTAGATAGATACGGTTCTTTTGCACCGGTAGGAATCAGTGAAGTTCCAAGTGAACCAGAACTTAGGACAAACTAGGTTGATACAACCGCAGTAGAGATAGAAGACTTGTAGGCTGACAAGTTTGTAAGAAAATTCAATTCACCTCTTACTAACTTAAACGATCCTGTGATCGTCCAGGTTCTTCCATTTGATTCACCTGTGATTAGTGTTCCCGTGAGAAAACTTATGGCTAGCTCAGGAGAGGGTCCATCTACCCCCATGTCATCCATTCCAGCTGAAGGAGTGCCACCCCCCAGTTGGTACTCCTAGAACAAATATACCTGCTACTCCTTTAACTCCATCTAGTCAGGTGGTTCAACCACCGACTTCCACAAATGTAGGAGGATCTTTTGGTGGGATGGTTACTAGGATCCCGAGTGCACCTTTTGCTTCACCCTCTTTTGCACACACTACTCAGAGTGGTCCCGTTGAATCCTCTTCATGTTTCCAGGGTTTCTCGTGGAATGGGGGGAACATTCCCCCATCCACTCCTTATGTAGGCCCTACAGCTGCATATGTGGGGATGAAGTTTGGAAATACTAACTCCTACGGTCAAGGTTTCCAAATGCCGATTTTAGCTCCATTCACGATCTCTCCTTTCTTTATTTTTAGCAAAGGGATACCTGCTCCTGTTTTCTAGACTCTAGTCTCAACTGGAGTGGCTTAAACCACATACACTACACCGCACACAAATAATCTACTGGCTTATGGGTGGAATCCATTTCAAAGTAGTCCAACTACTTCGCAATCGGTAGTTGGGGGAAACCCTGCCTTTACATTTGGGAACCAGGGGGCAAGTGCTTATACTTCCCAAGATCATACTTTTCAGGATCCGGTTAGACCCAAACTTCATTTCCTGGCAACTTTAAACTTGCCAGATTTGTCCAAGTTAATGAATGACCTGGTGAAACATGATGCCACTTGGCCACCTGTCCCTACTAAGTGACCCTCGGACATTCAAAAATTCGAGGGAAAAGTTGGTGAAGGCCCAGGGACTCATATCACCACCTTTCACATGTGGTGCTCTTCCAACTCGTTGAACGATGACACCATTCGGCTGATATTGTTCCAAAGAATTCTAACTAGTGTTGCAGCAAAGTGGTATATTGAATTTCCCTCTGTTGTGTTTAACAGTTTTTGGGACTTAGCCAATGTGTTCCTTAACCACTTCCAAATTCCTTTCCAGTATGATATCGGTACATATTTATTGTCCACCTTTTGGCAGGACAAAGCCACTCACATTTAAGATCATATCCAAGAGTGGCGAAGGCGGAAGAGGCTCCTTTGAAGGCCACTATCCCTTCCGAGTTTCTGTTAGAATGGTTCCCTTAAGTCCTTATTGCTATGTATATATAAGGATGTATCCACCTCAGGAGTAACTAATGAGGAAGAGGCTATCCTCAGGGCCCAGTAGTTAGATTTGATATATTCTTAGCCTGGGATACTATATGAAATCATACCTGATGCACCGCGACCAACACATAGTGTCGAGAAACCTAATCCTGGACCCCATGCCGATGGCGTGGTTGGTTCAATTAAATCTCCCACTGTAGAGTCTTTGGAAAAACAACTCCATGAGTTATCTATTAAACAATCTACAGTGGAGGAAGAAAAGGTTGCCCCCTCACCCCAAAATGCAAATTTTTTTGCTCAATCCTCCCAAAAGGGCAATTAGCAGCCTAGTGGGAAAAAGAAAAAGGGGAAGAAACGTGAGGGAAACCAAAACAAGCCTAAACCCACAAAGAAGCTGATGTGGGGAAAATGAGTCTTTGGCAAAACAACTCCATGAGTTATCTGTTAAACAGTCTACAGCGGAGGAAACAAAGGCTGCCCCCTCACCCCAAAATGCAATTTTGTTTGCTCAATCCTCCCAAAAGGGCAATCAATAGCCCAGTGGGAAAAAATAAAAAGGGGAAGAAAAGTGAGGGAAACCAAAACAAGCCTAAACCCATAAATAAGTTGATGGGGGGGGGGAAGAGAAGAAGAAGGTGAAATTTTCCTATAAGTTGTGTCAGGAAGATCACCTGACCCATCAATGCCCTCTTATAGATCAAGCTCAGAAACTACTAAAAAATCAACAACCAGTTGTCCTAAAGGATCCATTTCCCCAAGGACAAAATGCAGCTTCGGTTTCTAATGTAGCTGGGGGCACTACTAATGCCCCTAACCAAAATTATATCAGCATGGTTCGATCTAAGACATTACTCTAGACTAGACTCTAATAACTATGAGACGGAGGCTTTGGAGAAGGGTAAGTCTATAGGTGAAACTTCTAAACCTCTCACAATCGAGAAACTTGCCGAACCTATGCCTAAGATACCGAAAGGTGTCTTTAAGAAATCATTGCATAATCCCAACGCGAGGGTTGCAGCCAATTACTCTGCAGTTGAATATTTATCCCAAACCCCATGTGCAATGTCATCTTTGGAGGTGCAACAGAGTTGTCCCTCTTAGTGAGATGCACTCTTAGCAGCCTTAGGTAGTATGGATTCGTCGAGCCTTATGGCAAAATTTAATTTGTCTGCTGTCAATATTCGCCTGTCGTATCATGTGGCTTTGTCAATAAATGTCATCCATGGTGGAAAGACCATTGGAAGGACAGTTTTTACTAAGGTGCTTCCACATGTGTCATTCCTTTGTCTTGTTTGAAGGCTCTTGGATCTACAGATCTAGTTCCATCGAACACCTTACTTACTGCTTTCGATGGAAGGTCATTTCGTCCACATGGTATCCTACTAGATTTCGATATCAAGTTGGAAGGGAAGGAAATGTCTGTTGAAGTAGAGGTGTTTGATGCCCCATTGGATTATAACTTGCTTCTAGGGAGAATTTGGACTTATGCTATGTGTGCAATCGCCTCGACCGTTCTTTGAGTGGTACTGTTTCCACACGAAGGGAAGTTGGTTACTATTGACCAACTCAGTTTCACTCAGAAGGGCCGTATGGAAACTAATGAGTCCACCGTACCATTGATTGATCAGGTTAGCTCATCTAATGAGAGCTTAGGGGTTGGTATGTACTCATCGTTAATGGGCACCTTTGATATCCTATCCCCGATACATTACTTAGGTTGTACTAGTGCAATCGCAACGGTTATCGATCAAACGGATTCTTGGGTCCTTCCTTCCTGCTAAGAACCTGAAGTGCCCTTATCGGTAGTGGAAGTAGATTATAAAGCTATCGTTAACACCATTTTTTATATTTTTTTGGTTCCTCCTACAGTATCAGAGGAGTCGAAAAAACCTATATGCCTACTTGGGTAGAGAACTCTTTGTATATTGATGACTGCTTAGACATGGTTTTGCCTTCAAACGAAGCCATTTTGGAAGCTATGAGTGGGCGAGATAAGATCTGCAAAGATATTCACCATAGATCCTAATTTCTTCCAGAATTAAGAAGGATTGAAAATCAAGAGTTCCATGTGAGACTGGTAGGTGATGTTTATATACCAATCAACCCCTTACCAAGGGAAGGAATCTTTGCTGAGGGGAATATGGAAAACATTTATGTTACTATCCCTATCAACATCTCTGTAAATCCCAACAGCATGGAAAATGTATACACTGGTGCAAGCTGCTCTCCGGAGGTGATTGCTATCTATACTTCCTTATTCAAGGAGTTTCGCGACGTGTTTCTTGGTCATATGTGGAGATGCCAAGCATAGATCCATCGATAGTCGAACATGAAATCTGAACCTACCCTGATACCAAACCAGTTCGAAAAAAACTTAGACCTGTCAACCCGCGTAAAGAGGTAGTCGTTAAGGTTGAAGTGAAAAAGCTGTTAAAAGCTGGTTTTATTTACCTGATCGCTTTAACGAAGTGGGTATCCAATCCCGTTCTTGTCGATAAAAAGCAAATGACAATACGTGTATGCACTGACTTTCGCAACTTAAATAAAGCTTGTACTAAGGATAACTACCCCATACCATTCATAGATCAAATCATTGATGCTTGTGCGGGAAGTGAGGCTTTTTCATTTATGGATGGTTTTTCTGGGTACAATCAGATTCAAATCAAGCTGGAAGACCAACATAAAACGGCTTTCATTTGTCCTTGGGGTACATTTACGTATAAGAAAATTCATTTTGGATTGAAAAATGCAAGGGCTACTTTTCAGCGTGCAATGAATTTTTCCTTCCGTGACATCAAGACTATTGTCGAACCCTACCTAGATGATCTGCTTGCACATTCTCGTAATAGGATCGATCATACAGATCACTTACGCTTAATTTTTGAACGATGCAGGAATTACAAAAGACGCATGAATCCTCACAAGTGTGTTTTCTGTGTCGAGTTAGGTAGGCTACTCGGGTTCATAGTTTCTAACAAAGGTATTCGGGTGGATCCTTTGAAAGTTGAGGCCATTGTAAACCTGCCTCCTCCTCATTCTATCAGGGAACTTCAGAGCCTGCAAGGGAATTCTAAATTTCTTCGACGTTTTATCGTGTATTATGCCAAGATCACCAAAGGTTTCATCCGCCTATTGAAGTAGGACACCCCATTTGTATGGGATGAAACCGCACAACTTGCTTTCGAGGCATTAAAGAAAGCTTTGTTGTCGAATCCTTTATTGTGTCCACCAGATTACTCTCATGATTTTATATTGTATATGGCCACATCCGAGTCAACCATTGGGGTAGTGGTGGTCGAGGAAGATGATGAGCTCCAAGAGCATGTCGTCTATTACCTTAGTCGTGCTTTAGCTGGCCCTAAACTTCGGTACTCCCACGTTGAAAAGTTGGCTTTAGTAGAAATGTATGTTGTGTATAGATTACGTCACTACATCTTACTGAGGACTACAACAGTTGTGGTAGATGTCAATCCTTTCCAGTATGTCTTGTCCCGACGCATAGTTGGAGGCAAATTCAACAAATGGATAGTCATTCTCCAGGAGTTTGACTTGGATTTTCAATTCTCCAAATCAAAAAAATCATTGGTTTTTTTAGAGCTTATTGCAGAATTTCCAGTAGAAGAAGATGTAGCAATTGAAGAAGACTCATTCCTAGATGAGGACATTTTTCTGATTTCCACCTCTTATCCTTGGTACGAATATATACTTGTCTATCTCCAGAATTTGAAGTGTCCTGTAACCTTTTCACAGGGAGAACGACGCAAACTACGCATACATGTGAAAATCTACCTTATCATTGGGGATACTTTATACCGTAGAGGGGTAGACTCTGTTTTACATTGGTGCCTCACCCACGAAGAGGTTGAGAGTGTCCTAAATGACCATAGCGGAGCATGTGGGGGTCATTTATCTAGGTTAGCAATGACCCAGAAAATTTTGCGTACTGGTTATTTCTAGCCCACTATCTTTAAAGATTGTGTGGAGGCCGTGAAGCGCTATCCTCCTTGTCAGCTTTACACCAGAAAGATGCGGTCACATCCTGGTCCACTATTTCTTGTCATCGCAGTGGGCCCCTTCACCAAGTGGGGGATAGATTACATGACGTGCATCCCAGTCTGAGTTGGGGGCCACAAATACATCATTGCCACTATGGATTACTTTACGAAGTCGGCAGAGGCAATTACCACCTTCAGGACTGATGGGGAAAGTGCATATTTTTTTCGTTTTCAACTAGATTATCGCACATTTCAATATTCCAAAAGAGTTTGTCACTGACCATGGAATTCATTTCCGAAACATCATGATGACCAAATTGGCTACTATGCTAGGGTTTAAACAAGAGCACTTGTCTTCTTTCTACCCACAAGTGAATGGTCAAGTCGAGGCAGTCAATAAGACGTTGAAGACTATTCTCAAGCACACTATTAATGCATTCTTGTCAAATTGGCACATCATGTTGTATCCTGCACTTTGGGCTTATCGAACCAATGTTAAAACTGCCACGGGGTTCTCACCTTTCCAACTCGTTCATGGGGCGGAAGCAGTAACTATGGTTGAATGTGAAATCCCATCATTAAAAATTGCCATTCATGTGTTACCTGAAACGAATGAACTGGAAGAACATCTGCTACATTTAGAACATCTAGATGAACAATGTAGAGATGCCGCTGACAGCAATCGAGACTCATAAAAATAGGGTTAAAAATCAATATGATAAATTGGTCAAAACTAGGATTTTTTCTGAAGGGGAGCTTGTCTTGCTCTAGGATCGGGACAAAGAACCCCTAGGGGCAGGGAAATTTGGGTCTATGCAGTTAGGATCCCATGTCGTGTCGAAATTTTTTAAGAAAGGGGCATATGAATTAACTGATTTCGAAGGGAATAAGCTGTCGGAGCCTAGAAATGGGCTCTACCTGAAAAAGTAGTATGCTTAGGCTTAGCACTTTTTCTTGTATTTTTATTGTATGTAAATTTATGTACAATAGTTAGCTGGTTTGTGTTATTATATCATCTATTGGTTGTTACAGCTGTCTTCCGAGTGGTTCGTAGGTTTTGCAGATGGCGCTAGTTGTCACACTTGCAACCTGGCTTCAGCCGCATGGGTTATTTACTCACCCTCAGGACAGCTAGTTGCCTCTGGAGGCACTTGCCTAGGTCCTGCTACCAATAATGTGGCTGAATATAACGTCGTCATTGAGATTTTATGGGATTCCTTGTCACGTGGCATCACTCAGTTGGAAGTCAGACTTGACTCTCAACTAGTGGTTTCCCAGCTCAATCGATCTTATCAGGTGTGAAACTCTATCTTGTTACGTCATTTTTTGCAAGTCGGATTATTGGAAAGAAATTTTGATTCTATTTCATTTAATCATATTCCAATAAATCAAAATTCATTAACTGATGCATATGCGAACTATATCTTAGATTGGCACTTAACACACATTTTATAAAAATACATAATAGACACATTGTGAATACATGTAAATAAACTGATAATATATATGTGTGTGTGTGTGTGTGTGTGTGTGAATATCTGTCCATAATATAGGTCGAGTTTTTTATCCTCAGATCCAGTCATAAATGTATAAATATACAAAATTTGGATAGCAATCCATAAAATGCCTCTAGATCTATTCTTGACCACCCAGGTCATCCTAATCACCCTGTTCACCCTGATCACTGGCCTCCTCAGCTTCCTCAGCTGCAGTAGCCTCCGCGACCTCTATGTAGACAAGTACAGCCCTGGCTACCCTTTGCATAAGGCGTATCCAGGTAGGTGGAATTTCGACAAAAAGTTCCTGCATGATAGCAGGGATCTGCTCAATACGTATGGTTGGGACTCTTTAGGTAATCCTGGACAGCTTCCCCTCGAGTACCCTGGTCAAACCCTGATATTCCCTTTCCACTGGTCATACATACATCCTGGGATGCCAATCAGGGCAAACAGACCCAATATCTGCATTTTAAATAGTAACTGTATTAAACACTCTTTTACATATGCATATATCTTTATGATACAAATTCATAAAAATTTAAAAACTTAAAAAACCAAAATACCTGGCGCTCCCCATACTCCTCCAGGAGGGAGGACGATATCATTGTCACCTCGAAAGTCTAAACCAGTGTATGCAAAATGCTCTAGTGTTGGCAACTGTTGCCCCCACCACAAGTAGAAATCATCATCATACACGCTCTGAACTGACCCACCGCCGCCCTGGTGAAGGAAAATCTCTCCCCACCTAGTCAGTCTAGGATGACGAGGAGAGAATGCTGGAAGTGGTACCGCAAGGCTGAATGCTGGCACTCTCTCAAAAAATAAGGCCACCAATACACTGGAATATCCAAAATTCTTCTGTCAGCCTCTCTTGCAGTCAAAGAGTTGTTTTTTCATTATTGGGATTATTCCTAAGCACCAATCAAACACAGTTCCTTGTAGGCACTCTACAGCAATTCTCATTTGGTTCCGAGTAGCAATATGAATGGATGATGATCCTGCGACCCTCACTATAGTACTTACCAACACCTACAATGCGAAGTTACTAATATGAGAAATAGGGATGCATGATCCCTTTTTTTGACTCCCAAGAGTGCAGTAAGTGTTTATGTAATCTTGAACACTCATGGGGTCACCGCCCCTACCAGTACCTTCGAGGTTGACAGGTGTTCCCCATCGAGACAAACATGTAATGAAGTATATGTATTCCAGTGCCACCTCCAAAATTTCACCTTGAAGGTCAAAGGCCCCAAGGTCATGATCCCAGTAGCCAATCAAAAACTCAAGCAAACAAACACTAGCCCGCATAGGTGAAGCACAAAAGAACTTCAATATCCCACTTTGCCACAACGCTTGCATAGTGGGGGCACTACAGAGAGTGGCTTGGTCCATATAATCATGTTCCCACTCCCTCCTCTCCAACACCATAGTTAAACCTGCCCATTAAACCATTATCAAACATTAAAATTTATCAAAATAATTTGATTTTGGCCAAACATTTTTTTTCCTATGTCGCCCAGTGCACGCAACTGTCTTTTAGACAGGTCGCGTATGACACACGAGTTGCCTTCGGGAAGGTCACATGTAAAACGTGTGTACGCAACTGTGTGAGTCGCCTACCCACGTGTACCGTGTGGCCTCCTTAGGGAAGGCTTAAACTTCAAAATTTTGCATAAAATTTAAAATTGAAGCGGTTGAAATGGAAGAGGAAGGAAAGCTAGCTTACCTGGCACTTGCAGAATCGAAAATCGTCCACTGGTTTGTCCACACCGAGCGATTGAAGTCAGAGGTAAAAATTGTCTATATTGGGTAAAAACATGAAATGGTATTTTTTATTTCTATTTTTGGACTATATATAGAAAAAATTTCAAATTTTGGGTTTTTAGCCTATAGTTTCAAAAATTGTGTTATAAATTGAACTAATGCCATGTCATTTTTTTTCTTAATGCGACTGGTCCAAGGTCATTTAAAGTCATTATTCACTCATATAGGGTAGTACTTTGGTCATTTATATGCATTTTTGTATCTATACCTAATATGTTTTAACCCTAGGATCTCTACTTTGGCCACAAACTATGGTGTTTAACCATTTTTTACCTTGTCTATACCATTGTTCTTCCGTGGATAGGACTTTCCTTCCATGAGAACCCTATTTTAGAACACATTTTTGTCTTTTGGTACTCATGTTGCATTTTCCATAGGTTCAGTGGAGCCTTCTTAGATATTTTTCACGCCAAATTGAGCCTCATTTTGGTCTCTTTTCACAAGCTATCCCCTTTATAAGGCTCTTTGCCCTTATGCAGCTTCTTTAGGCCCAGGTCTAACTCCTCAAAATAGACTTCACTGCCGAGTAAACTTGCCCATCTGGGCTTGTTAAGAATATGTGAATGGAAATCCACATTGGTGGTAGGTTATCACTTTTTCAAACCATATGGAATAATACAAAAAAGGAACACTCTCTTTTCTATGGAATTGAGAAGATTATTCTCATGTATAGGTTTATCATTTTTCCAAACCCGAGGGACTAAATTTACGGAAAATGAGCGCCCGGTATGAGCTTAGTTTTCTATTTTTCATGCTCTAGACCTAAACATGAAAAAGATTATGAGTGTACTTTATTCATTTGTCATTCTCATTAAACACTAAATAACAAAGCATCGAGTTTATTGTTGTAAGCCCCATTTGTTGTACTCAAATGGATATTCTGAGTGATATTTCCTTCCTTCACACTCGTAAATCTCAGGCTATAAGCTGCTTTTGGAGGGGCATTGGGTAGGTGGCAATTTAACCTTTTTTGGACCTCCCTGACTAAGTACAAAAAAGGTATGCCTTACTTCTTCGGAAGCTAAGAGAGTTCTTCTATGGTATGTTTTATACTTTTCCGGCCTCAGGAGACTAAATTGGACGAAAAAGCATTCCCCTGGAGTCTTCTTCGTAGTTTTTAGACTCTCTAAACATGAAAACACCAACGAGCATGTACTAGTTCGGGCTCGTAAAATCCACGAATCAGTGGCATTATCAAGCATTATTCTCTCCCCTCTTCAAGCTTGTCAAAAATGAAGAGATACTCGATTTGACTTTCCTGGACTTGTTAAAATTTAACAAGAAAGATAAGGAAGAAGTTTTCTCTTTGGGTTATAAATAGTGGAAGCATGTCATCCTTGAACATAGCACTTTCTGAACTTTCTGATACTCATGTTTCAATTTATCCTTCCAACTTAGCTATCACTTCGAGTCTTTACTCCTCCACTTGTCCTTTATACATGGGGAATCTACACATGTCTCCTACATGTCAAATAAGTCTAGTTGTTCTATCTATAAGTTAAAACACTACAACAAAAACCTGTGATTAGTGTCCCTTTTAGCTTCCTTTTTAGCGTCCACTATCCCTTTTAGTGTATTTTCATCATTTTTTGGACAAAGTGGACACTTTTCCACAGGATGGCACTTTTAATGGCGTTATTTGCGTCCCTTTTTAAAAGTTGATGCTATTTTGGACGCTAATTAGCATCCCAATTAGAGTCCTTATTAGCATCCCAATTAGCGTCCCAAACAACATCCCAATTAGCATCCCAATTAGCATCCCTTTTAAAAAGTTGGCGCTATTTTGGATGCTAATTAGCATCCCAATTAACGTCCCAATTATCATCCCAATTAGCATCCCCATTAGAATCCCAATTAGCGTTCCAATTAGAATCCCAATTAGCATCCCAATTAGCGTCCCTTTTTAAAAGTTGGCATTATTTTGGATGCTAATTAGCATCCCAATTAACGTCCCAATTAGCATCCCAATTAGCATCCCAATTAGCATCCCAAATATCATCCATTTTTAAAAGTTGGCGTTATTTTGGACGATAATTAGCATCCCAAATAGCATCCCAATTAACGTCCCAATTAGCGTCCACAAAATCATCCCATATAACGCCAATAATATCCTCCAAAAAAATGTCCTGAATAGCATAGCACCATATATGAATCCAGGGTTAGTGACATGAATTGCGCCATGAATTTTGACAAGAAAAACATTCAACGTAGAGCCAGGAAATGCTACACCTGGAGTTGATTTGCTAAATGCTACATACAACTATTGAGTTGATTTGCAAAACGCTAGTACCGCTGCTGAGTTCGATTCCCTTAAAATATAAGGTTTGACTATAACTGTCAACTAATATTCTACCTGAAATTTGAGGATTTATGCCCCACTATTTCCATAAATCTAGAGAGGATTTCTTGGAATCCTGTATCTTTCAAGTGTTCAATCTATGACCCAAATATGCTTTAACATCCTATACTTTCAATATTTGTCCCTCCTGTGTCCCTCCTTTGAATACCACCTGTTAAATGACTGCATGGAAATGCTCGATTTGATGCCCTTGAATATGGGGTTGATCTTTATTGTTGATCTTCAAAATATGGGATTTGAATGCTGATAATGTGGACATGCTACTTTACTGGCTGGAGGATTCGACACCATATAGTCCCAATGATATTTCCTTCTACAAACATCTGTCAATCCCCATTGCTAATATTACTCTTGATTACTAGATATTTTGTAATATACTTTGTCACCTGTTCACAGTATTACATTTCTCAATATGCCACGAATTTTAAGAGCCACTGCTACGACAAAGGAATTTGCCTTGTTCAGATCATTACTAAGAGCTGGTAGAGAATTCAACGTTCCAACACATAGGTATTGATGGGCTAAATATGCAAGTGGAAAAATATCAAATGTATTTTTGATAACCATTCAACAAGGAATCGATGCCAATAGGATGGTTTCATATGTGAGAAGTAGAACTCTTGCATATTCCATAACTATTAGCAAATTCCATTTCAAATCTCCTCCTTCAAGTGTAGGATGCAATAAATTCAACTCTATATTTTCACCTTCATGTCTTCTTTCGCCTCCAATGACCATAAGGTCATTTTTACAGGTATGAAATACAAGACCCAAACCCTGTATTGAGCTTGCCATTATAGGAAATTTTCCCAATATATTCCAAATATGGTATCCTTTTTATATTTCTTGACTTCATTTTTCTAGTGCTTGATTGCATAAAACTTGATTATTAATCATTACAACCAAGTATGTTGTTGGTCACTGATTTTGTCAAGAAATTATACTATGCTGCATGTAGAATGCACTTTACTTCTAAAGGGAACCATTTGAGACAACCATAACTTGACAAGAAACTTTTTAAATATCATTGTGGATATATATTTTTTCATATTCTAGTTTAGTGTAGAGATCTTCATCAAAATATGGTCATTTCCACAAATCTCATGATGACAAAGTGTATGCACAGAGATAGAACACGTGTAGATGTTGAAGTGTGTGGGGGGGTGTTGGGACATGATTGTAGGTACAGGAATGTGCATATTAACCTCGAATGTGTGCACATAGGGTCTAAAATTGTGACATCCTGTGACATGGAGTCACACGTAAACAACAAGTATGGACTTGGGCACAAAATTGGCAGTGGTTCTTTTGATGAGATATACTTAGGCTTTGCTCCATTTTTTAGTTTGTTCACTCAATGAGTAATTTTTTTGTTGATTCCATAAAATATTAATCCATCAAGTCCCACATACTTTGTATTCACCTAAGTTTGTCTGAGAAGCATTACATGTTGTTTGTGATCGACATGTTTTCTCTTTATCCATGACTCATGAGTGTCACCATATGGAAATTTTGTATCTTAGAACACCAATGGTTCTTAGTTCTTTATTAATTTTGCAGCAACACCTCATCTTGATGGGTATATACTTGATTCCATATCTATGTTTTTTTGTATTCACCTAAGTTTGTCTGAGAAGCTTTACATGTTGGTTGTGATTGACATATTTTCTCTTTATCCATGACTCATGAGTGTCACCATATGGAAATTTCGTATTTTAGAAATACAAGATTCCTTTGCCTTGAAATAATGGGTTACTTTCTTTGGGTGCCAGACACCAGTGTATTTTTACCATTTGACATTTTAAATTCTGATAAATATTTGTAGGTAGTTCTCTTCAGTCCAATTCAGTTGGTCTATATGCTACTAAGGGGGTGAGGCTAACATTTGTATGACTAATTTGGATATGTTGCCTCTCCCCATCTCTATTTTTTGTTTTACTCTCATATAATTAATGTCCCTTTTCTTATTATCTGCAGCAAGCATGTCTTATTTGGAAGAGTTGTTGAGGGAAAAGATGTACCGAAGAAAATTGAGCGATTATCAACTGTAGATAAAGGAAGACCTATTGTTCCAGTTAATATTTCTAGTTGTGGTGAAATATTTCCAGGCAGAGATAAGAGTATAGTTGTAGTTGATGAAGGTACATTTATCTTTTAATTTGTAAGCATCATGATATGCCATTGTTGAATTTTTAACTGACCATAAATGTTATATTGTTGTATATATATTTTGGTGGTGTATAATTGTACGTTGTGCACTTTGTTGTCTTGTTAATCTAATAAATGGAATTTTCTCTCCACGGAGTCCCAGCAGGAGCCCTCATAAGAGTTTGAGCAAAATCCCTATAAGAAGCTTGAGAAGAATCCCAAGAAGGAGCTTGAGCAGGAGCCAGAGTGAGAGTCCTAGGAGAATCTCAAGCAAGATCCTGAGTAGAAGTCCCAGAAGGGTATTGAGTAGAAGTCCTCAAATTATTTTGAGCAAGAGGCCAAGTGTGTGATTGCTCACAGGGTTGTAAACAGGAGCCCAAGTCGCAGGGCTTTAAGTAGGATCCCAAGTGTGATTGCTTCCGTGCCTTTAAGCAGGAGTCCACGAAGGAGTTTGAGTATGAATTCATGACAAAACCAAGCTCAATGTCCTTTGAAAAGTCAAAGAAGGCCTCCAAGAAGAAGGTTTTCAAGAGGATCAAGTCATAGTCCTGTTGTTGATAAGAGTACACTTCCCCATCCTAATCAAAGTCTGACTGCTGCAAAAATTCCTATCCTAGAGGGCACACCTAAACATGTGAGAAGAGGTCGTGGATTCAACCAGCGTTACTCTTATGCTCGACGTTATCGTACACCATCTCCAGATCGCTCTTCCCCAAGGTCTCATTGCCTTTGTGAAAGGAATATTCCTGAAAGGGACAAGTTTGTATGCATTCATAAAGTCTCATTAAATTTCCAAAGTTGGAAGGAAGTTCTAACAGAATAATTTTATTTTGATGTGGTAGATATTCAAGTTTTAGGAGTTATTCTGAGCACTCGCCACCAAGACATTACAGAAACGCGCCAAGAGGAAAGACTCCTCCAATGTCATATAGCATTATATTTGTTGCAGTGCTTGAAGAAATATGTTTTGAATATTCTTTTAGCAAACTATTTTATAAACACTATTGGCTATTTTGTATCTTTGAAACACTATCCAAATCATCATAGTTAAGTGTTTCCACATCAGCCATATAATCAAGGTTAACTTATCAGCAACATCACAAGATGTCCAAGAGTTGGTGATATGGTTCCTTCCAACAATTAGTTTTCTCTAACATCTAAAACCTTAGTTAAACTACCTACTTTTTAAGGATTCGTTGAGGTATAAAAGCCTCCAAGGAATGGTTCTAGTGAGATTATTGCGGTTTCAAATTGAGATTTCCTAGTTTCATCATCTCTCCTATTTCAGAAGGAAGGAAACAACTGAGATTGTTGTCTGAAAGAAGAAAATTAGGAAATTTCTTCAATATGTACCTGGGAAGAAGGCATACTCGCACGTCTCCCATGTAAGGAGGTACATTTCCACAAATTTTGTTGTTATAAATCTCAAGGCAATACGATGCAGAGAGCTTATAAAAATTTATTGGTATACAGCTTGTGAAGGGGTTGTTATGCAACACATTGTAGTGAGATACAGTCATGTATAAGGCCAGTGATCAAAGATGACAAGATGGGTCAACAACATATTGTTCCATAGGATATAAGGAATCCATTTACTCAATATATTGAATATTATTCACTATACTCCAAGATGATAAGGGTTTCAAATCTAGAAGGAAATGAATGTGACAAACTTCGAAGCTGAGCACAACTTTTAATCCATGAATCAAATCACAATAGAGTACAATTTGTAATGGAAAAACTCTATATCATACAACATTGAAATGCGTTGTTTAAGCTAATTACAACTCCATTCTATAATCAATGGGAACCCTTTGTATTGTCATTGTGTTTCCATTGATTTCTTCCAATCGTAATAGATTTTAATTTGTAACGAAGAAACTCCATATCATACTAACAAATTCTTAATGGTTCAGTAGAGCGCCTTGGTTCAAGGATTTCTAGAACAACTTATGTCAGACTCGTTAGCAATGTTTCTGTTGTGCAATGTGTTCAAATTAGAGGGAGTGCTCCTATGCCTATGAAGCAAGATGGTCTCGGACAAGCAAGTTTATCCTTTCAAGCAGGGTCAATTCCATCGATACCATTGAAACCCATGCAAGATAACATAAGATCCAGCTTCTCCACATAACTAGGTGATATTACATGTGTCCCAACATTAACCTCCGAAAGGATTCTAGGTTCAATGGCTTGTTTCCTAGGTTTATCACTTAATGTACTTTAGATGCACATGTTGTGTTTGAGTTGTTTGTGTCACTATTAGTAGGTTGTTTTTTTCCAACCCACATGACATGATCTCCATTTTCAAAGTACATGATTAACTAGGTAAATGAGTCTATTGAGATGTTTTAATTTTAAATTAAACTCAATACTATACATCACCAATCCCCTCCAAATTTGGATGAATTATGTGCAAGGTTCTTTAGTAAATAATACCTTCCCTACTCACTTTCTTATACATTTGTTGGACAATAAATAAAGAATCCCCCAACATTATAGTTTTGTTGATCAAAAGGTCATGCAATAAAATTGGTCCAAACATGTATAGTTTTGCATGGTTGTTTGATGCAATTCCAAGCCCCTAAGGGAATCTAACTATTGTATTTCTAACGAGGCTAATGATATTCCCTCCCACTCTTGCTACCTTTGCGATACCTTTAAAAGAACCATAAAAATAATAATTTGAAGCGATCATGTGAGTCTAGGTGAGATTTCATTTCTAATTATGAGAGATCCAATTGCCAAGAATAATTAAGCTTTGGTTTCAAATACAATTGTTACAATTAAATAATTCTTAAAGAAGAAGTCTTAAACACATAAATGGTTTTTCAGTGCTCATATTTTCAAAAAAAAAATCTTTGAATTATAGATATGTTTGTTAAATATATTCAACAACCAAAACTTTAATTACCTAAATTTTTCTCACATGAACTCTCATTCCAATTGCAATATACAGATTTAGGGTTAATGCAATTTCCACATAAATATTTAGACAAAGTGTCTTATCCTAAATTATTTTCTCACAGTAGAGAATCTCATTTAATGTCATACTCCATTTTATTTAAAGTTTGTTGGGGAAAGCAAGCTATAGAATTTATTCTCCCCTTTAAAACATTTAAAATAATCTAATTAGATTATGAAAGCATAAAACCAATGGTCATATGCTTTGGTTTATGTTTGTGTAATATTGGTGGCTCTCTTTACAGTGAAAAAGGTGTGACATGGCCCTAAATATTCGAAAGGATGCTAAATTTGGTGGCAAACTTGAAATATCTGAGGGAATTTTAAACTAGCAAAATTTTGAGAGGGAACCCAATTTCCCCATTTTTCCTTTTCGATTTTCCATGATCATTTGATATTGTTAACCTCCATTGTTATTTTTGATTCTCCATTGTGATCAAATCAAAGGTCCATTGGATCTAATCACCAGATCTATTCACAGGAGTGGCAGATGCCGTAAATTAGGGCAAAGTGGAGGAGATATGTTCATAGGAGAGGTCGAGGCCACACATAGGGAAAGGTGGAGGAGATCTGTTCAATGTTCACAGGAGAGGACGAGGCCACACATAGGGAAAACTGGAGGAGATGTGTTCACAGGAGGGGTCGAGGCCGACAAAGTGTACGAAATATAATGAAATTTCATCTCTTTGGATGCTTTCATTGCTCAACGTGGTAGTTGAATCTAGTTCCTGATATTTCTATGACTCCTTACTTACCATAAGTCGCTTTGGAAAAACCCCAGGGCAAGTTAAAACCTCCAACCGATCGGTCGAACCCGACCATCCTTACTGAGACGCCAACCAGAGAATGATTGACTTGCTTGATCTGATAGTAAGTCAACCAACCAAGGAGATGTCTTTCCTTGTGATCTGGATGATTGCTTGCAATATTGGAGTATTTAAGAATTCTTTCTGATGGGTAATACCTCCAAGTCGTGTAACAGAAGAGACTGTCACTATTAAGTGAACTGAACCTGTAGCAGCGTTACCCTGTGAAGGGTGTCTCCTGTGTTGACAGCTAGACATTTTGAAGGCCATATACAACACTTTAATTCATCACTTGGTGAAAAAATAACTATGGTGGAGATGATATATCTATAGCAGCATTTATGGGCACACCAAGTTATTTAGTCAGTCATTTCAGCGCTTTATTCCTAGGCATGTGAACTCTCTCATATTTGATATGTTCAGATTTGATTTTGCTTAATGCATTTGATGTCACAAATGAGTTGTTAAAGTAAATACTAAAATATCAATGCATGGTGTCTTTCTCCCAAAACATGATAAGTGACAGTCACTTACAGCAATAGTGTGGAAATGTTTGTTAAAATGAAAATATCACATAGTCAGTTAAAATGGTCAAATTTGGTGCAATATAAATACTAAAATATCAGTGCATGGCGTCTTTCTCCCAAAACATGATAAGTGACAGTCACTTACAGCAATAGTGTGTAAATGTTTGTTAAAATGAAAATATCACATAGTCAGTTAAAATGGTCAAATCTGGTGCAATATTCTTGGCTGTATCTAGTGCAATATTCACCGCCCTTTTCACTTCACACTTTGTCACATTTAGATTACTTGTTAAGGGGAAAATTAGTACCTTGAAAAGGTGCAATACAAGCTCCAGGTAAGTTGTAGGTGGTGATTTTTTAACTGAAAGTTTTGTCAAGTCATTTGAGATTGATAAACGAGCATAACGCCTTCCATATTTTGAGTTTCACTTCCTAAGATAGAGAAGAAAGTATCGTAGTGAAAGGACTCATCTAATAATCATGTAAGACTAATATCAGCACTGGTTGTAGCACTAGGTGCACTGGTGAAAATAGTAGTCATTGCACCATTAGGATCATCAATTGCTTCCAAATTCGCTTGTGTTGCTGCATTTTCCTCATCAGTTGCTTCTTGGATATTATAATTTTTGTAAACTGTACTTTCTTAGTAGACTCCTTTAAGCATTCATCAAACATGATCTGGATTTCCCATCATCAATCTCTGGCATAAAGTCCTCTTTCTCTGTACCTTTAAAACAGAGCAAAAATTAAAACTTCAAAGCAGTAATAAATTAAAGAAAGAGCACACATCCTGAAGTTTGGAAAAACTAAATAGTCTCATCTCTTTACAACAACACACACAATACAAACTTTCTATAATCTAATCTGATCTTTTCTTACTGTAGTTCACATGGCTCTAACTATTTTACATGCCTAGGCTCCTATCCTCACTAATCATGCGCACTTGATCTACTAAAATGACTTACTGTTCCATATTATATTTCTTTTGTTGCATTTTATAGTGTATCCTGATCAATTTTTCCTAAACAGTATGTGAATTGATTTTTTCAATGGAATTTAACTCGTACATGGAAATATCAGATGTTATGGCTGGTCCACTCTTATATATTGTAGTAAGAGCAGTTACACTTTTTGAACTAAATTGGTGGTAGACTCACACTAAGACCTCGACATCCTCAAATCAACAATCTATCAGCAACTAGGATGATTTAAAAGCAGCCGTTAGGAAGCAATTTTATCCCTCTAACAACTTCCTGGTAATACTGCCCAACAGTTCATCGAGGTATTCAGCAAGCTCTTCATCAAAATTGAGTTTCAATAACCCAAGGATACCCTATGCATGAAATTCATTTCAAGTTCGTGTCCTAACATTAGAAAAGATTCAGAACTCTTCCTGATTTATTTACTAGAGCATTTTTTCAACTAGCTTCCAAGATTGAAGCTAAGTTGTTGAAGGCTAATCGATCCACTCAAAAGGTAACCACCAAAAGTGGATAGAATAAAGGAGCAAATAGTTCCACAACTCTTTCTAACAATGGCAAGAAGAAGTTATGTACTCTTGTCATAAAATGCGGAGTCATACCAATGAAGAGGGTCACACATTACTGGCTAAAGAAGCCAAGTAAGTCAAGGCCCTACTTGTTGAATAACAACAAGAAGCTGGAGATTTAGATGTTTATGACTTGATGTTAGTAGTCCAATCTCCATTGATTTTCAACTAAACTTGATGACGAGAGATTACTCTGCCAACAACTAGGAAACTCTGTTCACACAAAACTTCAAGATAAAAAATAGATTAGTCTACATAATCCTTGATGATAATAACTGCCAAAAGAACTTGGTATTTCCAAAAGTTGGTAGAGGATGTCAAAATACCAATTTCATATCATCTTAGGACATACCAGTTTGGATGGGTCAAGGATGCCGAGTAACCCACATTGATCACACAAAGGTGTTCAACTACCTGCCATCATGCCTTTTTGAGACATTGTGGACTATGATGTGACTCCACTATTGGGATATTGGATATCATTGTAGGAAACCCTTACCAATTTGATAGAAGAGCAGTTTATGAAGGGTATCACAAAACCTACATAATTCACAAAGATGGTAAGGTCTACATCGTACAAGCATAAATTCTTATGCTAATTTTTTTCTCTCTAGTAGGCGAACTGTTAAACATGTTAGTTTGAATAAGTATGTGATGCTTTGTGTGGTTTTCCAAAGGATAACAAATGCAGGTATCCTCCATCTCATATTCAGGCCGTCATTGACTCTTACACTGATGTATTTTAAGGATCCAAGTGGTTCCTACTGTTTCGTGGCATACAACATTCTATTGATTGGGTCTTAGATTCATCCTTACTTAATTACCCTGCATACAAAGCCACACCTGTGGAACTCATAGATTGAACATCAAATAAATTAATTACTGGAATATGGCAAAATCAGGCCTAGTACTGCACCTTGTGAATCTCCGACATTGATCATTCTGAAGAAGCAACACAGAGAGTGGAGAAATTGCATAGATTAAAAGGTTCTGAACAAGATAACGATCTAGAACTCTTATCCATTTCTGAGGATTGTTGAGTTGCTTGATTACCTCAACACGACATAATATTTCACCAAGACTAATTTAGCTTTTGGTTATCAGCAAGTTTGCATGGATCTGAATGTTATGTTAGATTTTACCTGGTTTGGTTTAGAAAGCCTTATACACAGCACCAGAGTGCACACAGTCAGTTTGTACAGCAGCAGGAGGAATTGTGCATTTAATGCAGGTCTGTATAGCAACAAATATGGCAGCAGTTTAGATAACATGCATGATCTATTCGTAGACACGGTACAGATCCCAAGGATACCTAAGTTGCTTACATGAGAGAAATCTCTGTTGTCTCTACAATTTGGAAATTACTGGGTCAGGTTCCAGTTGCTTTCTAATATAGGGATTTTATAATCAAAATCGTGAAAGAAGAAATCCATAACATTTGGTAGTACCAAGGCTAGGTGTCTGTGATTCAATATTAGTTTGATTTAGAAGTTTAGAATGTGTTGGTTTTACTTTAAGCAGCTCAAATACTCATGAAAATTGTACCCATGGAGTATATTTTCCTAATGGGTAGTCTATTCCATCATTTTGCAGAGTTTAGCACACCATGAATACGCTTTCTCTGAGGTGATTTGCAGTTTTCTCATCAATTTTGTGTAGTTACATCAATTCACTCTCAATTTGTCTTAATTTTTAGTGGCGTTATTTATGATTTTGCAGTGGGTTTATTATCCTTCATTCTCCACGAACATAGTTAATTACATCTATTTATTTTCAATAAATTTATAGGTTTGAAGTAGATCTGTTAAATAAATTGGCCATGAGTTTGCCTCCAGAGCAATCTCGTCCAAAGGAAATTTCAACCGGTAGAGATGAGTTTGGATGGGGAACCTGTTGGAAAAAACCTCCAAGGCCTCCCATCAGAGCAGCGATGAATGCCTTAAGAGAAAGGGATATCAAGGTAGTCTTTCCATTACCATGTCTAAGCTTATCCATATCTATTGCCTTTGCTAAACTAATACCCTGAGACTGTTTTGCAACAACAGGAACAACAACATCCTTCAGTGCATTGTGATGAAATGGAAATCTCATCTCATATTCTTTCCCTTGGACAGAGTCACAGACCCACATTGAATGGCATTGTTACCTAAATGTGCACCTACTGAACTCTTAACACTCTAAATTGTGCGTAACCCACTATACTCAACTCTTCCAAACAATTTTTTGGCAAAAGGAACCTATGCTTCATTGACCTGAATGCCACTTTCCAAATCAAATCTATTGTCTGCTCCATAATTTCTCCTTTCTACTTTGTAAACAGACACATCTACATTTGAATACACAATTGGTGTGTTTTCCTGTGTAGATGCATTGGAATCCAGAGACATAATTTGTGCTAATTGCTTCTGTGGCTTGAAGTTCTCCAACTCATCCATTTCATTATAGCAACGAAACTAAAAGACACGCTACATTTCTGAATCTAAAGCAAAAGAGCCACCATATGCAGCCATAAGTAAAGTACCCACCAAGCACAACTATGCCACCACCACCATCAGTCCTGCCCTGATAACCATTGTTGTAGTTCTAGGCGACGCTTTACTGGTGGTAAGTTACTACAAGATTTTTGCCAAGTATTGCAAAGCTTCTCGAGAGACATTTTTTCAGGAGGAGACAATATTGTGAGTATATAAAATCTCCCTTTTCTATCATAAAATAGAAATGTCCATGAAATAAATAATCCCTTTTCTATCAGAAAAAAACAAGACATCCATGAAAGAAATAAGAATAAGCATTCTCCTCTCAGAGATTGGAAAGTGCTGGTGCATAAGTTCATATTCAATAAATGACGGAAACAATTGAATTTATAGATAAGAACAAATATCATCCTTTTGAACTAAGTTAAAGACAATGGTATAGGAAGCTTGTGTGACAATCACTCAAGAGTCAAAACAAAAAAGGCTTGGCCTCCATTTAGAAAGATATTATGATTTCTTAAGAAAAAGGAAATTTTCCTATATTAGTGTCAATTCAGTTTTATATAGCACGTAAAGATATCCAATCTTAGAAAAAGGATAAAGAAATTGTCAAGACTAATATAATAATATTTAAAGCATCAGATGAAATACTATGCTCGGATATTCTTGTAAAATGTAAGGTCTATTTGAACAAAAATGCATTCTCCCTATGAATATCAATTCTTAAGGCATGTGCATGTAGCTATTATTTTCTAAAGCATACAGATTTGAATTTTAGTTTATTCTAAGACTCTAAGTTGTAGTCCACTGTTGCTTTCTAGTTGATTTGGTTGGCATAGATTGGGGGCACAAATAAATATTTGAGACCTGTAATGACTGATATTCACTCAATCTACAAGTTATGTCTTACAGAAATCTAACCTAAGAGCTAGTCTCTACTTTTCTAGGCATTTCTTGAGCTGAGACTTTGGAAAATATTCCATGCAACCATTATTCTACAATCATTTTTCCACCTTACTGCACACTCAAATATAGAACTGCAACAAGAAGTTCCCAGATATTTCATGTATGTAGCCCATTCATCCATTTCCATGCATTTATAAAGGCATTAAAAATGAAATAATGAATATTTTACGCTAGCCAATTACCGATTCCTAGTTGATATGGATTTTGGACTAATATACAAGTTGATGCTTATTTAGTGGAAGGATTCCAAGACCCAGAAGTCTAGCAGATAATTACTCAGTCATATGGCTTGGATAAAGCTGTGATCAAATCCATTCCTCTATGTAGACTCAGAACGATTTATGTAGTGCAGAGTTCTAAAAGCTCGCTTTTTAATTATGGGTTTCAAAATATTTTATATTTGGATTTATTTGGGAGAATGACATCTTTCACTCTCGAACGGTTTAGCTGTCGCAATAGATTTTGGTTTATCAAACATAATGGTGGATTAAACCATAACATATAGTTTAAATGGTCATAACTTAAACTTGAAATAAAACGACCACTTAAAGAACTATGAAGGAAACTGAATGAATGGTACCAGCCAATAAAGCCCTTGGCTAACTCTTTCTAGGGCTGATCCTTCATCTATCAACACAACTCATAAGGATCGTTTTGGAAGGGTGGGTCTTTGATTATCTTGGCCAATAAGATCCTAATCAACACTTTAAAGTCTTTTCTAAATAAAAATTCATTTTAAACTATGGTCTAAAAAGGCTTTCTTTGGTCTAGTGTTGAGCTATGGTCTAAAAAGGCTTTGTTTGGTCCAATGGTGATAATGAAAGGGTTGAGAGTTTGATAAAGAATTGATTGATCGAATTGATGAGAGAGATTCATTAAGAATTTGTTTAAGCACTCACTTGTGGATTTGGTTGTCATCTTTGATATGCATGTTAGTATAAACATATTGGTGTTCGATGCACATTACAGTGGCGAATATTTGACACAAATGAAACTTTGGAAGTAATGTTGTGGTATAAACACACTAGTATTCTTAGAGACTAGGTTTATTATCAGAGTAGAACTGTTGTACTGTAATGTTTTTAAAGTAAAAAATATAGACATAGCATGATACAATAGAATATGTGAGTGTAATAAAGTATGCACCTTAGCTTATGAAGCAGAGGAGTTTGCATTAGGCTTATTGTACAATTTTTGTAAGTCACTAGTATTCCAATGCAACTACTAATAGGCTTATGTTCGAAAAAATGAAAAATATTCCAAAAAAAATAGAATGAGTTGTTTTGTGGATGGATTTATTGCAGAAGATGGCGTAAGTTTGTCATAGTTTTTTAAAGTAGAAACAAATTTCGAAAGATTATTATGGCCTGTAGTTTGAGTTGCATTTTAGTAATTGCAACTAATTTCTATGGATGGGTGATGCTGGTTTTTTGGATTTATATCTAAAACAAGTCTATATTGAAAATGAAAATGGATACAAGTTGTACCAATATAAGGGATGAGCTATTTGGGGTTGTTTGCATATTACAATAGTGGATGAAGCAAAGCAGTTCTACCCTATGCTTGGCCTAGGAGCCATTGTAGCCTTGAATTTTTCGAGGAGAATTGTTAAGTATTTCTCCCATATGCGTAAGAATCTTGGGCTTGGTGTGGATGGTTGGGCAGTCTCCTTGAAGGGAATGATGCACATTTTGGTGCTATTGGGGCTTACATTATGTGGAGTCTACTGGTGGATAAATAAATTTGTAGTGGATGATCCTACAATTCCCAAGGGAGAAGCTCGTAAGAAGAAGGTATATCTATATTCTAATTTCTTGCAATTTTTCAAATGTGTTATGTTAAGAACATAAGTTATTTTAGGTTATTTAACTCAACCTCTCATAATTTTTACAAGAGAAACCAAAGATGGGAATGATGTAGAGTTTTAAGTTCCTATTGACTTCAAGATATGTGAGAGACCTTGCCACTTTGGTGGTTGCACATGGTATTAGCATCAACCTTGTTGAAGCCACCTGGAACTCCAAACTGAAGGCATAGGTAATATATGTTAGATCTTCGGTTCTTTGGAAACATAATTCCTATTCATAAATGATACATAATATGCATAATAATATGTGTTCATCAAAAACTGATTGTTTGACAGAGCATTAGGCAGTCACTGTACAACACTTGGTCTTAATTTTTAAACCTCTATTGCTATCCACGCATTTACAGAACAACATTTTCTACCAATCCAAGTACAATTCTAGATTCTTAAATACTAACCAACTACAATTTGGTTGCATTTTGTTCCTATATTAAAAGTACAATAATTTGCCATTTAACTCATTGACAATTGCCATCAGTTGAGTCGATGGTTCACTACATAGTAGAATTGTAATTAGGTGGGCATGTTACTTACTGAAGTTGCTACTTTGTGGGCTTGCATCTAAGTTGATTTACCATGGGTGTCAAGTGTTTTGGCAGGAAGGGGGTTTGTCTTTGACCCCAAAGGAAAACAAGTCATTGAGTTTGCATGGGGAATTGGCATCAATTCTAATAATATGGAAGAAGCATTAGCTTTACTCCAAGGCCTATCATTATTGTGACAGTAGAACATTCACAAAGATACAATATTATGGGACTCCAAAATTCTTATTAGGTCTCTCTATCGCAAATTTCAATTGCCTTCCAAGGAGAATATCCCCTATGTTATCTAGTTCAAAAAATTCTTCAAAAAACACACAGGGTTTTGAATGGATTGAGTATTACCATGTTATTTATGGATTCGAACTTTAGAGTTCATAATTTAAGGACATATATAATGTAATGTGTCTATGATTGCAGAGAATGATAGGGTTGTAGCATAGAGTAATATTGAAAGTACTTTAGCTCCGTCCCATTTGGATTCTATTTACTAAACACTTTGAAGTGGGCGACCAATAAATCGTTTGAGTAGTTGGGTTGATGATAGTCAGCAACTTAGAGGAATGAGTGGCACTACAATAGAATTAGGAATTGAGGATAATTTTGTTTCTCAGTTATAGAGGGCTCAACCAGTTAATGACACTCGATCATATTAAGCCCAGGATACCACCAGATCACAGGAAAAAGGTGATGCTACTGCCTCACAAGCTGCAGATGTTGGTACTGTAATGATAGAAACTTTACAATCATAGGAAAATGATATACAAAGAACCAAGGAATGTAATCAATCCCATGTTGAGGATAATAGAATCTATCATCTTTTGTCGACCATTAGATACTCAAAGTTGTGTATTGATCATTTTTACCATTATAGAGGACTCTATAAGTTAGGTTCCCAAATTCTTAAAGAGTTCTAGCTCAATGGAAGAGCGCATGCCTTACAAGCAAGAGGTTGGTGGTTCGATTCCTCCATGCCCTAATGATATTATAATATCGGTTAAAAACAACTAAATTAGTAAGTAAAAAATAAGAGATAGGTGACCAAACAAAATGACCAAAACTCGTATATTAAATTACTAAAAATGACTAAATTAGTGACCAAAACATGAGAGACGCGAAACTAGGCATTAAAAAGGATACAACACGTGGCACTAATGATGAAGCCAAACATGGCATTGATATGGTAGCAAAATAAGACGTTACTTTCGATGCAAAACATGGTGCTACATAGGAAGCAAAATATGGTGCAACAATAGAAGAAATATTTGGCGTCATTTTGGTAGCAAAACACGATGCAAAAAAGGAAGCAAAAACTTGTGCAAATTTGGAAGTGAAAATTGGCACATATTTGAAAGTAAAACATGGTGCAAAATGGAATGCTAAAATGGTAGGAAAAACGGATGCAATATTGGATGCTAATTTGGATGCTAACATGGTGATATTAAGGATGCAAATATGGCACTAACAGGGGTGTCATTTAAGAAGCAAAACTGGACACTCGCTAGGAAGCAAAATAGGATGTTATTTAGGAAGCAAACCTCGACGTTGTTTAGGAAGCAAAGTTGAATGCTATTCTGGAAGCAAACCTTGACGTTGTTTATGAAGCAAAGTTGGACGCTATTCTAGAAGCAAAAAAAGAGACGCTATTTTGGACATCATAAATAATGCTATTTAGGAAGCAAAAAAAGACATTTTTTGAGACGATTTAAGTTTTGTCCATGACGCATCCCATTTAGCGTATAGTTTTACTACTCAATGTAAAAAAAAATTACACGAAAAAGGGTCGCTAAATGGGACGCTAATTCCAGGATTTGTTGTAGTAAAATTTGCCTTGGGTCATCATTGTGTCGTGCTCACTGCTCAAGGATTTATCCCTTCCTCTGATTATTATCCTGATTCCATCCTTATCTTATCTAAATATTACTTGTGTCTACCTTTTTGTATCCAGTTTCTAGTGAGTCTTGTGATCCGTTGGAGGATCTATTGCCTTCCTCATCACAGTATGGTTTCATCATCAATACTTCATGAAGACAAAGACCTAGAGTTTTGACGATGGTACCTTAGGATTCACTCCCATTATTGGTGAACTCATTTGCTTCAGTTGTCAGTTTCACCTATTGATTGACAATCTGTTCAGTCATTTCCATGTTCGACTTCAGCACACCTATTCACAAGGTCGGGATTGTACTAGTTCCTTTGGATTCCGATGAATACGTTAGGTTCACATCTATAACCTAAGTTGCGCAAGACTATGTTTTGATCAGCTACACAGCGTCCAGATTTTGAAGACTCGTCATTGTATATTGTGGCTTCGATCCACCTTTGTAATATACGTGGTCTTGTACCCGTATCATATGATGTAATCAAATATTGTAAAGGAGCTAGTGTTCCAATATATTGGACATGACATCCTCAGATATGATTTTGTATATGAAATTGATATGTATTTGTTTCAGGTACTTCCTCTGCTGCCTTGGACATCTGAGTTTTCCAAGATAAAGATTGTAGTGTATTTCCACCATCGTTTCCCTCTGACCTCACACATTAGGGGGCATCAGTTATCAACCAAAATAACACTTCTCCATCTGAGTGGTGGCATTCGTTATGTCGGCACACAAAAAAAAATTAGGATAGAAGTGCACAAAACACTATAGATGTGCATGGCCATTGATGCATGATCTCCAAACCAACTTGATATATTTTTATTCTGAGTCTAGGGTTGCACACGCGACTATGTGCATTGCAACTCACATGTCACACGCGACTATGTGCATTGCAACCCGCGTGTATATTGAACACGTGATTTCCCTTTGAGAAACAAGTGTATCATACGCGCCTTGCTTATATAAATACTCACCTTGCTTATATAAACACTCGCGTGTACTTTAGTTCGACCTTAAAAAATATAAATCGTGATTAGATGAGATTGGTTGGGCCTTAATCCATAACTATCCCAACTGTCTCAACCATCTTAACCTTCGAAACCACTATATTTCCCAATGTATAAATAGAGGCCTTGGGATAGGGATAATCAATCAATTCTAGAAGAGAAAAGTTATGCTGATGGTATACCTTCAGAGTCTTGGAGCAGCAGAACTCAGAGTCATCGGTTGCATAGGAGTCCTTGTGTCAGAAGTTGGGTTGTATTCTCACCTATTCACTGTTTGTAAATAAAGAGAATTCTTCTTCCAATCTTTGTATTGTGTTTTTCTCATGTATATTGGTTAATGAATGATGTTATTTATATTATCAATGTGTGTTTCATCTAACCTCTGATATATATATGTACGATATATTGCTTGAATAATTATCTCTTTGCAGGTGAAGAGAAGCTGCTCTAGAAGCTTTGGAGAAGACTGAAGCAAGAAAAGACAAAGCTTAGATCAACCGTCATAAACTGCGTAAGCCAAACTCTCTTCCTATTCTGATTTCATTTTCTGTAAAAGCTGCTTGTCTGCAAGTATATTAGTAAGTTGGGAACCCCAGACCCTAGGTTACAAGAGTGTATCGTCCTGTACAACAATAAATGTATAATATAATCACATTCAAAGATACATCAGATCATATCAATAACTATTGCAATAATTATTACATTTAGAGATGTACTATTCAAAATAGAAAGCAGATCTAACATTCCATTCTTTACAAATCTATCCACTCCGGAGAGATAAGTAAGTCATCAATATGGTCATTCGATTTAACGAATCTTCTTTCCATTGCCTTAAGTGATAAGATGAGATTGGAGGATTAAAAACAAAGTGAAATCTTTCTCTTAAAACCAGCTAAGACTAATGGGAAGTTTAAGAAAGGATACGTTTGGTATATATAGAAACTAAAGGTGGGGATCTATATAGCAGAACCAGAATGTTTCAATAAGATATCGATTATACGCTTCATATCAATGTTGCAAAACCTATCTAGGACGACCATCTTTATTCAGATTACTGATTCTCTCTCTATCTAAAAAGAAAGGTGACTAGATGGAGAAATCAGCAACAGAGATAAGCTCATAAACCAGATAAATAATTATCTAAGATAGCTGGAAAAAACTGAATCAGAATAAAAATTCAGGAAAAGACCGTTATATGGAATAAAATTCAAGAAAATCTGAAAAACTTAGACAATGTTCAAAGAATTTAAAAGAAAGTGCAACCAACTAACCTCTGGTTTCACCGAGGGCGTCATTGTTTCGATGAAGCAAGATTTGGATCTGCTGTTCGATGGAGCAATTCAATATCTGTGTGTGAGAAGCGAAAGGTGCTGAGCATTGAGTGTACAGTATAATATAAATATAACGTGTCTTAACTCTTGTTCTTATAACGTCCAAGTCCACGTTAGGTTGGATTGCCAAATCCGTTAAGATCTGATGGGTACTGTGTAAACAATGGGCATTTACTGTGGATTTATTGTTATGTTATGCATGGAATTTGGATCCAAATGGATCATATTTGAAGTTTGGGCTAGATTTATGATTATAAAGAAGGTCATTTTAATACAAGATTAACTCAATCCTAAGAGTTTGAACTTCAATGTCATAGAGAAGCTCACTCCAGTAAGAGTTTGAACTTGAATGTTACTGATAAGCAACATTGCCCAAGATATTAAACAGAGTTACTTTATCTTTGTTGCTTAACGTGTAATGGATTTGGAGGCATATTGAATTTTTGGTTTACCAAGGAAGACTAAAGTTTCTTGGAAAGGAAAGCTGGATTTAAAAGTTCATGTCTTTTTGTAGTTTTACACAGAGCAATTTTGATGAGAAAAGTCCTATTTCTAGATTGTATTTTCTTTGTAGTTTTACACATAATAATTATGTTGATTTGATTTGCAAGGAAGGGAATTCTCCAATAAGAACATTATTCATGGTTTTCTTTTTCCAATGAATTTATTTTTAAATAAAGTAAAGTTTAAAGTTTATGTTGGTCCATTTATTTTTTCAAGAATTTCAATTATATAAGTCTTCTCAGAGCATACTAAAACCTTTAAAACACAAAGTAATATCGTATTATATAAGTAATATCGTATTATATAAGTCTTCTCAAGATAAACCTAAACCTTTAAAACACAAAATAATATCGGTAAATTATAATTTTTAATAATAACAAATATCTACCAAAATAAATGTAGTCCAGAAAAACAACTTAATATGGGGAGATGTTGTAATGTTTTTATCTAACAAAACAATAAAAAATTAAAAAATTAATTATCCACCAAAAAAAATGTAAAACAACACAATATGGGGAAGATGTTGTAATGTTCCTACCTAACAAAATTAAAAAAAAAAAAAAAAATTGATATAGGTGCAAGACCTCCTAAATATCCCATGGTTTTATTGCACATGGTTTAGAAGGGCCTTGCAAATGATTTTAAAACCATGTATAAGGCCTCCTAGACAACCCATGGTATTATTGTACATGGTTTAGGAGGGCCTTGCAGATGATTTTAAGACAATGTGCAAGGCCTCCTAAAAAAACCATGGTTTTAGGAATGTGCAAGGCCTCCTAAAAAAACCCATGGTTTTAGGAGGGCCTTGCACATGGTTTTAAAACCATGTATGGGGTAGATGTTGTAATGCTCGTCCTTAACAAAATAAAAAAATAATAATAAATAGTATATGTCAGCCATAAATAGTATTAAATATTAATAATAAAAATATTATATGTCGACCTTAAATAAAAAAGATGTGTCTTTTGGTTTGAATCAAATCAATGGCTATGTATAGGACACACCAAAGTTGATATCTCCTTGAGTGCAATACCTAAGAAGAGATTTGCACCTCGATAGATTTGATCCCTCTTGGGACTTGATAGAGCCTAGGATTTGGATCTAGGTTGGTGGTAAAAATAAATATAGCTATGGTGGTGAAATTGGAAATTCTATCTTTAATAGTTTGTGTAAATAAATAAAGGCCATGCACAAATGATGGTAGTAGTTGCAAAAATGTTGTCCCTTGAGGCCAACTATCCCCTTCCACTTCTCAATAATAGTTGCTTCACAACATTGGAATAATGCTTCTCATGCATTTAGTTTCAAGAAGGGTTATTGAGATTTCATCCATGGTTGTTTTCCTTGCCAAGGTTAAACTCTTAAAGTGAGGATTCCTTTGGCATTTAAACCTAGGAACCTTTGGAGTTACATGTGCCACTAGTGAAAATCCATTAACTCCAAATCTCAAAACCTTGTCCTGATACAAATATATTTAAGTAGTGAGATAATGATTTAGGGGGAATAAGTCCTAGAATCCAACATAAAAACTAAGACATGGTTCTTTTAAAAAAGAGAAATCTCATCCAATGGAGGGATTTTCCACATTTCATCGAGGATCATCTCAAGAAAATCATCTTTGGAAAAGGTTTTTGAAATTTCATGATCTTGTCATCGTGCTTCAGAGTTGTGCACATTGAACTTTAACCCTAGCTCGAAAATAACCAAGACAATCACACCAAATCTAGGAAAATTAAGACATTTTGTGTGTCTACTCTCTCTTTCCACTTGAATTTCTTAGTGGCATCAAGTTTTTTGAAGGTTTATTAGTTTTTAATATGTTCTTGCATGTGATATTAGCACGATATTAGACTATATGTTTACAATTATTGTTTGAGTGCAAAAGAAAAATTTAAAGACCATGTACTAATAATAAATGGGTTGAAGTGGATGCATGGTCAATTCTAGGAATTAGGTTCTGCATGTACCCTCTTTGTTTACATGGCTAAATTTTTTCATTGAATATATCATTACCAACCCTTCCCTCTCAATATTTTCATTTTTGAGTAAAGTTGTAGAGGGTTTGGAGTATACAAATTACTTAAAATGATACAGATTAACTAGAAGTAGACTTGAAATATCAACTCTCACACTTAGTCTTCCCTTATCACGATGCTTGAGTGATGTGCACATTGAACTTGAGCCCTAAGAAAACCAAGACGATCACACCAAAGCTAGGAAAATCGGGATATCCAGTGCCTCTACTCCCTCTTTTGAGCTTTGGTGTGATCGTATTGTGTGAACATTGAACTTTGATGCTTGAGTGATGTGCTCACTTAGTCTTCCCTTATGACTAGAAGCTAGGTAGATGAATTTATCTCTTCATTAGGACCTTATCTCTCTCTCTTCACCCACACACAAGTGCGTAACAAACTAATACGCAATGGTGCAATATAATAAAAATGATACACATCAGTGCACTCCAACAAATAGAGCACCGACGTGCACCAAAATTTAACATCGCCTGGTTCTTTACAACAATATACACATCAGGACATTGTAACCAAACCAACATTAATTAAATGTACAGATGCTTACGTACCATAACAAAGCACCAGTGCGATATGTTATGACATAATCACCATAAATTTTCTATATTTTAAAAATTTAACACTGCTTTTTTATATATCATAGTGCATTGATGCATTTCATCATAATAAGTACCTATGTGTTTTAACAATTGGAAAGCACTAAGGTGATTAATAAAGATAAACGCACCGGTAAATGCGACTAGGTTGTGAACTTTAAAAAAAATTTAATGATGTGGTAAATATAAATTAGAGACTGTGGTGTAAATTTTGACCAAATGAAATGGTGTGTAATATTTGACAACATGCACTGGTGTGTCAGTAAATATCAAAAGTACCGTAGCTTATATTTTGAAAAATGGCTACTGACATTGCAGTGGAATATCTATTTTTTATTTTTTATTATTCATTAGAAATTGAAATATTTTATAGTACTATTCATTTCAATTTCAACTATTGTGTTTTTTTGGATTAACTTCTTATATCATCGATCCTATCATCTATTGTAATATTTGATAATCTATACATTTACTTACCAATTTACCATTTCACATGTAACATTTGATAATGACATTGGAGAATCAATTAAACAAAATAAAGTTGTTGTATTATATATCAATAAGAGACTTTTTGTCATACAAAATATGACAACATAAAGTCCACAATAATCAAAATGTCAACATGCATGTAATTGTTGCACTTATTGGTAACACATTGTCTTTTGACTAGATACTATGTCGATTACGTTATACAAAATGTCTAATTTTCTCATAGAATTATTTCAAACTATACAATTGCTTGCATTAACATCCAAAATATATGGATCATCATTCTTCGCTAGAACGGTTATAAGTGCTCGAGCCACTTGCATCACTTGGGTTAATTGGCTGAATGTTTTGTGGATTGCCTCGATTATTTTCGTCTTTTTCAGATTTCCTTCTACACACATAAAAATAAAGTGTACTTAGTGTATCTGCAATATTGATGGGAATAATAAAAACTAAAGTAGGTAATATACATGAATATAAATTGAAAATAGACATATCAGAGAAAGAATCGTGTCCGTAAGGCCACACATTCTTTCAAAACCATGTATCATGTCATCTATCAACAACTCCTATATTGGTTGCACTCCATAATTTGTTTCCTACAAGTTTTATACCTCGTAAGAACTCATAAATTTAACATAAAGGATTTTTGGTGTTCTATTACTTATAAAATGAGAGAAGTAAAAGAACATAAATACTTACGAATTCCACAATTATTTTTTTATACACCAACATATGCTCACAACCCTTTCTTAATCCAATGTCAATCAATTCTTCTAATGGCTCCTATTGTATGTTAAATCATGTTTCAAGACATCCAAGGATGGTCAGTGAAAAATAAATTAATTAATTAAAAAAATTTAAAATATATATATATATATATATATATAATTCACAACCACTATGAAATATTAAGTTGTTATAAGGAAATCATAACTACTCACAAACTTTGCTATCAACCCCTTTTTCCCTTGTCGTCATGTCTTATGTGTTGAATGGGCTCCATTTTGTTTTTTTTGCAACAAAACAATTGAAAAATAATATTTAATGTTGAAATAAGTAATTAGATGTACATGATAATAAATAAAATCAATGATTTCATACATTTGAAGCACATTGTTGTTGAGATAGATCCTCCTGCAATGCAATTACGTCCATTTTCTTGACCATCCCCTTGTACACCTATTTGGACATCCCTACTGCCACATTTCGCATATCACCTCGTTCATCCTTTGGGATTTTCCCAATCTTCCAAAAAATATAAACTGATATTAAACTATTTTTCTATTGATATGAAAAATAAATATAACATAATTAAAATTATTAAAGAAATGATTTGTAATAGTAGATGCATTTTCTACATAAACATGTTTAGGAATATTACTTTTTGAAATATTATTTTTTGTTTTTGTCACTTTTTTTCTATTCCAAGTCTAACACGTCTCATTGACCATTAGAAGCGCCTCTTGTAGTTTACATATGACTTGGTTCTTGGACTAATTTTATTGATTTCCGTACTGTAAGTGAAAAGTACGTCTTTACGTTATTTCCACTATATCTCTCATAGTTTATAGAAGTATTTCCCCCTTTTATTAACTTCCAGCACCACTCCAAATGAGCTAATGACCAATTCATCATCATTTGCATCCTCCATAAAAAATCTTATGATGGCATTCCCTTGTTTTGCTACCAATACCTACATAACATTCAACATATGTGAATTAGATTATTTTAAACAAATTAGCAAATATTCTTAAGTGCAAATATTCATATTGATATATTATTTATTCACCTAATTGATACCTCTACAACTTTTCCATTAACATTTTACACTCTTCTGCACTTAGATTGCTAAGAATCTTGTCGAGCTTCTTCAATTTTTTGGCTCTGTATGTCACACATTAACCAATACATATTACTTTAATTTATAAACAATTCAAATAGATTAATTTAAATACATAAATTAAAAAGTGCTTGCCTTCTTCACAATTTTGGATGTGCTCCCATCATGTCGACTAGAATCGTTGTTTATCGAACTATTATCAAATGCATAATTGTTAATCGTTGATAATATAGTCGATAATTTATTTTTATAATAATAGTCAATAATAGTTTGTTTATCAAACTGTTATCAATAAATAAACTGGACCACTAAATACAAAAGCTATCAACTATATTATAAAAATAAATTACAGAACTCCAATATAGAAAAAAAAAATTGAAATCATTGTGCTTAAGTTCGTAAAACGAATCGGTGTGTTTAGTATAAAAAAGCACCGACGCATTGTGTCAAACATGGCGCACCATGAACCTCAGAGATTTATTTTACATTTGTAGAAAAAAAATTAAATGGTAGGGTCGACTCATGGTGGATTCACCTTGTTGAGCAATATCTTATCGCATTCATTCATAAAGGGGGGGTTTTAATTGTGAAAAATAAGGTCAATGTATTGTCGGTATTGGGAGGAGAGGGATAGGGTATGGGGGGTTTATAGGTATTGGGGGGTATAAAAATGGGTTATAGTAAAAATAAAGAATATATTGTAAAATAAGGGTTTTTTAATTGAAAATATGTATTGGGAGGGGGGATCAACAACAAAAAATTTGTAGGTAATTATCAATATATAGTGAAATTAGGGGTATTCTTTAATGTCCCATGAACGAAGGAGCTATGACATGGTTTCACTAAGTGAAGACCCCATGGGTTGACTTTACCGATGTGTTATACCTCGTAGGAAATCCACAGGAAATCATAGATTTAACATAAAGGATTTTTGTTGTTCTACTACTTATAAAATGATAAAAGTAAAAGAACACAAATACTTTCAAATTACACAATTTGTTTTTGATACAACAACATATACTCGCAACCCTTGCTTAATCCAATGTCAATCAATTCTTCTGATGGCTCCTCTTTGTATGTTATTATAAGGAAATCACAACTACTCACAAACTTTGTTATGGTCAACTATGGTGAGTTAGTTTGACTATGGTTGATCATGCTTGGCTATGGTCAACTACGGTTGACTATGGATCACACTATAATCAACCATGGTTGACTATGATTGACCATGCTTGACTTCAATGATTGAATTGGTTGACTTTAGTTTACCATGGTTCACTATGGTTGTTTTTGTTTGACCAAAATAGACTAGACTATGGTTGAAAATGGTTCAATATGTGATTGGCTAAGAAACTACAACCCAGGGACATCTAATCCACATCTAAGCTGTTAAAATCACCTAGGCCCGACCCACACCAACCCTTGACATGGTTGGTTTTTTGTCTCTCCTCCCAACAAAATCACCCCAAGGGTCTTAAACTTAGGTTGCCCTGCAAAGCAAACTCACACTCTAACCCAATGAACTAACATGAATTGACTCAATATTATTATTATATTATTAAATATAATTATTAAATTTAAACGTTAATCTTAACACATTCCTATTCCCTTTAAATATTAATTTTAATTTTAATAATATAATTAATGAGTTTATGATTATGTGCAATAATAATTATCATGTTTAAATATTTAAATATCTAACTATTTCTTTTATAAGGGTATGGTATGTTTGGTGTCATGTCAACTAACTAAGGTTATATTACTTTATGCAATGGTTTACAATTATTGTGTTATATTCGTATATTTGTAAATAATTATATAGTTTTATTAGATTGTAATGTTTATACTATTGGGTAAACTTTAATATTAATGTTAATATTAATATTAATGTTTACAATAACATAAATTTTAACATGATATAAATGTTAATATGAATATGAATATTAACATTAATATTTACTTTTTCTACATAGCCACATTAATAATCAAATTTATTTGTTATATAATACTTTTTTGACGTTAAACAAGTTTATATTTATTTTGTTAATAATTATATGATATTAGTAAGATGAAATTGCATGGTGATTCTTAACAAGGAAGACTATATTAGTAAGATGAAATTGCACTTGGATTCGAGTGGTTGTTACAAGAAAATTAATAAGAACCCCTTGAATCGAATCATAAAGGAAGTTACCAAAGCCATAAAGAAATCCTCATTGGATGAAGAGACAAATAAAAAACTCATTATCTCTGACCCCTTGGTTCCAAGAATATATGGACTTCCCAAGATACACAAACCTAGGGTTCCCCTCCGACCCATTGTAGACACCATAGGCTCACCAACCTATAGGCTCGCAAAATTCCTGGCAGAAAAATTGAAACCCTTAGTAGGCAATACAAACTCGTTTATAAAGGACTTATAGTACTTTATTGAGAAAATAAAACACAGACATATGCATGGAAGAGAATGAGATTTTCTTGAGCTTGGATGTAGTGTCCCTCTTCACAATGATCCCCATCAAAGAAGCTATCAAAGTTATAGAGGACTTAACTGATCCTGAAACCTCAAAACGCATAGGCCTTTGTCTCAATTCACATTTTTTAGTTTTATGGGAGAACATTATGAACAAACCTGTGGAGTGGCTCCCCCCTTTCTCCCATTATAGCCAACCTATTCATGGAAAAATTTGAGCAAAAAGCATTGAACTCTACTAATCCAAAACCAGAATGGTGGTCCAGATTTGTGGATGATACCTTCTTAATATGGGCCCATGGGAAGGAAGAGCTAGACAAATTTGTTGATCATTTGAATAGTCAAACTAAGTCTATCAAATTCACGAAAGAGTTTGAGGAAAACAATGTGCTTCCCTTTCTGGATACACTAGTCATGAGGAAAGAGGATGGAGACATAGCCCACAAGTTCTATAGGAAGAAACCCCACACAGAACAATACCTTCATGCCCTCTCACATCAACACCCAAACCAGAAGATGGGGGATCTTAACACTCTGTTCACTAGATCCCTAAGGGTTTCTGATAATGACCACCTAGACTCTGAGAAAGAACACCTACGCAATGTCTTCCTTAGCAATGGTTATAACCTAGCTCAAATTAACAAAGCCCTCAAGAAAACATCAAAAACGAAGGGGAACAAACCTAAGGTTGTGTCCAACGAGAAGAAAGTGGGGGATCATAAAGCATTTCTCCCTTACATTCAAGGGACCACAGAAAAAATAGCCAAACACCTGAAAAAGAAGAACATTGACTCTATGTTCTCACTAGCAAACAACATCAGAAAGCTCTTTAGATCAGTGAAAGATCCTATTGACCCGAGTCTTAAAAATGGGGTTTACTTGATTCCTTGTAAATGTGGGAAAACCTACATAGGTGAAACACGAAGATCTATTTGAACTAGGGTTAAAGAACACTGTGCTAACATCCGTCTCAATAGAACCCATAAGTCATCCTTAGCGGAACACTCTCATAACACGAAACACCCAATTAAAATCGAGGGCATGCAAGTGTTAGCGCAAGTCGATAATTGGTCAAGGAGAAGAATCAGAGAAGCAATCGAGATAGTTAAAAACCCAAATTGCCTAAACAGAGATGACGGTCTTTCCATTAGCCGATCTTGGTTGCCTAACCTAACCAAACTAAATAAAATAACCTAACTCAACTAAAAATCAAGAGTTAAACTTAAATTTAAATCTAAAATAAAGTTAAAATAATTAAAACTTAATAAATTAAAATAAACTAATAAATTAAAAACTAACATTAATAAAACTTTTATTAATAAACTATTTTTAACTATTTTATTCCTAATAAACATAATCATTAAGAATATTAATTGAGTTTAATTAAGTTAAAATAAACAAATTAATAAATTAAAATAAACTAATTAATTAAAAACTTACATTAATAAAACCTTTATTAATAAACTATTTTTTAATAAATAGTTAAAATTAAATCTACAATAAAATTAAATAAAATATTAAGGCTAAATAAATAAAACTTAACTTACGTAAAATTTGTTTAATTGTTTAAATAAAAATACCACTGTTTAATTTAAAATTAAAATAAATTTTCCTAATATTAACATATATTAACATATTTTATAATAGAGTTATGTTGATGGAATAAAAAGTATTAATAAATTAAAAAAACAAAACAAATTAGCTTTTTAATTTTTTAATTCTTCACTAGACAATAAAAAACAAAAATTTTAAATTACTTAAATACACCTTTACACATCGAAAATGAGTTTTTAAAATTAAAATAAAATAGAAACTAACATTAATAAAACTTTTATTAATAAACTATACTTTAACTATTATATTCCTAATAAACATAATCATTAAGAGTATCAATTAACCATTTAGAATTAACCAAGGTTATAACTAAAATTTTAGGGTCAAAAATAATATTAATAAAATAATTAAATAAAAAACCCTAATTAAAACCAAACCTAGTCGGCACCTCTCAAGTGGATTGTTCCTGTATTAATGCATCAATGAAAGTGAACAATCTCCCTAGACATCGTTATGTCTTGAAGATGAGCGACGCCTGGCTCAAAACGTCGACATTAACCTTTCCCACTGCAGATTCTCCACTAGATGCCATGAATCTTCAGTGCAGAATCTCAAGAAACCTTAATAATCATATGATTGTTTTTCTCTTCAAATTTTAAAGATAATAAATTGTAATATTTTAAAACGTACAAGTTGTTAAGCAAGTCAGTTGTTCTAGTCTAGGAATTATAGTGAAAAAATAAATTGGAAACCATTTATATAGGAAAATTATTCAATTTAATATATAAAAAAATTTAACATAAAAAATTATTCAAATTTTAGTTATATATAATAATTTTAAAATTAAATACATAAATATTTATTTTGTTCATGAATGTTTTCACAAAGTTCACTTATTATGTACAAGTTTCTGGATTTGCACTGTGTAGAAATTTAGAAGTGATTGAAGTCTTTTTTGGGATGGACCTTGGTCTTTCTAAGCTATATCATCACTTCTAAATTTCTACACTTACAAATCCATAAAACTATATTGTGTATTTTTTTAAAACCTAAATAAATCATATATAAAAATTAAAATAAAATAACAATTTTAATAAAAATTATAAATAACTTACACTTTTCAATATGAAAATAGCTTTTAATAATAACTTGGTTCGGAGTGGAGGTCGTGATGAATACATAGAAATGTTGACGGAATTTGTTTACCATCATATAGGAAATGGAAACACCATCATATAGGATAATGTTAACATGGTGATTGGCTTAAGATAAGAGAAAGAAAAAGATTAATACTCTTATCTTAAGCTAATCACCATATTAACATTATCTTTGGGCTAATAATCTTTTTCTTTTAGAACAAAATATTGAACTAAACTAGTGTAAGACTATTGAACCCTGGGTAAGGTACAACCATAAATGTTTACTTGTTGCATGCGAGTAATTTCATGGGTTTATAAAACATTCACCAGTATAAACAATATAACATTATTGTCCTTTATTCATTGAGGATAACACAATACTAATACTTTGTTTTTCTTTGTATTCTCTGATATCTTAAGCAATTGAATACTTCTTTTATGAAAGATCTTAACATTCTAATTTAAGCAACATAGTTCATAAAATATTCATTATATGCAAATAAAGAAAATGAGTATTCTTTTAGCAACACAGAATTATAGAGCATTAAAGACTGATTTATGAAAATATAAAGAGAAACATTAGATACAAACGTGATAGAGAAATATCAACATAAGTGGTTCACCCCATCCTTTGAGCTACGTCCACCAAAATTATTAATCCTTTTATTAATTTATAAAACATAAGAAAAAAACTACAATTTTGCAGCACTTTTACTGCACTCTTTAGCAAGCCCTTAACTAACAACTAAGTATAAACTCTCCATGAGATAAAATCGAATTTCTCTTGAAATCTCTAACGAACTCCTAACAACTCCTCCATTATCAACTCTCTCTTTTATATTATTTATTACGTTAATGATTATAACCATTTCTATATCCATAGACACATTAATCTTTTCATTAACATCTTTAACAAAAAAAGGATTTAAAGCTTTAACTTAAAGGGATTAAACAAAAAACATTTTTTTATATAACAACACTTTAAGAATAAAAATAGCGGATCATCCCTTTTCACTATTCCTTAACCTTATTTTTTATTTTCAATGAATTGAACACTAACTCTCAATTAATTTTACTTACTCTTACGTAGAGGGCATAGTAAAGTTCACAATTATTTATAAAATTATTTCTCGAGTCCTCACAAGCAGGTATATTAATTATTACTATATGTATATCAAAAGCAGATGTATGGAACTAGGGCCGCGCCTTTTTCATCATTTAAATTGAAAGCAAGGTGTGCCACACCCCTTTTTTACAAACTGCAATACCGTTGGTGGCAGTCCAAAAAGCATTCAGGCTTTTCCTCATTACTGCTAACAAAAAACATATTATCTATGTATAGAACTGGGGTTAGAGAGATGACTTGCTCTCTCTTTCTGTTATGAATGCTAAAAAATATTATTGACTCATCATATGCTGGAATTTCCTAGTGTTTTGTTTAAAGAAAATCACTGTTATCGACTCATCATAATTCTCTCTCATTTAAAACTTAGATATATTTCTCATCTAAAACTTATATATTTTTTTTTGATGAATGTATATTTTATTTTTACATTGAAGGCGTTTTCTCTATGGAGACGCAGTCTCAAAGATTCCTCGTCTCCCTGGCCATTACCATTCCGACACATGTCGCATTGTGATTGGCGAGTTAAATTTTCCATGATTAAAATTTCTGGTTAGTATATCCCATGATCCAGCAAATACGGAAGAAAGCGGCATGGAATTAAAACACTCAGGCTTTATTTTTTACCATGGCGTGTCCAATTGAACTATGTTTTGAAAACAGTCAGGATTTAACATTGCAAAACGTTCTCCATCCGAAGTCTTGTGTCTGGTTCAATTTGATGAGGTGCTGGATCAAATTGGATGTGGTATTATCCACTGGCAGGAAAAGTGTTATCGGCAAATACGGAAGAAAGGCCGCATGGAATTAAAACGCTCAGGCTTTATTTTGTACCATGGCGTGTCCAATTGAACTATGTTATGAAAACACTCAGGCTTTAACATTGCAAAACGTTCTCCATCCGGAGTCTTGCGTCTGGTTCAATTTGACGAGGTGCTGGATCAAATTGGATGTGGTATTATCCATTGGCAGGCAAAGTGTTGTCCAGTCTATGATATATGCCGCTTCATATTCAGTCATGACGAGATTGGGAACATCATCAGTTTTGGTCTTGACGAGATTGGGAACACCATCAGTTTTGGCCATCACTTTTTCTCCGGGAAACGAAATCTTAGAAGCTTGAAACAATAACAACATGCTTCTCATTCGTTTATCATCTTCTTCTTCTTTTGCAACCTAAGGTTACGTTATATTGATGCAGGATGTGGAAAAGTTTTTGTTCGTGCAGTGCAGTGGTTTTGTGATCCTGCATCCCGCATCCCGCATTTGCGGAGTGCGGGATGCGGGATAAAAAACTTTGAAAATATTAAAATTCAAAATCCCGCAAGTTTTTAAATTTTTGATGGTTTTGTGAATTTGATGGTTTTGAACAAAATGTTCTTCATAATTAACATTACATACTGCATTTTTCCGTATGTAGGCTGCCATATCTCGCCCTTGCTCTTTCAGAACTTCAGCAATCAGTTCATTGGATGTCTTGAAGAAAATCTCCAACGCAATTTTCATGTAGTCGGGAAGGTTGTCTATCAACGAAAGATCCCATCTGAAAACAGTATAAATAAACAGGTCTAAGGACCCAAAAAATAATTAGAGGGCAGTGAATTTAGACGTTAACAAATATCCATGCTGCCACTATAACACAATGTTGCTTGGGCATGATATGATCTGGAATATTTATTCCTCTAGTGTTCACATGGTGTCATACCAAACTTAATAGCAATAAGAAAACGATCATGATGACCTTGCTAGGGTTTCCTTATGATCATGATGATCCTCAATTGTCGGGGGTTAGCTAGTAAGCCCAAAACACTAGCGGTATGCAGGTTGGATGACCATCCCACACATTCAATAAATGGAAGTTTCGTGACCTCCAACCTAGAAGAAGTCCCCCTGATTTTCCCTTGGCATCCACTAAGATAAAGGACTATCCATTCAACATCCTCCAATTCTCCCGCAAACAAAACCCCATCACCCATTGATTCTTGAAGAAAACAAAACATAAGCAAATTACATATAAAACGGCTTGCATATTTTATGGAATACAGAATTTATATTGATGATGATGATAGTTAACGTCTTTTTAGACCAAACTTTGGTTTATTGGACCTAAAAAAATTAATTACTTAGTTTCTTTTAAAATTGTCTTTCTATACTCAAACAGCTTGGAGAGAAGCTTTGTGAGCTCACTATAATTTTGACATGTTAAAAGGCTATGAAGTTCCGTAATGCAACTTAATTTGAGATCTAATGTAGATGTAAACAAGACACTAAAAGAGGAAGTGATTTTCTCACAGAAATGACAAATCCTTTTCCATAATTACAAAACAAATAATTCCCATTTTTCAATTAGTACGCTATCAATATGCCATCTGAAAAGTATTTGTGATTCGACGTGGGGGCTTCATCAAACCGGCAATGATGATAAGTCACAGACTCTTTCTGACCAATTTTTCTCTTGAAATTGAATGCATGTGGTAAAATTCCATTGAATTTCTTCAAAGAAAACATTGCAAAATAACAATGTAAAGGTTATAAATAATAATGTTCTGAATCCCGAATCCCGAATCCCGCATTCCGCAATGCAGGTTGCAGGAGCTTGAAATTTATTATTTGCAAGTTTTCCATCCCGCACCCTGCATTCCGAAATTTAGGGATGCGGGTTGCGGGATGGAAAACTTGCAAATAATAAATTTCAAGCTCCCGCAACCCGCATTGCGGGATGTGGGATTCGAGATGCGGAACATTATTATTTATAACCTTTACAAAAATGTAATTACTTTAAAAACCCTACTAAGATAAATAAATCAAATGTTTGCAGAACTTTTTCAATATTTCTTCTATTTTGCTGAATTATTATGACCGCAAGTTTAACCATAAACTATTAAGATTGTTGTTATAAGCAAGCATTGTTTTGGAATAAACTAATGATAAACAAACCTTAACCAACTAATATTATGATATTATTATGGTTTGAAACCCCGAAACGCTCAAACTCTTGTGAAATATATTAATTATAATGAATTTACAACTCTATTAGCATAAAATTACAGAAAGGTATAGCATTGGATGCAATAAGCACACTAGGCTCAACCACTCGTGTATCTATTGATTCAGCCACGTGTCCTTCCCTGCATGTGTGTTTCGTTTTTGAGTTTTGATGTGTTTTTATGTGATAGTTGATTCACAAATTATGAACTTCAACAATCAGTTATCCAATGCGAGTGTTTCAAATATTTTCTCCATATAAATCATATTGAAATACAATTCTTGAATTGTTAAAAAACCGCAACTTCTCCAACATTTGAACAACTTAAGCTGTTCAGTATAGGAGTCTCTCAGTATATCCTACGGAAAGTGGAAAGGTACTTGATAATCAATTTATCAATTTACCTTTCCGCTTTCTGCTTTCCGCATTCCGAAAAGTAGATTGATAAATTGATTATCAATTTACCTTTGCGGATTGCGGAAACTAAATGGTAAATTAATAATATAATATTAAATTAAATTGATAAATTGATCAATTGAACGATAGGTTTTATGTTTCAAACACCTCTAGAAGCCTTCTGCTTTGTGCAAACAGATAAATTGATGCCTCGAGTTTGTGTCTCGGTGTATTACTTAATTGTCTAGGCACTATTTGTCTCAATTATAAAAGGAATTGAAACTCAACAAGAAATGAAGTGACACACAACATAAAGATTAAAATGCTAAATCAGAACAATAATTTAAACAACACAAAATTCAAAAATACAGTAGAGGCAAGAAATTAGACCCTTCCTCATGGAAGAATCAAGAAAATGGAAATAAATGACAACCTCTCTCACAGGTGAAAAAAGAGAATGGAAATAAATGACAGCGTCTCTGTAAATTTTATTAACTATCCCGTTTTTATTTTGTGATTTTTGTTGCGAGAACATGCAAAAAAAAATTTCGATAATTTTGTCATCCCGCATCCCGCAAAATGTGGGATGCGAAGATATTTTGTGTGCACGAGTCAGACATTCCGCAACCCGCATGCCGCAAATGGCGAATTGCGGAATGGAAATTTGACAAATTATAAACTTCAAGATCCCACAATCTGCATTGTAGATTGCCGACTCGTGCACATAGCCAAAAATTGACTTTGGAAATTTGGTGTGCCTTTGAACAAAATTGACAAGTTCTTCAGAGTCAACTGAGTAGTTTGATGCAAACATTGATGGTGATGCAACACTGCATTGATATTTTGAAGTAGAATGGTGTGAGTCAGATGTGGACAACTCGAAATTAGGAGGATTCCAAGCTGTCACATGTGTGTCAATAAATTTATTTGCAGCTTCAACTGCAACATCATTTATGTTTTATTTCTTTGTTTTAAATGCAGAATGATGAATTTTTGTTTGGATTGTTTTAACATCCTGCAATCCGCAACTTGCGGAGTGCGGAAAACCTTTCATTTGATATTTCATTTTCAAACCTGCATCCCGCATCCCGCAAATGCAGGGTGCGAGAGAGTTTGTATATGTGTTAATTTTAATCAACCCGAATCCCGTATCCCGCAATGTGCGGAATGCGGGTTGTGGAGTTCCTATTATTTTCGTTTGGTTTGTGTCTGCCCGCACCCCACATCCCGCAGAATGCGGAATTGCAGGTTGTGGAGCTAATTGAATCAAGTTTGTACTTGTTTACATTCCCACATCCCGTGAGCCAGACAGAGCGGAAAAGGCCTTACCAGCATAGCTGCAAACATGAAAACTGGCAATCATAACAATAGTACAATTGACAAGTGAGCGAGGATCTTCACTCCTTGCGGAAAGTCCAGTCAAGTCATCTCCTCTGATATTCAATTATCATACTGGCCATGGATAAGACCTTAGGTGTTCTCCCGCGTTGTTGCCCAGGTGGGTCAAGGAATTTGGACTTGATCTTCCTTTCCCTTTCACAAATGCTGCAGGTGGGATAAGAACAAATTCGGTTGGCCGCGTTTCTTTGTTTCATGTAGAGGCAAGATTTACTGTTTCAAATATATAAATTTCATGATGGATCCTCGGAGTTGGGACAGCAGACGATGCTAGGAACATAATCTTGACCTATAGAATGTTGTGAATGGTGTCTAGGGACTCAATTACTGATCAGAAAAAACATATCATACGTGGGAATGTCCCTTTTGTACCATGTTCATCGGGACATTTCGTCCACGGTGAGAGATTTCATTTATCAGCCGATCTTGAAGCACATATATTTCATTTACTTCTCCAATTATATTCACTGTGGATCAGCTTCTTATCTTTATCTGCAGAATTTAATTCAATGGAATCAACACAGACCCTCGATCTGGAACCTGCCTTCATCTGGACCGCCCGATCCTGGGTACATTCAATCCATCACACAAATCCATCGGATTCACAGACCTGTTGTCAGCTTTAAGTTATCCAATAGTGTGTAAACTTGACATTTGTCACTTTATCGATGCCTTCTTATGATGGTATAAAGATATCCTTGTTGCTTAATCATTATTTATGAAATATCTTGGTTAATCATTAAATCATCGTCAATATCACGCGCTCCAAATACCAAATCTTTCAACTCCAACATTTTTCACATCTTAGATTATCCTCCCCTTGCGAGCTTTCATATCACCGTTTAAGTGACCTTTCGCAGTCTACAAGAGATAATGGAATTATATACAGATCACATTAATCCCAAGTTATAGATATATACTACATCATGAAAATCCTGAACTCATGATAGCATTTGTAATATTTAGTGAATAAATAGAGCCTCCTACTGAGGAAAATATCATTTGGACCTCATTTATGGATTTTTATATGCACAAAAACTGGGCTCTTCAGCGTCATTACTTCCCCTCTCATGGCTGCCGAAGAAAAAATTGCCAACATGGTGATACCAAAGGCCAGAATGGGAAATGGGTAGAATTGGAAAGAATTGGAGACAGTCTCATCCGGTTTCGATGGATTTCATTGGCAATTCCATTCCATCCTATTGTTTTTATGTTCGTTTGACATTCCTTTCCCATCACTCAATGAATTCTTTCCTACACTGAGTCAGCACCCTGTCTCTCTTCAACAACCCAAGCATTCCCTCTCAGTGGCATAGCAAGATTGATTTCTTCAATTCCAACTTTTAATTTGTCCACACCAGATGGGTATTGCATGTTGTTTTCCATTGAGCCATATTTGTATGTGGCATTTCTCTCTTCTTTACCATTTTCTTCTTTCATTGGAATTTCCCTTTTCTCCTTAGATACCTCTCACGCACTGTGCATCTCTATTATAATTCTTCTTTGCTCGCATCTCCCATCCAGATAACTGGAATGCAACTTCTTCTTCTACTCCCTTTCTACCCCTGGTGTTGAAACATGACCACTTCAGCCCTATTTTCCCCCCTGTGTTGCACTATCAGGGTTTCCTTGTTCCACAGTAGTTGGTATCTTCGTTTGAAGCCAGGAAATTACAGCAGAGGACGAGTTGGCTCGTGGGTGAATCGACATTTCAGTTTCACTCAAATGAAATCCACTTGTAACATGGTCAATCCGACCCTTGAGGTCTATAAATAGAATTTAATAGGTAGTAGGGACAGTTATTATTGAAGGAGTTATCTGCTCTGTAATGAAAGCATAATATAATAAAAAATGCTCTTGGGCCCCTTTTAAAACTTTCTTGAGTATCGATCTAGTTATATTTTTGCATTATCCCTGTTTTTTTCCTCGGAATGTATTATATATGTTATGTTCGCATTTATTAATTTTTGCAACGAACGATGATGATTTATACTATAATAAAAAGGAAACAGACAGTACAAACTTGCAGAGCCATGAGATTGGTTTCCAAACTATGATACTCGTCAACAAGAAACCAACATTTACAGTTGTTCTGTTCTCATTTCAAATGTTGGATGCATTCTTATTTCACAATAGAAGTTTAATTTATGTCTGAAATTAAAATTATAGTAGTCTAATTAGGTTTTTGTATGCAAACCTCCAAATTTCATACCTATAGTGTACTTCAATTGGAATTGGTCTGCATTTTTAGTTATGGCCATGAAAAATTGGAAAATACTATCAATTGTTGTTTTGGATGACTTGGATTTTACTGTAGATCTTACAATTTACTTATGGAAACGCAAATTCACAAAAACCATCAAAACTTTAAAAAACTTGCGAGATTTTGAATTTTAATATTTTCGAATTTTTCCATCCCGCATCCTGCACTCCGCAACTGTGGGATGCGGGATCACAAAACCACTAGACTCGCACGAACAAAAACTTTTCCGCATCCCGCATCAATATAACGTAACCTCAAGTTGCAGTAGTCGAGTTATTTCTTAATGAATCTTCTAGACTTCATGAATAGGTGCTTTGAAGAATTTAGAAGTTAAAAAAGGTTCCATAAATAAAAATACATATTCTTAATATAAACATGTAAATCATACCACTCTATTTATATTAAAATAAACATTAAACAACGGTATTACTTCTTGCGAAAGCAATAGAGTTGTATTCCTTCTTACTAAAGCTAAGACGTACACAGTTCTCAGGCAAGCGTAGAAGCTTAATTCCATGGAATGTAAGAACAATGGTCAATTTCAAGAAAAAACAGAAGGACATTGAAAGTGAAGGTTTATTCTAGAGAAGTTCTAAACCTGCAGGCTGCAACCTTTTTGGAGAATGAATATACATTATATTGTTTTTAAGCTAAAAAATAACAAATTAATAAATTGTTATTCTGCAACTTTATTTCCACAATGTACACACTTTTTCTTCATTGGTTCCTCAATTTCACAATTTAATGGCATTATTGATAGCAATGATCCAAACAAAAACGGAGGTTATGGCAGTGCCAATATGGTATGTGAAGATATCCAAAGACGCCAGCAAAATAGAAGAAAGATTGAAAAAACTTCTACAAACATTTGATTTATTTATCACAGTAGGGTTTTTAAAGTAATTACATTTTTGCAAACGTTATAAATAATAATGTTCCGCATCTCGAATCCTGCAATGCGGGTTCTGAGAGCTTGAAATTTATTATTTGCAAGTTTTCCATCCTGCACCCTGCATCCCTAAATTCCGGAATGCAAGATGCGGGATGGAAAACTTGCAAATAATAAATTTCAAGCTCCCGCAACCCACATTGCGGAATGCGGGATTCGGGATTCGAGATTCAGAACGTTATTATTTATAACCTTTACAAAAATGTAATTACTTTAAAAACCCTACTATGATAAATAAATCAAATGTTTGCAGAACTTTTTTCAATCTTTCTTCTATTCGAAATTCGGGATTCGCGATGATTTTGTCCATTCAGCTTTTAACGTTGTTCTCGATGATCAGCAACAACAAATCTGAAGGGTTTTCAAGAAACAAAGAAATTCAATGGAATTTTATCACATGCATTCAATTTCAAGAGAAAAATTCTAGCCAATTATTTTTTCAGTTTCCACAAGTATTTTCTCTAAACATGTAACACGATGTACCAAATCAAGAATTTGGACATCCTTAGTTCTGCACAACTGGGAATTACAAGGATTCCAAGCTGTCACATGTGTGTCAATAAATTTATTTGCAGCTTCAACTGCAACATCGTTTATGTTTTATTTCTTTGTTTTGAATGCAGAATGATGAATTTTTGTTTGGATTGTTTTAACATCCCGAAACCCACAAATCCACAACTTGCGAAGCGCAGCAAACCTTTCATTTGATATTTCATTTTCAAACCCGCGGGAGAGTTTGTATATGTGTTAATTTTAATCAACCCGAATCCCGCATCTCAGAATGTGCGGAATGCAGGTTGCGGAGTTCCTAGATTTTCGTTTGGTTTATGTCTTGCCACACCCCACATCCCGCAAAATGTGGAATTGCGGGTTACGGAGCTACTTGAATCAAGTTTGTACTATTTTGCATTCCTGCATCCCGCAACCCGCAAGTTGTGGAATGCGGGTTGTGGAACAATTAATAAACTTGCAAATTTTGTTTTGATCTTGCATCCCGCAAAGCTGATCTTGATGTATTTTGTCTTCACGATAAATTGGAAGATGCTGCAACCCGCAACTCGAGAAATGTGGGATGCGGGTTTCGAGAAATATTAGAGGAATGAGACATAATAATTACAAAAGGATTTACCAATAAGAAGACATTGCAGTACTGAAAATGTCTTTGTCTATGGAAAACTCTAAGAAGAGTTCTCAACTGTATTTTGAGACATTTGCATAACATAAACAACATTTGTACACTTATTTAAACTGGGTCAATAAGAATGCATTGAAATCTTCTTTTTTCCAAAATAAATTTGTAATTTTCATTCAAGCTTGAATCACAATTACATGCTTTAGGTGTCATGGAGAGAAATGTAGGGAAACCACAATACATTAATACCAAGAAAAATAATGTAAGCTAACATAAGAATGAACAACTTGAAAGTGGCATAATTTCACCACATCAGTATTGCTGGCGGTTTTCCACCTTGCTTGACTAGACCTACACTCATTCCATAGAAATGCTTTGGAACTTGACCAACCTAGTATAATGATTGCTTCAGTTCACCAACCCAACTATGAATGAATGGGAATGCTTTCTATGGTCATCAAATGAGATATATTCGGGTACCATGGGGACTAGTGATAGCACCTTGACATATGCTGCCTCCTGTTCTAGTTGGTTTTTTTATTTCACCAACTTCAATTGCATTTATGCCAACTACTTGTAGATTTGTATCGTTCATTAGCTTTGCTAACCCTTGTCCATTAATCAGTTTGGCATAAGAAAATGCAAACTGCAAAAGAAAATACATTAATAACTAATAATCAAACAAAGCAACAATAACAAGAAAACAAAGCAGGGAGCAGACTAAAGGAATCCCTGCATTTCATGGGGTATTCTTCGCCGTAATTGTTCGATTTATCCATAATACGAGCCATTGCAGGAGCATAAACATAGAAAATTCTTAATCAGAGCCTCTCAAAACTTCAAAGCATCACAGTCACCGCAAGAGGAAATTTCAATACATCACCGCCTCTATCACGGCCACCGCCAATACATTTCATCCTTTTGTCTTGCCTTGCCACACCACCTACCTCCACTGGCATCATTTCAACCATTTTCCTTACCACACCACCTTTGAGTTGAACATAAACAAAGACAAAGATTGATATATATACATCTATGCACAAACAATATGACTGAAGCTGAGATTGTTGAAGCTTGGTAGAAAATATTAGCACATTACTCTGCAAAAATCACAGCACAGAAACAAAAATCACAACACATTACTACATTGCGGGATGCGGGATCCAGGTTGATTAAAATTAACACATATAAAAACTCTCCCGCATCCTGCAAATGAAAAGGTTTGCCGCACTCCGCAAGTTGTGGATTTGCGGGTTGTGGGATGTTAAAAAACTCCAAACAAAAATTCATCATTCTGCATTCAAAACAAATAAATCAAACATAAATTTTTGCAAATTGGGTAAGTTAAAGTATCCCAATAATCAAATAAAATCGTAATAAAACTCTGTAAGTTTTACTAAGAGTCTTACCAAGTAATTTTAGTATGTAAAATTTGGGCTCATGTGTCATAATGACATGGGATCTGTTGTACTTACACATTGGTACTTCTAATACAGACACATTGTGCAGCTGGAAGTATTCCTATTCAGAAATATTCAAAGTGCATCACATCAATTATTTCTTGCACACTTTATAATCCAAAATTGAAACCCCCAAAAAACTCAATTATAAATGTCTTAACCTAAAATTTCAAAACTCATAGTTAATAATATGCACTCTCGCAAGGTAAAAAACAAAGGTTGCTTGTGAAAAGACAGAATATTTTTACCCTCTCGACGTTGTTTTGCACCTCTTGGTGCAAATGCTAGTTATAACCTTTTCTCTTATGTTGACCTTTTTCTCTCATATGTTTATGTATTATACTAGATTAACCATGATAAATTTTATAGAAGTATTATCCCTAGGATAATATAAATAATTTATCTTGATAATTTCTATAAAAGAATTAATCTTTTCTCTTTATTTTTAATTGAATAACTATGATATACTCCTTTAATTGATAAATTTTAGCTTAATTTTAGTTGAAAGATTTATAGCCAATTTCTTGGCACTTGATGTCATCAAAAATAAGATAATTACAATAATTAAACTAGTAGTCATAATTAAGCAAGTTGGTAATAGAAACTTAATATACACTAGTTTGGCGAATACTAACTCATTCGCCACCCTACTTAAGACTGGATGACACTTTAAAGCCTTAGGCCAAACCGATGCATGTCAATTGTTCACCTTTTTTTCCAGTGTTTAAGACATTAAGATGGCACCCATTAACTACTCATGTCATCCTAACCATATACTCTTCTGCCTAGTGGTTTCATACCCCAAACGTTTAGTCGAGTCAATCCCCTTAGTCTCCTAATTCTACCAATGTAATTTACAACTTAGGAAAATACAAAACATTACTTACAGTTCTTTTACCGACCTTGAGCTTCTAGCCGGAAAGTTGCATTTAACATCCATTTGATAAATAGGTCATTTGTTGTGTGCAACAAATTATGGCCAAAACAATTCTTACAATATCCATGCGCACAATAGGTGCAAAAGTTTCGTTGAAATATATGCCAAGTTGTTTTGTGAATCCTTTTGCAATTAATCTTTCCTTGTGCTTCTTCACATTTCCATCAACATCTTGCTTGGTTTTATAAATCCATTTTACACTTATTACATCATTGTCCTTAGGAACATCTATCAGTTCCCATGTTTGATTCTTTTCAATGCATTCTATTTCTTCATCCATGGCTTGTGTCCATACATCATCTTTGATAGTTTTTCAAAGGTTAGAGGATCATCAATTTGAGAAAATAGCGCAAAAACTGAAAATGAAAGTGTTGTATCAGCATCATATATTTCGCGTAGACTTCTTCCTTTTTTTGGCAATAAACTTGCTAAAGTTTGATCTGGTGATGGAAAATTCCTTGGACGTCTTGTTGGATTTTGTTGCACTCTTGGTGTGCTTCCCAGTGTAGCTTGGGTTGTGACTTGTGCCACAGATACTTGAGTTGTAACATGTGGCACATTCCTGGGAGTGTATGGTACTGTGACATTTTGATTTTCATGTGGTGTTTGAACCACTTATTCTATCATGTCATCATGTACGACGTGATATACAATTTTTATTTATTTTTCAATGCTTCATTTTCCACATTTTTTATTGTTTTTTCAATGCTTCTCATTTCCTCGATGATCAATTGTGAGAAACTTATTGTAACATTATTTTTACTTTGCATAATAACATTTCCTCAAGTAGCTATGTGGATGGCATCATGGATTGTTTCCCTCTTCAAGGTTTTTAACCAGATAAGAACCTAGTGTGTTGATATATGATGGATTTGTGTGAGCGGCTTCTCAAGGTGTTTGATCTTTTGGAAATATCTTGTGTTAGTTGAACACCATTAGGATCATAACATAATACCCCCTTCAAAAAGCTTTGTGCTCAAATATTTATACCTAAAGGTTTTACATGTGACGAAACCAAGTAATATCATTTTATCCATCCATCCATATTCAATTATTTTTGGTCTCACCCCTTGATAGTTTCATTTCCTTTGATTCCTTGCATTGTTATAACTTCTTGACTTATTTATTTATTTTGTACTAGGGTCCAAGCAGAAAACCCCTGTGTGCACCCATATAAAGTGTTTCTTTGAAGGTATCAACCAAGAATTGTTTTCTATGATGCCAAATTTTATGAAACCAATACTTAAAATAACATGATAAACTAGAGCATGCACAATGTACAATAAACATCAGTGTAAATCCCGAATTCTTAACAATGATGAGTTACATAGTAACCACTTACACATTAAGAAAACTAGTGTCAAATTACCTAATTATAAACACATCCATATATCCAAATCATAAGTCCATGCATACAACAAGGACTCTATTGAACCCTATAAGTATACATATTCTCATTCATTTCACTTGTAGGTCACCTATTAGGCCAACCCCTATTACATATGCATTTAACCTTGTTACATATACCTTTAATTTCATATATATCACTATTAAGTTCATAACAAAATTAATGATTGTGGTAAAGCATGTAAAACCTCAACAATATTGGAGACACGGCCATTTCTAAAGAAAACAAGAAAACCTAAGACCATATTATTCATTTGTGTGGGATTCCTTGGTTTGAAATTTGAATTACAAGTTATATATAAAGATATTTTCCTGAAGGAAAAAAACACCAAAATTGGTGATGATGTTTAGTGAAAAAGACAATACTAATTACATATATATGAAAGGGAGTTCATAACCCCACTATATCTATCTATCTATATCTATATATATATATCTATATATATATATATATATATATATATATATATATATATATATAATCGACTTACTAGAACTGTTTCCGCGTTGAAACTCCATTAAGTGGGGCTGCCCAAGCAAATCCCCAAAGCCCAACATGCCCAATGTGAGTACACATTGAGGAGTGTGCCAACTCTTCTTCAATGTTGAAATTATTAATGATAAATAAAGCATACTATGCCATCTTACTTTTTAAATCTTAGAATTATTTATTAATGAATATGGATGTTTATTATTATAACATGTTGTATGAGAGTAACAATTATTGAATATCTTGTTACCATGCTAAGAGTGATACTCATTGTCATTTTTATGTATAAGTAACAAGTATTAACAAATTAATAAATAAAGTGTTTGGAATATGCTATTTATTGGCATTTTAATTAATATTAGTATATATACGTTAAAAAATGTAGTCGCCGTAGAGAAGTAAGACCTCAACAATGACCACTTGATACAAAATGTGGGGGCAGAACATTAAAAAAAACAGATACTTTTTATTTAGAAGAGTCCATTGTTTGAATGATAAACTATAGATAAATTTTGTTTCTTGAATAGTTGTCACACACAAATGGTGACAATGTTTAAGAAAAAAATGATAATGTAGACATAAAAGAAGATTTCACAAAAATAACAATTTGTTGGATGTTTTTTCATAGGGAGCATTTTGAAACAACAATCATACCATCTCCATAAAGTTGTTATACTAGGGATTTTATTGATTGTGTGTATTTATAGTGTAGTTTTGTAATTGTTTCTAGGCTTTTTATTTACATTTAGAATTCATAGATATTTCAATAGTAATTGTAAAAATGCATATCTTACTAAGATGTGGTTGGATGATCAATAATGAGATTTTTTCATCATTGGTCTAGGTTCAATTCCTAAAGGGATGATTCATTTGACACCTTAGAAATTCTCATAGTGACATGTCCAAAGAGTGATAATCCATCAACTCCAAATCTCAAATCTCAATCCCTATATATATATATATATGAATAGTTTATAGTAATGAAATAGGGGGATTTGAAAAGAAATAAGCACTTGACTCTGCCCAAAAAAAATAAAGAATATCACCAAGAAAATTTGTATATCTTACACCATGTAAAAATTGAGACTTCACATTGATAATAAAAGGGGTAGTTATGTTTTTATTTATCTTTATGATTGTTTGATCTTCTCTAATTTCCCACATGTAGTACGAAACAAAGTTGTTTTACATATGCAAGCATTCCTCTTCCTTCGTATTGGGGAGTGTTCCAATTACTCTTTAGCATTGACATTAATGAGGGTACATAAAGCATCCTAAGACAACATGACTGTTAAACGACATAATTATTTATTAATGAGTATGGAAATTCATTATATTGTGTTGTAAGGTGAGAGTTATCATTATTTCATTCCTCTTCCTTCTTATCATTGTTCTTAGCAATGACATTAATGAGGGTACATAAAGCATCCTAAGTCAACATGACTATTAAAAAACATAATTATTTATTAATGAGTATGGAACGCCATTATATTCTATTGCAAGGTGAGAATAATCATTATTTCATTTACGGATGACTTACATTTTGAGCTAGGTTTATTAGTGTTTTTTTAATGTATAAATAGAAAGCAATAAGAGATCAATAAGACACCTTGTTGGAATCATATATATATTTTGAAGTTTACAATTAATATTTGAGATTTATTGGCATCAAGGCGATACCTTTGTTGTCAAGCTAAGAAAACTCGACATCCTGGATTAGTGATGGAGGAGAGCTTATGTTTGGACATTTTTTGTGTTTCACTCCTATGGCATAGCTTAGTTGTATGTGATTGGGGAGGTTTAATTTGGTGTGTTTCATTCAAATCAACTTGTGTGGGAGTATTTAAGGATTTTTTTATAGAAAATGGATTGTAACAAGGGAACAAGAAATTTACTAATGACAACTTGAATATTTGACAATTAAAAATGGAGTATTTTCCTATTGAGAGAGTGTTGAAGGATGTCATTGAGAAGGACAATAACTATGATACTAAGAAGTGTGAAGGATTGGGACAATATGAATGAGAAGGTTATTTCCTTGATTGGCCTTAACTTGCTTGACTCACAAGAGATGTCAATATTGTTGTGGCAAACAAGGATGGTACATCTTGGACAGAATACCCAACAAGAGAGGTGCAATGACAATATTTCCCCTGGATTACAAGATATAAAAATTAATTCTAGTTTTTATTTTTGTGAAGCATGTGTCCATGGGAAACATAAATGATTCCCCTTTTTTGAGTGACTAGAGAACTCCAAACTAATTCCCCTTTTTCGAGTGACTAGAGAACTCCAAATTCTTGAGTTTGTACATTCATACATTTCTAGGCCAATGGATGTGGTTTCCATTTGATGATTTAAATATTTTGTACCCTCCATTGATGACTTTTCTAGAAATTCATGGGTCTAGTTTATAAATATCAAGAGCAATACTCTTAATTAGGTCTTCAACATGTTCGTAGTGGTCAAAGAAAAACCAATAAGGTGAAGGCCTTGAGAAGTGATAATGATGGCGATTATTTTCCAAAGAATTTGATGCATTTTGTAAGTCACATGGTATTATAATGAAAAATACAACTCCATTTCACCTCAATAAAATTGAGTTATTGAAAGGTTGAACAATACCTTGTTAGTGAATGTTAGAAACATGAGAGAAGATGTTGGATTAAGCAAATTATTTTGAGCTGAAGATGTGCATACAATAAATTATGTGAACTATTTATCACCTAGCTCCAGATTGGGTGGTAGGACACCAAAGGAAGCTTGTAGTGCCAAAAATCCTTTTGTATCACATATTAGAGTTTGGATGTACGGATTACATGCACAGTCCCAAGGAGAACATGAAGAAACTCAATAAAAAGTTTTTCAATTGCATTCAACTTTCATATGGAATGTAATTAAGGGATCAAGGGATACAAGTTGTTGATCCCATCATAACATTGCCATACACATAATTGAGATGTGATCTTCAAGTAAGAGCTTCTTATGTTTAATCTATACAAATCAACTACAATATGGAGTAATTTTGAAAGGTTAAAAAACAACACTATGGAATTGATCATTAGGTACTGAAGCAATTGAAGATGGTTGATGGAAGTGACAATCACAACAAATCGTGACAATTGAGTTCAAGTGTACAGGTCAAGAAATTGGCATTGCTAAAGAAGAATATGATGTGATAAATGAACCCAAAATGATGTTGGTAAATTTCTAGATGATGGTGAATATTCCAAAAATGAGCATAGATAACAAGAGATACAAAGAAGCCTTCGACAAAGGAAAACCCTTGGTATGCATGGTTTTGAGCAGGGTAATTTTTAGGGTCAAAATTTCACCAATTGGCTATATTTTGGGTTTTTTTCAAAAAATAAATTCGCTATTTGGTCATTTTTAGTGTCTAATATCGCTTATATTTACATAAAATATGTTTTGTCATCATAATATTTACCTAAATTTACACATTTCAGTGTTAATTTTATGTTTCATGTTTAATATTCGCCTACCTATCTATAAACATGTTTTTTTCAATCCAAAAAAATCGTCTAGAATACTATACTTAAGTGTAATATTAGAATCCTCAAAAAATACCCTGGTTTTGAGCCTTCTATTTTAGCTATATTTTTTTCTTTCATGTGTGACAAACCTATTAAAGTGAAATAGGATCTAGCCATGATGAAACAACTAACTGGAAGAAAGACATGGAGGAGGAAATGAGGGCTCTTACACAAAACCAAACTTGGAATTTGCAAGAGTTCCTGAAAGATAGGAAAGTTGTTGGTTACAAATGGGTGTTAAAGAATAAGTATAGAGTTGATAGTTTTGTGGAGAGAGTATATGTTATGATTAAACTCTCCCTTGTGTCCAAAAAATCCTCTGTTAGGTTAGTGTTGGCATTAACAAATGTGTATGATTGGGAAATTAAGAAAATGGACATGAAGATAAGTTTCTTCATGGGGAGCTCAAGGAGGAAATCTTAATGCAACAACCAAATAAATTGAGGTGAGAGGGAGAGAAGTATTGGTGTGCAAGTTGAAGAAATCATTGTATAGTATGAAGCAATATTCGAGGAAAGTGGAGTCATAGTCTTAATAGGTATGTGATTGGAAAAGGCTTCATAAGAAATCATGTTGATCATTGTGTCTAATATTGACAAAAGGGTAATCACTTCATAATTTTCGTCTTATATGTTGATCTATCTTGATTAGTGGTTCCAAGGAATTAGTCAAGGAAGACAAATATAACTTGTCAAGTGAGTTTTACATGAAGGACCTTGGTTCATTGCATTATTGTTTTGGTATATTGAGTTAAGAAGAGACCACAGGTTTAAAAAGTTGTAAATTACCTAAAGGAAGTATGTTGGAAGAAATGCTTGAATTATTGAGGATGGATAGGTGTATAGTGGTTAAAACTACATCTCAAATGGAGAATTCTTGTCCAATGGCATGAGTCCTAGGATTATGCAAGAGGAAGACAAAATGGTAAGAGTAGTGTTTTTCTGTGTGGTTGGAAAGCTCATGTGTGGATTGGTGTGCATAAGACCAAACTTGGCTCATGCAATGGGAGTTATGTGTAAGGTTATAGTCAATCTAAAGAGATGGCATGAGACAACTCTTAAGACAATGTTAAGCTATCTACAAGGCACCAATAATTATGTTCTTATATATCGCATGGATGGAAGCAACAAGCCTCAAGTGCATGGTTCATTGACTCTTAACTTTGGTGATGATGTGGATAATGAAAGGATCATAAGTGTTGTACAAGTGATGGAGTCAAGTGTGGTGAAGACATGAGACAATACATGAATTGATACTTTGACCAAGGATTTTGGTGGAAAGTTATTTGTTTTGGTGGAAGGTGGGTGTACAAACATGTTATGGGTAGTTTGCAAGTGGGAGATTGTTGAGGAGTGTACCAATTACCCCTCAACATTGACATTAATGAGGATACATAACATGCACTAAGTGGACATATTTATCAAATATCATAATTATTATTTAATAGATATGAATGACTATTATTATCATGTCATCTAGGACTATCTATTAAGAGTCATGCCCACTAGTCAAGAGCTCAAATGGCGAGAAGGTAACCCAATTAAACATTGACCATCACAAGTTAAAATTATCAAAAATGACCCACTATTAAAACTTTGAGCCAATGTTTTGTATTATTCCTCTCTTTTAGTCAGCATTTTATTTGGATATATAGTATGAAAAAAGTTTTTATGTTATTAGTTTTTCATTTATACACACATTTTTAAAGTCCACTATGTAGAAATAGTTTAATACTTTTCATAGATTTTCAGCATTTTGAAAAGGTTATTACATGTATATATCTATCTTTCTTTTTTTTATATTCAAAATATATTGTTGCATTGTTATTTTTGGAAGATAATATCTTGTTGGATTATTATTTTTTTAGATTTCTTCTTTATATTTAATTTTGGTGTTTCTTTAAAATATATATATATATATATGCCTCATTAATATATTATTTCTATTCATTTACATTTTTTTAAATTAATAAGAATTTAAAGTTTGGGGCCAATGTTTTATATTATTCCTCTATTTTCGTGAGCATTCTATTTGGATATATATTATGAAAAACATTTTTATGTTATTAATTTTTCTTTTCATTTATATATACATTTTTAAATTCCACTATGTAAAATTAGTTTAACACTATTCATATATTATCACAACATTGTGATCAGATTAATACATGTATATATCCGTTTTTTCTATATTTTAAAAGGTTGACCTGCATATCCTTGCTCAATATTTGCACTTTAAAAATGGGTCGTGCAAACTTTTCCTCAACATTTATATTTTAAAAAAAGGTTTAATTTATCTAATTTATGTAGTTTTACATATATACCGTTCTAAATGTTTTAAATCTAATATTTTATTTTAGCTTCAAAATGAACACACACGAGGTAAATTACTATTTTCACCTACTACTAATAGTGGACCTGAAAAACCTTGAAATGTAATGAGTAAAAATATTTTTTTTTAAACTTATATGAATTAATGCCCAGGGTTTTGTTATTAGATTTACAAAACATTCAACCCTTTCATATCAAAGGGATCAAACCATTATAAACTATCTGAACACAAACTAATAGATTCATATTATAAATACATGTAACTGATGGACTCCTTGACCCTGGCTACTCTCACAACTGCTGAACCCATTTCAAAGTTGTTTTGATATGGAATAGAGAAACAGTCCAAATTTCTGATGAAATTTGGTCAAGGTAAAACTTGGGCCCCACAATGTGGACAATGTTGATTCATATCCAACCACGGAGTCACGCAGGATGAGTGAAACTTATGGCCACATGGAAGATGGATAAGCACCTGATTCAGTTTAAAGCAATCTAAGCACACAGTACAATCCTCTTCCAATGCTCTTGAGTTTAACCTCAGCCAAGATTTTCTTCTTTTTGTTTCTGTTGTATATATCTCTTTTCTTACAAGACTGCAGGTACATGCTTTACTCGTTTTTACAGAAGAAGGCTGGACACCTTCTCTAACAGGCTCTGATGGTTGCCTTGTTTCAGCGATCAAGCCACCGACAGAAACATGTTCTCTATTATTAATCAACCTGTTATAACGATCCCTGCCCATTATTTTATGTTCTCTATTATTAATCAACCTGCTATAACGATCCCTGCCCATTAATATATGTTAGCTTATAGAGACAAATTAAACATCAAGCCCAAGTAAATGTTTACCAATCTACAGTCTGAAATACTTTTCAACAGAAACCAGCTTCATCTACATAGGCCTTGGAGTTGAGAATAATTCTACAAACCTCTTATTTGATGTTAAAGATTCCTTCAGTCTAGCACTTAATCGTTTCCGTGCCTCAAGTAAAACCGTATTAAGCTTATCAGTATCATTCTGGTCTGTCTGGTTCAGGGTTATAGGTTTTGTCTGCCATAGCAATAAAATGTTACTCTTCTTACTACACGTGGAGATATACTTCAGAAAAGGCTTGATATAGTATAATCTCTCTGCCTTGCCATTCATTCAAAATTGCATGTCTTAACCGTGGAAAGGGAAAGATTCTTCAATGCCGATAGCTTCTTTTAATTAGGAATTTAACTTATATAATGCAGCACTAGGTTTTAATACGAATCAATGACATTGTATACACCAAATGCATATAAGATACAAAGAAAATTTCTAACCTACATGATATCAAAGGGAGCCACAGGAAGCATGAGCTCTCCAGGGTTAAAGTGGTGACCCCTCAAACACTGACAGTTTTTTAAAGATTCATATGCATGACATAATTCTGCATGAGTTTATAAACCCTTTATAAATACATTCCATACAAAAGCAGGTTTGTAAAACTATGTAGGGTAACAAAATTATGACTTGTATCAAAGTTTGAAACAGATATGGAGAGAAACAGAAAAAAAAATAGTCTCAATTAGTGGATTCAACCCAAAAATAGATCTAAATTTGGGGATGGAATGGGGTAGAATCAAAGTAGAAATAGAAATCCAAAGGTTCTTTCCACATTCAATTTTGTAAACACAACTAAACACTCTTGATGAAAGATTTTTTTACTTTCAATTGTGTCATCGTGGGATCTCCGGCTATCAACTTCTATCCCTTTTTCCTCTTTCTTTTTCAGCCCCCTGTAGCACTCCCCATTGTGGGCAACCCTGAGCCTCTCAAATTGCCTACAAAGCTCTGGTAACCCAAATTGAAACTGCAAAAAATACTCCGAACAAATAGAAATGCCTCCTCAAGAAGAATTGAAACAGATATGGAGAGAAACAGAAAAAAAAATAGATAAAAGAAATCCCAACAAATTGCATTGTATTAACAAGAAGCTACTAAGATGGCGACTTAATTAATATCTATTAAAAGACAGTTAATCAGTAAATTGAAGGACCTTCAATCATGGAATCCACCCCCAGAGAGTGGATGAATAACAATTTCAATAGTCTCTCTAAAGATAACCAGGGCTTGACTGGGGCACGAGGTAGTATTCTACCAATTCCTAGGACATAACTCTAACAATCCAGTGGAATTGGCTACACGGATATGAGGAATTGATCAAGTTTGGGGTTTAGAAGTAGGCACTCTTGTTTTCACCACTTACAATTTCATTATTATGGTTTTATCCATTTAGTTCGTAGCCATTTCCTTGACTTTTAACTCTCCCCGTTTCACCCAAAAGAGTAAAAATAAGTCTTACACGGTTTCCGTAAAATGTTCTTCACTGAAAAAATGAAATGACAACACTTACACTTTCACCCAGTTTACACACTCTGTTTTCTGGAAAAATGAAAATTTCACCCAGTTTACACACTCTGTTTGCTGAAAAATCAAATTACAACACTATAGAAAAAGCCATGTATACAACTAAATGGTACTGCATAAAATACATCTTACAATCCTAGAACAAGTAGCAAGAGGCTGGATCATTGCTAGTCATTGCTCACAAATAGAGAATGACAAGTCTATATATCCTTGTCTTTGTCACCTGAACTATTTATGAACAATCAATATGATTTGCACACATAGCTAATTAAAAGTCTCATTCTGTGTCATGGTAATTATTCATTGTCATAGTAATTAGGAACCAGAGATATTTCTAACTTTTCAAGCTTTATAAACTATTTATGAACAATCAATACGATTTGCACACATAGCTAATTAAAAGTTTCATTCTGTGTCATGGTAATTAGGAACCAGAGATATTTCTAACTTTTCAAGCTTTAAAAACATTATAAGATTAAGAATCAAGATTGAAATTTCTAAATTTTCTAGGATTAAGAATTAAGAAGGTAATTATTCATTGTCATGGTAATTAGGAACTAGAGATATTTCTAACTTTTCAAGCTTTAAAAACATTATTCATTGTCATGGTAATTAGGAACTAAAGATATTTCTAACTTTTCAAGCTTTAAAAACATTATAGGATTAAAAATCAAGATTGAAATTTCTAACTTTTCTAGGATTAAGAATCAAGATTGAAATTTGTAGGAATCCATATTTTATGTATAGATTGGAAATACAGTAAGTTTTTACTCATTTATTGTATGATAATATATATTGGAAAAGTAACATGTTTATAAGATGGAAATTTCCAATAAGAATAGATCCTTCTTATAAACCATATGGGTAAGCTTGGAGAGCTGTAGAGGTGAATTAATAGGATTTTATTATTTTACTTAATAATTTTTTATAGAAATGGTGATTTGGAAAGTGTCTATCTTCACCAAGACTGTAATAAAATTGTAAATAACTACATTGTGGTAATTAAAATTATTTCACAACAGCAAATATGAAATTCCCAAACCAGTATCAGAACATCGGTGCCCAATAAACATGAAGTTTCCAATATGCCATGAGCTTCACCACCTCTAAATCCACCTTTAAAAAAGAAGCAATCAATTCTATTTGGAAGGTTCAAATAATTGTAGAGGATTTTTGCCTGAAAGCCTGGCCAAAACAATAATTATTTTCCTAAATGGAACACCAGAAATGCTATGAACAAATATAATTATCAGAGTTTTGCTCAATTGTCTTCATAATAATTATTTTCCTAAATGGAACCCCAGAAGTGCTATGAACAAAGTCATCAGGGTTTTGCTCAATTGTCTTCACAATAATTATTTTCCTAAATGGAACCCAAAAGTGCTATGAACAAAGATAATCATCAGGGTTTTGCTCAATTATCTTCATAAAAAGCCTGCTCATTTATTAAGAAAAAAACCAAGAATTTTCAATTATTCACGTTTATCAGTGGCCTATATTCTTTATGTGAGTGTCTAACAAGTATGGAGCTACATTTGAGCTATGTCAGTTGTCAAAATCAAATCTGTTACAGCGATATATACCACCCAACCAGACAGGATAAAGCAATTCAACAGAACCACAACAAAGAATTGAGAAGATAGTAATACCCTTAGATTTCTTTGAGCTACAAGATCAGAAAAAGGCAAGGCACGCCTGGGCTTTCTAACGGCCCAAGAATTCTGAAGACTATCCTCTGCAGCTCCGAGATAAAACCGTCGACGACGAGCGTGGTGTACCGGCGGCAGCATTCCAGCTACTGGAAATCCACCTAAAGCAATTGGAAATTCACGCAAGAAAAGTAATTTGGTCGGAATGTAACAGTCACCTGACTTCCGGCGAGCAATAAACACTTCACAACAGTGTCTTTATTGTTGCGGCTGGGGTTATCAATCGTTTAATCTATCCAACCTTTGATATTCCAGAGTAGCAGCACTAAATACATTGCCAAAAAAATGAGAAATTTGGGAGCCTAGAACGGAGAGCGGGAAGGTGGCAGCGCTAAAGCCAAATTTTCAAAAGCTCTAGGTTTGGGAATAAAATTTTCAAAAGCTCTAGGTTTGGGAGTATTTAGGGAGATTTTTAGGGAGTTAGCTTTCTACCTAATTAGGACAATCAGCAATGCCTGATGTGACAGCTCAGCTTACGCTAGTTAGGTCATCCGATCAATGTAAATAGTTAGATAAAAAGCTAACTCGGTTTTTTAGTATATATTTTGATTGATTTATATTTAAAAAAACATATAAATTGTTAAATTAGTTATATAGATCAAACTATATAATATATTATGTAGTAGTAATAATTTATAATATTATTATAAGTTTTAATGGAGACAGTGTATATGTGAGTTCAGAAGTATGTTATCTAACAGACTTAGAACTTTGATATAAGACTTTCAAGTGTGAAGAGAAACATTATTATTATATATATTATAACATTGGTTAATTTATAAACTTTGTTTTAGGGGTGTAAATATTAATAAAATTATGTTATTTAATTTTTTTATTATTTATAAAATAATATCTTGAACTTTGAATTTATTAAAACATTATATTAATGAAATTCATACCTTAAAAAATTATATTAATTAAATTAAATTAATAATTTAATTATTATTATTAAATTGAATAATAATATTATTTTTATTGAAATTTGATTTGTTAAAATTGTATGGTTGTTTATGATTGTGTCCATACGTGCTTTACAGTCCAGTATGGGGGAGATCTTGTAACGTTACGTAACTTTATTTTTATTAATAAATCAGCGTAGATCCAAATCCTAGAGGGATCAAATCTCTTCGTAGGTATCCATTCATTTGATTCAAACCAAAAGACACATCTTTTTATTTAAGGTCCACATATAATATTTTATTATTAATATTTAATATTATTTATGGCCCACATATAATATTTTTTATTATTTTTTATTTTGTTAGAACAAACATTACAACATTTCCCCATACATGGTTTTAAAACCATATGCAAGGCCCTCCTACAACCATGGGTTGTTTAGGAGGCCTTGCACATGGTCTTAAAACCATTTCCAAGGCCCTCCTAAACCATGTACAATAAAACTATGGGTTGTTTAGGAGGCCTTGCACATGGTCTTAAAACCATTTCCAAGGCCCTCCTAAACCATGTACAATAAAACTATGGGTTGTTTAGGAGGCCTTGCACATGGTTTTAAAACCATGTGCAAGGCCCTCCTAAACCATGTACAATAAAACGATGGGTTGTTTAGAAGGCCTTGCACATGGTTTTAAAACCATAAACCATGTGCATAGTTTCAAAACCATGTGCATAAAAACCATATGCATGCTACAACATAATAATACAATTGAGAAATGGTTTGTTTTTATTATTAAAATAAAGAGGATGACATGGTCAAAATCACTATCCCATTTTGGATAGGCTATAAAAGAAAGTTATTGTTATGTTTTTATAAATAATTAATTGTTTGTAACTTGGTTTTTTTTTTAAATTACAAATTTAGTGTTTAAGACCCCCTTGTTTATGGGACAAGGGATCTTCCTTTGTGCAACGACCTCAATTTGGTGTATGGAGGGTGGGACAAGGGACCCCCTCTGTATAGTGATGTAATTGCTAAAGATTACAGGTGTGCATACCCTACCCCCTTCGGGATTTGAATCTAAAACCTCCTAAGAGGAAACACATGTTCTTAACCACAAGGCCCACTAAGAAATTTAAATGAAAGATGAAATTTGGTTTATAGTTATCATGCTAATTCCAAGAGAGAGACCTGTTGGACCATAGTAATGCTAAGAAGTAGCTAGATTTTATTATTAAAATAAAGGGGATGACATGGTCAAAATCACTACCTCATTTTGGATCTGCCTATAAAAGAAGGTTATTGCTATGTATTAAACTATTTTTGAGTAAATAGAATTTTTCCACTAATTTTTTTGTGTTCATGTCAATTTGGTATCATAGTTGGCTTCCACAACTACAAAAAAGGGATTTACTCATTTCTACATCAGGCCTCCAATGCTTTCATAAGGATTTTCTCCCTTCAACTTTAAAAAAAGAACCTAAAGGATAATAGAGGTACATAGAGAGGCACACCTATCTCTCTCTCACACATTCCCATAACACACTTCTCAAGAATAACTTCATGGCTCCTCCCAAGAACTCTAATCACGAGGATGTCTCCCTTGCAAAATAATAGGTACAATTTTTTCAACAATAACAAAAAATTATTCAGGACCAAAATAAACTTCTTGAAGACCGCACCTGGGTGATACACGATCTGGTTATAGAACTACAAAATATAAGCTCAAGAAGACGAAGTATTAGCCAACCTTTGGATTACATTGGGACCCAAAAATGAACTTGCCACGTTTTTCTTGTGCTTTTGATGGTGATTGAGTTGAGGCTTGGATATGAGCATCATATTTCCAGCATCATATCGCAATTCCAAAACAAGACAAAGTCGCCTTGGTAGCCTACCATTTGCAAGGATTGGTGGCCCAATGGTGGGATTAGTCCAAACATGTAGGTGGCACTGCAGACTTCCTTTGCATAGAATTTTATGAACTAGTTTTGCCATCTAGTTCCATCAATACCTAGGACTTGTTATGCATTGTACTTTCAGAGTGTTTCTATCTAGCGTGCTACGTCAAGAGCATATGGGTGCTTTAGCTTCAACTCCATAATATTTCCACTTAAATGGTGTTTCTCATGTGTTTGCATACTGGTTGTATTCCAGTATGAATAGATATATGAATCATTCATAGAAGCCATCTAGGTAAACCTTGATACACTTGGAGAGCTTTAGAGGTGAATTAATAGAATTTTATTAGTTTTTTCTAAGAATCTTTATGATAATAGTGATTTGGAAAGTGAATTAATGAAATTGTAAATAACTACATTGTGGTAATTAAAATTATTTTACAAAAGCAAATATGAAATTCCCAAACCAGTATGAGAATAACTACATTTTGGAGAACATTGACAATGTCAAAAATATTATTATTTCCAAGTTTAAAGAGAAATTATGGTGTGAGGAAAATTTAGCTATTAAGAGAAAATTAAGATACTATAAGGAAGTCATTAATCATAACTTGGAAAATTAGAAGTATCTCTAGGTAGTAACTAGCTCACACAAGAAAATTAATATAACCAAGAATAGAAGGAACTCTCTTGAACTCCATAGCCAAATAAGGCATTGGGTCTATTCCTAAAACTCCATGGGAGGAAAGGGTTTCCCATCTATGTGAGTCTATGAGCTTTGAGAATGAAATTCACTTTCTCTTAGAGTGTCTTGCTTACACCCACATTAGATATGAGTTTCATTGTCAAAACTATAGTGAGCTTGGAAAGCTTCTTGGAAATCGTTTTGAGCACATGAACAAGATGTTAAAGTAAACGAAGTATGCTTAAGGTTGGATAGACCAAATTAAGGTTCGATAGACAAAAGTTGAGACCAAATTAAGGTTCCATAGACAAAAATTGGTCTCAGTGGAAGTTAATCATCATCATTATGGTAATTAAAATTATTTCACAACAACAAATATGAAATTCCCAAACCAATATCCGAACAACGGTTCCCAATAAGCATGAAGTTTCCAATATGTCGTGAGCTTCACCGCCTCTAAATCTACCTTTCAATCAATTCTATTTGGAAAGTTCAAATGATTGTAGAGGAATTTTGTTTGAAATCCTCACCAAAACAATAATTATTTTCCTAAATGGAACCTCATTATTGTTGCAGTGGGGATATCAATCGTTTAATCTATCAAACCTTTGATATTCCAGAGTAGCGGCATTAAATACATTGCCACAAAAAAATAAGGAGAAATTTGGGAGCCTAGAGCGGAGAGCGGGAAGGTGGTAGAGCTAAAGCCAAATTTTCAAAAGCTCTAGGTTTGGGAGTATTTAGGGAGCATTTTTTTAGTATATATTTTGATTGATTTATATTTAAAAAAACATGTAAATTGTTGAATTAGCTATATGGATTAAACTATATAATATCAATTATGTAGTAATAATAATTTATAATATTATTATAAGTTTTAATGGAGACTGTGTATATGTGAGTCGAGAAGTATGTTATCTAATAGATCTATGTTCAATTCTGGTAGGGCGTTGAAACAAAAAGTAATCTCAAGACCTAACACTTTCAAGTGTGAAAAAAAACATTATTATCATATATATATTATAAAATTGATTAACTTATTTAGAGATGTAAATATTAATAAAATTATGTTATTTAATTTTTTTATTATTTATAAAATAATATTTTGAACTTTGAATGGATTAAAACATTATATTAATGGAATCAATACTTCAAAAAATTATATTAATTGAACTAATTATTTAGTTATTGTTATTAAATTGAATAATAATATTATTTTTATTGAAATTTGATTTGTTAAAATTGTATGGCTGTTTATGATTGTAAAAAGTAGTCAAGTACTTTAGAATCCATTATAAGGATCTTAAATAAATATCTATGGGTTATCCTTTAATTTTAATAATAAAAACTAACTGTTTGTTAAATACATTATTATGTTGTAACATAACTATTTTTCAATGTTTATTTCTTGGAATCTGTATTATTTGCTCTATGTTTGAAAACACGAGTGCTTTTATTTGCAAAACAAGATGAGAGAATTCATCTTTAATAACCATCTACTCAACAATAAAGTTGTTTTAAAATGGGTCAAAATCTCTAAATAAAAAGTTTTTGAAAAGTTAGAGCATAATCATGCTACAACATAATGGTAAATTTAAGTAGTTATTTTTATTATTAAAGGGTATGGTCGTCAAAATCGCTTTCCTGTTTTGGATCTATTTAAAAAATATTATTGTTATATTTCTATTTTCAATTGTTTGTAATTTAGTTTTAAAAATACTTTAAAATGAAAATAAGATTCTATATATGAAATTAATTTACATTAAACAACAAAAATTGTAGAATTTTATTAGATACTAATGAAATTAATGTACACTAAGTAGAATTTTATTAGATACTAATGAGAATAAAAAATAATATTTGTATTTGTAAACAATAAATTTAAGTGAAAGATAAAAAAAAATTATACATATTATGTCATTTGAGAAGTTGGAGCATAGTAATGCTACAACATAATAATACATTTAAGAAATGGCTTGTTTTTATTATTAAAATAAAGGGGATGAAATGGTCAAAATCACTATCCCATTTTGGATAGGCTATAAAAGAAAGTTATTGTTATGTTTTTATAAATAATTATTTGTTTGTAACTTGGTTTTTTTTTTAATTACTAATTTGGTGTTTAAGACCCCCTTGTTTATGGGACAAGGGCTCCTCCTTTGTGTAACTACGCCAATTTGGTGTATGGAGGGTGGGACAAGGGAACCCCTCTGTACAGTTATGTAATTGCTAAAGATTACAGGTGTGCATACCCTACCCCCCTCGGGATTTGAATCTAAAACCTCCTAAGAGGAAACACATGTTCTTAACCACAAGGCCCACCAAGAAATTTAAATGAAAGATGAAATTCGTTTTATAGTTATCATTCTAATTCCAAGAGAGAGACCTGTTAGAACATAGTAATGCTAAGAAGTAGTTAGCTTTTATTATTAATATAAAGGGGATGGCGTGGTCAAAATCATTACCTCATTTTGGATCTGCCTATAAAAGAAGGTTATTGCTATGTATTAAACTATTTTTGAGTAAATAAAAGTTTTCCACTGAATTTTTTGTTTTCATGTCAATTTGGTATCATAGTTGGCTTCCACAACTACAAAAAGGGGATTTACTCCTTTCTACATCAGGCCTCTAATGCTTTGATAAGGATTTTCTCCCTTCAACCTTCAAAAAAAGAATCTAAAGGATAATAGAGGTACATAGAGAGGCACGCCTATCTCTCTCACACACATTCCCATAACACACTTCTTAAATCATTCCATGACCTCAAGAATAACTTCATGGATCCTCCCAAGAACTCTAATCACGAGGATGTCTCCCTTGCAAAATAATAGGTACAATTTTTTCAACAACAACAAAAAATTATTTAGGACCAAAATAAACTTCTTCAAGACCACACTTGGGTGATACACGATCTGGTTATAAAACTACAAAATCTAAGCTCAAGAAGAACAAGTATTATCCAACCTTTGGATTACATTGGGACCCTAAAATGACCTTGCCACATTTTTCTTGTGCTTTTGATGGTGATTGAGTTGAGGCTTGGATATGAGCATCATATTTCCAGCTTCATATTGTAATGCCAAAACGAGACAAAGTCGCCTTGGTAGCCTACCATTTGAAAGGATTGGTGGCCCAATGGTGGGATTAGGCCAAACATATAGGTGGCACTGCATACTCCCTTTGCATAGAACTTTATGAACTAGTTCACCGTCCAGCTCCATCAATACCTAGAACTTGTTATGCATTGCACTTTCATAGTGTTTCTATCTAGCGTGCTACGTCAAGAGCATATGGGTGCATTAGCTTCAACTCCATAATCTTTCCACTTAAACGATTCAATAGCACAATGAAATATTCTATAAAATCCAAGTGCATCTCAATGTTTTTAGATCTAGAACATGCACTAATAATTAAATTTAATTTTGATTTACTTCCTACTCTTCGTCATGAAGTTGGTTTGGTGTATAGTTCTTCTCTTTCATTAGCTTTACATCATGCTCTAGATACTAAAAATAAACTAAGGAAACACCCACTGCCCTTTTTTCTCCATCTTTGTTCCCCCCTTCCCAACAAAGCTTTCCCATGGCTACACCTTCTCCTATGGTTTCCACATCCCCACCCCCCACTGGTTAATATTGCACATTCCATAAGAAACCATCTCACAACATAATAGATTGCCGTGCTTTGTAGTGCCCAATGATATGCTAAGATCTTATTACGTTTCTCTAACAAATTAGTTTCCCCTTTAGATGGTGTCATTGATGTGGAAATACTACTACACATTATCCAAACCTTGTTTTAATGACACATCTAGACTCTCCCACCCATCCTATGTTTTTTACTCAAAATTGTGAAATAAATATCATCTCACTAAGATCATCATGGATGATGGTAGCCAAAATGACTTGGTCACTACATCCCTTGTTAAATCATTGGATTTGTTGGTAACTCCCCACACTCATCCATACCATCTTGAGTGGGTGAATGAGGGAAATCAGTCCTTGATTGTGTCCTATAACATACTCAGTGCCTCAATTGACCATAAAGACTACAATGTACTCAAATTATATATTATATAAATTCACAACTTATATCCTCATTCATTTTTTATCAATTCATTCAATTCAGCAATGAAATACAAACATATAGTCACCCAAATTATCATATGCAATTAATAATAACCACAGTCGATTTATAACATGAAAACATTCATAACATGTCAAGCAATCCATTTACATATAAATCGTAACAACAAATTTAACAGCATGCAAACAAAGATCAATCCATGGCATTCATACACGGTTATAAAGTTATCTTTTTAATAAATTGTTCTATTATTGGTTGCAGGTGAATGACGTTCCTCCAAGCCATATTATCAATCCATATCTTTCTTTGACAGAGACACCCCCGAGTTGCAGCTATCAATATTCAAGGGAAAATATCTTCCCCAATACCTCCACCCAGCTAAATCTCTCATGCAATCCCCACAGTTGTCCCAATCCTCAATTCTCCTTCTCCATCAACCTACACAACGTTAGGAACAATCACCCTTCTCTGAGTTAAATGCCCCCTGGGATCCTTCAATTCCATTCTAGCACTCCACCATATGTTGGACATTACTTCTTCAAGTTTGGACTTCAAGGAACAAGTTGCATGCCAGGTTCCTCTCATGCACCAATTTCTTCCGAGGGACAATGGCATGAATAGTTCACCTATAATATCTCTTATCCTTGTTCTCTCAAGTACTAGTCTCGGGAAAATTCCAAGGTGATGGGAGAAAAATGGTGATTAATGGAATTCGAATGGTTGGAATCAATGAGCAACTAGCCCCTCTCCCAAGCTTCAATTCTTAGTTTTATAAGCATATTTTACTTTTCCATGTGGCCACTCCACATGGAACGATGTGCCCCCTCTTAATCCCCTCTTAAGATAATTAATAAGGTTTCATTTAAAGCATGACTCTTAATCATGGTTTAGGAACTTTTAGTTAAATTGTTAATGCTAAGGATATAATATAATCCCACTAGGGTCATTTCCCTTAGCCAACTACCGCTTTCCCTCTTGTGGAATCATATCCCCCACATCACTAAGTTTTTCCTTCTTCCTTTGCATCAATTAGAGACTTTTTATTAATATTGGAAATGGACATATTCACAATAACTTGGTCATTTTGGACCATATGTTTCTGGATTCTAACCTTTACATCGATATTTACCAAATTACGTTATGCGGTCAAAACTATGATATTACAATCCCCTCCCCCTTAATTTATGCACTGTCCTTGGTGCATCATTAGCACTATTTACATTTAAAAAAAATTGTATCAAAATTTCAAAATAGTTGCAGGTATGCCTCCCGCATCACATCCTCTAGTTACCACTTTGCTTCTTCAAGATTGTAATGGATCAATTGGACCTTTACCTATTTGACGGCTCTATTCCTCAGCAACGTAATTGTTGTGAACCAACCCGGTTCATGCACACACAAGACTATCCAAATGAATAAGTCAACCAAAGATACTCCATCATGGATTAAGTAAATATGTATTTATAATAAGATGATTAAATTACAATAAAAATGTACCACTTTTATAGCTAACCTAGGACATACATGGTGATCATCCATGAAAGGATGCATCTCTTAAATAATTGATTATTATGTATTATTATTATTATTATTATTATTATTATTTATGACTTATTATCACTTAATATTATATTTATTTATGTATGTAACATTTCCTTCCTCTTCAAAAATGATTTGTCCTCAAATCATATTGATGAAGAAGCTATATGTCTTTACTTTTACGTGTTACTACCATCACATCTTTCTATGTTATGTCATAGTTGACAATACAAGACAATATGAACTACTGACTGTTGAACACAACTTTCAAAATGCAAATGGATCGATCCATTCTAATTTGATTCTTTGTGGAACATTGCACTTCCACGATAAATTGTTATCATGAGACTTGATTGCGCTAGTATCAATATTCTTTGAACTATAATTTAGGTGTTTTCGACCTAAAGGATATTGATACTTTGATTGTTTAAGATATATTCTTTTATGTTTTGGATGTCAATAAAAAGTTCTTATAACATTATTTTCCTTATTGAGCTTCCAGTGTCTTCTTGCTTTAATTTGAGTATATGATTTTCTTTAACTAGATTGGCATCTTCTGAAGTTGTGATGTGGATTGAATCTATAATTATGTATTTTTCCATAGATTTTACATTTATCCGTGAAGATTTTGATACCTCACTTTGGATTTTCTCTAATTTGTTTTCAACATCTTGTTATCATTATGAATGTTTTTAAACATTTATTCTTCGAACTTTTCGTTATCTTTTAACTTCTTAATATGTTCCATTAGATCTTGATTATGATTTATAAGGTGGAAATTCTATTCCTCCTTTTCTACAAATTTTCCTTCAATATCTTCATTAGCTTGCTCTAACTTCTAATTATTTTTTAACTTCTTTATTTTTGTAACTAGAATATTGATATGGTTTCTTAGCTGAAAGATCTCTTCAGTATTGTTTAATAACATTTTATTGATCTTTGTGATCTCTAATTTGTGATCATCTTTATTTGTTGACATTCTATTGTTGGAGCTCTTTAATTTGTTGTTGAAATCAATAGACTTATTACTCTTTGCACTCTATTTTATTTTGAAATTGCGTAATTTCCTCATCCTTGTCCATAAGGAGTTTGTTCAAACGCTTTATTTTTTCTTCTAAATATTCATAGATTCCATAGGTGATTATTCATTTGTATTTTCTATTGAGGAGACTCGCTGATAAGTCCTATATTGTTACTTTTTTCTTCTCGTGGAAGAAGGACATGAGTTTCTTTTTTACATTGAGGGTGAATGTACCCAATTTTTCCAGCTAGTTAGAAACTAACATTATGTCAGTAATAATCTCATCTATAGCTACAATGATGAATTTTGATGTAATATTAGAAGATGACATGTGAAAACAGACCAAACATTATGACAAGAATATCATGGCTATGAAATCTGATTTCTGTAGGGAATGAATTTGTAAATTTGCTTATAATTACTAGTGACCATATCGATGATTTAGAATTGTGTCAAGAGGACATGTTGTATGTGGAGGACATGTTGTATGTGGATGTCCATCTTATGTTAGCAAGTATAAAACCATAAGGGACAGAGTGCTTCCACTTACAAGAGCCAAACAATGTGAGGATGGCCTCATGGTAAAATAAACCTAAGTTTCTATGCGAGACAGAATTGTAAATTTATATTTGTGTTTAATTATTACTGTTATTGTTGGTTGGTTGTTTGTGAATTATGTCAAAAGGAATCATTATAGGGTGAGCATGTGTTATGGCTTGCAAGAGCTAGATATTATGAGAAGAACCTCATGTTTGGGAAATTTAGTTTATGTGTGAAACATTATTGAAAATTTATGATTAAAATTATTATGATGACATCTCATGTGAACTGCATTCTTGTGTGTAATGTAGGTGAGATGATCAAAGTATGCCCTTGAGGCAGATGTTGGTTGTCGAAGCTGAAAAATGCAAAAGAAATGCCAAGAGTGTCTTGGGTTTGAGAAACCTTGTAAAATTCCTTGTTTGCACTTGTCTCTCCATAGTGTTGTTAAACCTAGTAATAACATGGGTACTCAAGAGGCTTGCATGGGTATTGGTAACCTTTCTACACTCACACTGAAGAGCACTCAAGGGATGGGTATGCTCGATGGATGGTGTAGAAGAGAAGGGGTGCCATCCTTGTGTTGTGTGAGTTTATATTGTGGGTCCATACTAGCCTATAGTCAAGTGAGTTACCCATGGAGTTCCTAGAAGGAACCACATGTCTGCATAGGATAAGGAACAATGTGGTTGTATTCCTTTTTTATTGTCTAATAAACCCAATGGAGGTGGTGTCTTGGAAATTGTAGTTGTATGCTTGATAAACCTAGTTAGAGAGATGGATTAGCATACTAGTTAATGGAATTCCTTATAAAGTTAGTCGGCGTACTAGATTGGCATTGGTTGCTTAATGTTGTGGCGCAACCAACGTGTTGGCTTAAAATTTGTTTTTTATATATGCATAGGTGACCCGAAGCTTGTAGAAACTTGGTTACATTTCAATGCACACCCTGAGGAGCACTAGAAGGGGTGGATACACTCGAGGGACTATATAGCAAAGAAGAGGTACCATCCTTATGTGGGGTGGAGCAGGTCTTGTGGGTTCCATAGTTTTCTGATATCAAAGTGAGATACATGTGGAGATAAATGAAGATGATTATGTAGATAAGTATTTGGTTTATTTTTCATCTTCTTGTTGATTTAATACGAATATACATGTTTATATGATTTGGCTATAATTTTCAAATTTTTCTTAAGTGATGAATCCTATGAGAATCGATTTGAAATGTGAATTGACTCATTATATGAACATAGGTATTGCTAGATGCCAGATACTTTAGATATGTTCCAAGGTAACACAAAGGAATAATTGAGAATTTACATCCAAGATAGTTAGCAGCAAGAAAAGTCGCCTTGAAGAGAAAGGCATTGCAAATGTAGCTGAAATAAAGGACATGGAACCGTGTTGAAAATAAAGAGAACGTCGAGGACAGTGTTGTTCCAAGGGGGAGTATATTGTAATACCCCTAGTTTGAGCCTTGTAATGTATTGAATGAAATTATGTAAAATGATGTAAATATGATAGTATGGATTCCTAGTGCAGAGCTCAGGGCCAAGGCCCAACTAGTGAATGGCTAGGCATGTATGATGTATATAATGTTATTGGACCATTTGGTTGGCCTGTCATGTTAACTCAAAATATGTAAATAGTATGTGCATAAATAATAAAATGTTCCAAAATGATTGTGTAAAGAGAACCAAAGGGGCTATGGCTCCACCATAGGGGAAGAGGAAATGGGGTCTATGGGAAACTAATCCTTTGTTTCCAAGCATCAACCTTATAAATCATCCAAATTCTTTCATGTGCCTTGAATAAGCCAATTATCTCTTTTTTTCCATTTTTCCAATCATTGAATGCAAGTGTGGGGTTGGTGGGAAAGGTCACCTCATGTAGTTAGTGAAGCATGGGATTGACTACACTTTTGTGACAATTTTGTCAGCTTCCAAGAGCCAGCCTGCATATTCTAGGAGTCATTTATTGTACTGTCAGAAGCCATGTCAGTTTTGTTTTCACCATTTTCTCATACCACTTGGAGTCAACCCTCATTCTCACACACTCCCATGCATATCTACAATACCCAAAGCTCCGTATTAGTGCTCATGACTATGTATAAACCCAATAAATTCGAATTTGGGGATGGAGCTCTAGATTTGGAAGGGAAATCGATGACTATAGGTGAGCATAGAGGATAGGAAAGCTAGGAAACCTTTCCCATTGAGTTCTATTACTCGTAGATTCTTGAGAAGCCACGAATTAAGGTTGCATGTGGTTCTCCAACAACATTTAGTAGGTTGTATTCTTTTATTCAAACACTGGAATCACTCAGTAAGATGGATCTCATAATAGAACCATGGATCGATGAAGGGGATCCATGATCCAAGAAGAGTGTTATGTGGAGCAGGTATTGTGGAAGCCAAGGTTGTGAGAGCTAAGTGGCATCCCTACAGAGCTTTGTATGAGCATTTGGCTAAGCATAGAGAGAATATTGGTTTGTGAGATGAGGGAGAGACAAGCTTGCAGTTGTTTCCTTTTACCTGGTGGACTCTTAGTAGAAAGGTATATACTAGACAAAGTTCCTACAGTTGGGTGGAAAATCTCTCTTACATAGTGAGTTGTTGTGATTAGTGTTTTTTAAAGATAAGTATTCTCTTTTGTATTTGATGTGCAATAATTTTATTTATGTGCCTATGATAATTATGCATGTAACTGCATGATGTGTGTGTGTGGATTGATTTATTTTCCATTGTGTGTGTTTTTATTTACATATTTGCACATGCATTTTAATTGTATAAATTTGTAATTACACCTATGGATGAAATTTACAGGTCCTGATTAGTTAATGTCCCCTCATGTTGGTCGGATTGGGTGAGGGGGATGTTAAACATCATCAAAAATGGTAACTTGTATTCCAAAGAATATTAATGCTAGTACAATTGAGTCTCAAAATAAAATATCATCTTGGGAAACCTATAAATAAATAGTTTTAGAAATATCAAATTAGGGTGGTTAAACTCTTTTACCATTCAAAGATTATATTCAGCAATTAGAATAGTGTATTGTATTATATCATCAACTATCATAGCTACAAGAATAGAGGATCATCAGAAGGAATTACGAGCTAAAACAAGAGATAAAAAAATCCATAAATATGCTTTGAGGACAAATCATTTCTAAAGGGGAAGATAATCTAATAAACATCTATATATATATATAT